>JAQFVV010012485.1:3677141-4277141 GCA_028023455.1 Epiperipatus broadwayi | reverse complement strand
ATCAGGGGTGTCCAGCAAGTTGATCGTGATCCACTGGTCGATCGCAAAGCCATTTTTGGTCAATTGCGAGGCTAATCTGGCAAGAGCTGTCAGGTAACGAGTGAAACAAATTAAGTCAAGATTTTCAAGTTTTTTTGCTATATTTGTTTTTGTTCTAATTTTTTTTTTCCATTTTAGATAGGTGAAGTCTATTAAGTCATATCATTATTGAAAATATTTTTAATCTTGATTTAATGTAACTAATTTGAATTAATAAATATTGTTAATAATTACTCATGTTGCTTTAATTCCCCCAAACATGAGTTTTTTGGCCTGTTAAGATATACAAAAATGTTATGTATTTTACACCTCCCTCCACTTAGACTACACCTATGTCAACAAGTCGATCGCCTATGACAACAAGTGATCACCTATGAAAACAAGTCGATCACAAAACATTTTAAAAATAAAAAGTAGATCTTATGAACACAAAAGTTGGCCACCCCTGGTCTAGATCATCTCCCACACATATGTATAATCAGTGCTCACTTTATATTAAGAAAGCAAATCTTCAACCCCCAGTGGACAGGTTTCAATCCACTCCACCCTCCAACCCCTCAGCCATTCATATCAGTGAAAAACTGATGATAGAATACCCAAATCCCTTGTTAAAGTCAACTTAGGTCTTCAGAATTTTAGATTTTTTTTTACAATAATCTAAAAGTAACAGGATTTTTTGAAAATGTCTGACTTACAGAGCTTATCCAGTGCTGGTTCATAAATTTATATGTTATCATTCTTTAATAATAGTTAAAGGTCTTAAATAATCTACAATGGCCAAATCAATGCTGACTTGTGCAATTTAGAATAAGAATAACATTAAATGACCCTAGCCATTAGCTATTTGATTATAATATTGATGTGTAAAGTTGTGATTAATTATTAAGCACATAGGAAGTATGTAAATACTTTTTGAGAAATGCTTTAACCTTTTTCATATGTGCCTTGAATGTTTATGATAGTCAAACAATATCTTTTTTGAATATAGAAGGACCTCTCAAACCTCAACTCTAGATAGCAACTTTATAAAGATAAGAATAGCTATCTTTAACCTAAATTCCCACTTATATAGACCAATCTGAAGCATCTTGATTTGGGAGCGTGATGCTGTTAGTTTCTTCACTTTTTAAGTTCACTATTTCCTTTACAATTTATGTTAAAGATAAGATGGCTGTTCTTTATAAAGTCACTATCTTGTGTCGAGATTTGAGAAGTCCCTCTATAGTCAAAAAAAGACATCATTTGACTATTATAATTATTCAAGGTGCATATGATAAAGATTAAAGCCTTTCTCTAAAAATATTGACATGTATACATATTTATAAAACATTTAAGTTATTATATATAAGTTTAAATTAAATTGAAAATTATTGAGAGAAAAAATAAAAACTAATTACATCTAAAATTAAATAACTCTTAATTATAGATAACAAAACCAGAGATTGTTGAATTCAGTGAGAAGTACAGTTTTAATTAAAATAATAATTGTCAAATTCAGAGATTATAGAATTCATTAAGAAGTACAACTTTAATTAAATCATGAATTAGTGATTTCAAAGGACAATAGCAGAAAACTATATAAAACCTCTCAAAATTCTAAAAATTATTATCCCATCTAGAAATTCAGTCACTGAAGATCTAATAGGAGCATAGGGCCTTTAGATTCCTAATCTTATTATTTTTAATAGGGCTTCAGATCTTGTAAATAATTATAGAAGTAATTTGTATACTTATGCTTAAATCTGTCTTGTGAATAATTATAGAAATAATTTATATACTTATGCTTGTAAATCTATCAGATTATTTGAATATATATTATTGATTAATACTATACCTGAAATATTATTGTAGTTCATTAATAACAATTTAATTCTGATGTAATAAATAGCTAATAGTCACTATTTGGTGGGATTGTTTATTTAATTTATAATTATTGTGTGTCTTACTGTAATACTCTACAGCTACTCTCATATAGCAGATTCAAACATAACAAATGGTGCAGTGGATATATGTTAATGTTTGTGTGTTGACAAAATAAAAACGCAATGATATTATATTACTCTTCTCACTGGTGAAGAGGAAAGAGATTGCTATGCATGGTCTAGTGCAGTAATAGAATAATGGAATCAGCTCAGGACCACGGATCATGCTCAGTCTGTCACTTCCAGTGCTTGAACTGTTTTATGAATTCCCGATTAATAAAGTCATTCAATTATTTATTTATGAAAGCGATTAATAAAACATAACATTATTTCTTTCTAAAAAGAATTTTTGACAAAAAAATGATTAAAGAAATTATATTGAGAAATTTAAAAAATAGATATTTAATAAACGTATGTATATATATATTTAAAAAGATCTTTTTAAAATACATGATTTTTTTTATATTTATTTATTACATATTAAACTTAACTTTCAGTTTTATTTAAAGAAAAACAAAAGTTGGAATGGCATTTTTGATAGATATTAACACTTAAAGAAATCTACTGCCTAGCAGTAATATACCTTTCATCTTTTTTTTTTTAAAAAAAAATATTCTTAGCCAAAACTTTTTATATTAAAGATTCACATTATTTTGAATCTAGTTTGGCAATGGTGTTTTTACATATATATCCTGTACCTCAATAGTTGTCATTAGTTTTTATTAGAGGCACAAACATAGTTATCTTAAAAATTTGTGCTCTTACAAATATTCTTATCTGATAACTTTGATTTATTATTTTTGCTCTATTTTTTCCCTCTTGACTAAAATTTTATTGTTTTAAATTGTAATTTATAAATACGCACATATTTAATATATTTGGAAAGCTAGTATTTTAACACTTTGGAATGAAGTGTAAAAAAATAATTATTATTAATAGTTTGTCTATATATTTTTCTTATACATATGTGCGCCTATTCTCCAGAAATAGAGATTTAGAATTATTTGTTAAATGTTTTACAACAATCAACAATTCATTGTTGGTAATATTGTTCAATACCCAAATTAATTATATTTTCTCATATTTAAAATTTTAAATAATAAGTAGGATTAAAGGTATTTTCTCAAAAAATAAAAAATAAAGGTTGATGATGAGGAGTTAGAAGAAGTTAACAACTACAAATACCTTGGTCAGATTATTACCAGAAATGAAAACATAATGAATGAAATTAATCATAGAAATAAACTTGCTTGAAGTACTTAGGGTAGAAATAACTTAATATTAAAAGGAAATATGCCTGTGTATTTGAAAAGGAAAGTTTTTAATAAATGTGTGTTACCAGTTCTTACTTATGGATCTGAGACACTACAGAGACTTCAGACCACCCAAAAAAGTATGGATAGATGCATGTTAGGAGTAAGAAAAAGAGATCAAAAACAAAATACATGGGTAAGAGAACCAACAGGTGTTACTGACATTATTGAAAAAATTAAGAGACTGAAGTGGAGTTGAACTAGACATATTTTTAGAAGTGATGATAATATATGGACAGTTGAAATCTTAAACTGGATTCCAAGAGATTGTTAAAGACCTGGAAAGAGACCACATGTGAGATGGATGATTGAAATAAGAAAAAGTGATGGTGTGATGTGGAGAAAAGAGGCTAGAGTTCATAGAAGATGAATTGAACTTGGAAAGATCTTTATCCTGCAGTCAATCAATAATGGTTGAATATGATGATGATGATGCCTTCTCATTTATCATTATATGTTTTATTTTTAAAAAATGGGAAAATCTGTTTTTAAAATAAAGTTTTGCCTGAAAATAAAAGTTTATAATAATATCCAAATTCTAATTTCAGACTTTTCATTGTTAGTATTTTTTATTTGAGAAAATTGGCTTATTTTTTTTATGAACATAATACAATAGAAATAGTTCAAAATGTATTAAAGACAAAATGTAAGCAGAGAAAATTGTATGATATTTTTGATGATATATATTATCCTAGCCAAATTATGAAAAGTTCATACAGTTAATGTAAAAGTAAGATATTGAAATATATAATTACTTTTCTGGTGCCAAATATATATATACAAACTAATTGGCTTGCAATCAAAACCCTAAGATATTTCTGAATTTTAAATGGCTGTTTGATATGAAATAATTAAGTCCAAAATCCTCACTGTTAAAGGATATAAAGCAGAAACATATGAGTACATAGATATTCCATTAATTACTCAAATTTACCATATACAGCTCTGAAGTAATGTGAACATCAAAGTTTCTAAAATTCATTACAGCAAAAAAGTGCCAATGGTGTTTAGCTCAAGTCTATGAAACATTTTATAGTGAGTTTAGCTCTAAAGTAAATCCTTCTAAATATAATTTGAGCAAATGTAACCAGCATATTTTGAGTACTTTTTTTAATTTATTTTTAGAATGAAATATTGATCAGAACTATAAAATCTATTTATTATTTTAATGCTTATTATGAATTTACAAAATAGAATTATATTGCGATATTTCTTAACAATGGTCAAACATAAATTTGTTCATAATAAATTAGGATTAAACATTGTAAGAAAAATTGGTGCTTGTGAGTTTTCAAGTAAATTAAGATGGCAACCCATATTTTTGATAAATCTACAGGTTTGAGCTCCCAAAAAATGTTTACAAAAAAAAATGACTGCTAGGAAAGTCAGATTTAATAATTACATTTTTATTTTTTATTATTCTTATTTTTTAAAAAAAGAAATCATTGTAGAAAAATTAATTACAATATTTACAATTTATCTTTCTGACTTTTAAGGAGGGCAGAATCCTATACCTTTGGAAATAGATCACTGCATCATGTTTTATGATAGGAATGTCTCAAATTTTCATCATTATGACAATTCACCAAACAAACTGCTGATAAAAAAAAAACACATTGAATTAAACCAAAGTATGACAATGTTACTTTTTATTCCACATTATAATATAAGTAAAAAAAATTAAAATTGAAATAAAGCTTTTTAATAAAATTTATTATTTATTCCTTTTTTTAAATTTAATAATTGATTTATTCTTTTTTTTTTTAAATTTAACAATTGATTTATTAATTTTGTTTTAATTTAATAATTAACACATCTTTGGTAGATTATAGCCCTAAAAACTACATTTATCATACTGGATGCCATCTTGGTTTATTTGAAAACTCATAAGTCCCAAAAAATTCATATATGTGTGTTTGTGAGAGTGTGTAATAAATATAATTGTTTTGCTTTAACTATTATTTGATAACTAACAGTTTATATTCTATAAATTATATTTATGTTATATGACACTAAGGGTATACTTAGCTAAAGCTAATTACATAAGTGGTGTAAGTTCTGGATGGTTTCTAAGGTGCATTAGCTTGTTTTATTATTATATTATATATAATAAAGAGAATAACTCTTCCCAAGAATGTGATCCATGCTATGCAAAAATATAGGAAAGTAAATCTTTGTGAATACTATATCTTACTCTTTAACAATCTTGGAGATACAGTAATTAATTTTCTAAATGTATTATTTGATTTCCCATAAAATGTATTTGGATGAAACTAAATATGTGTGGAAATGATATATAAAATATTTATGTCTATTATCAGTAAAAGTGACATACTGACAAAATTTCATAAAAAGGATTACTTAATGAAGTAAAGTTGTTCACAATATCCAGGCAAGAAATTTGTTTCTAGATATATATTTGTCAAAAAAAGAAGTTTTTGTGTTTAGAGAAAAAGTTTTCTAGTTTTAAGAAAACTGTAACATCCTCATTGACAAGGATCTTTGGATCATCTTAACCAGCAAATAACTCTGTGGAATAACATTCTAGAAAATTAAGCTGCTTTAAATGGCATTTTCATTAATTAAGAAGAGCTAGCTATCTTGTGACATGATTTTGGATGAAATAAATAGATAAAGATTAAATATTTAAAAAATAAAAGAATAATGATCATTTGTTTTTAGCAGTCATCAAATATCCTTGTTGCTGTTGTTGGGGTGATTTGAGAATGCTCTATTTAATCACTTAGATGAAATTTATAAGAATATCAATGATAGGTCAGTATTGTTACTCCATAAAAATAGTGTGACATTGAATCTGGAAATTTTTTGTCTGTACAGACAGTAATTCTGTAAGCAAGAGTAATTTATTTAACACAAAAAAAAAAATTAAAATTATTTCTATTATTGTAGATAAATTTTAAGTAAGATTTGGCTAGTTAGTGGTGATTGTCTTTGTGATAGAAACTAGGAACATGTTAAGGGAGAAAGAAAGGTTAAGATACAAGAAAGATGTGATTCTGTATAGATTTAGTATTTTCTAATTCCAAGTAAACTTTGAATAAAGAGTGTTGTTATTTCATCATGTTATTTATTAAATAATTTCTTCTGGAAGCAAGTTTCACATTGCATAAATTTTAAATGATTAATTAATTAATAGTAATTAGTTATGTTAATTTAAAATTGTCTATCTGTTTGCAGAAAACAATAAATTATGGATGCTTGATTATAAAAACAACTTGTAAGACAAATCATTGTGTTATAATCATGGTGCAGGGCCTTTTTGGATTTGTGAATTTTTTGGAATTGGAATAATAAATCTTTTCACTCTTCTTATAGACAAACTCTGCCCATAATTTAAATAAATGTTGACTTTGCTATCCATAGTCTTTTAAATTTTGAAATATGTTTTGGATTCTGCATAAAATGTTTTCTATTAGTAACAATATAACTCTTTAAAATACAGAATATGCATATTTTTATATCAATACAAAATTTTTATTATGTAGCAGTAATTAAAACAATAAATCAAAACAGTAATTGGTAATTTTGTCCAGATAATAGGAGCTTTCAAATTATAGATGTTCAAATATTATTTTTAAACTTTTCTATAAATGTATACATTATTTTAGTTAGTTTTGATAACCACTGCAATCTTTTTTGGGGTCAAGTAAGGCTATTTTAAAGTCATAGCTAATTTTCATTTCAGTCTTCAACTTATAACCAAGGGAAGGTTTTTTTTGTTGTTGTTGTTTTTGATGTCATGTTTTTATAAAGAATCATATAAATTAGGTAAAATAAAATATTTTTAGACTTTGTTTTGTAGATGTTAGTTTAAATTATTTGAAATATTTGTATAATGTTATTTGTATAACTGCAATTTCTTTATGAATATGCTATAACTTTAACTTGATGAAGTTTCTAAATACATTTATATTTATTTAATTATATAACTGTATGAGCTATTGATTGGTTTTATATATTTACAGTTATGGTTCATAATTTTTTGTGTTCAATATAAAATCTATATAAGAATTATCCTAAAACATGTTGCATATTTATTAATAATGGTTTGTACACTTATTTCAAGTAATGAATAGATATTTAAAACAATATATAATTTATGATTGGAAAGAATCTCATAGCACGTTGGTTAATCTCTCTATCTGCTAAGCCTACAATCTGAAGTTTAAATCTGGATGAAGTTAAGCAACAACAAAATGTGTTATTGTTTGAATCTACGTTAAGAAGTATGACCAAATAAATGATTAAACAAATGTCACCTAACAAGCAAACAAATAAAATAAAATAAAAGATCACAGCAGCTTTTTTTTTCATTATAAGAGGATCTTGACCACCAAAAGGATAAGACAAACCATCATGATTGATTTCCAATATATTTAACAATTGCAATATGACCATTATTCTGTATGTAAAATCTATCATTTCACCCAAGTCATTAAAAAAATCATAGAATTTGTGAGCTTTCTAAAGTGGCAGGGCAAATGATGACCTCATTTTAAAATGATATCCGTATGTGTGACAAATAACCTGAAATGTAAAAGCATTTTATCAGCAAGTAAATTTTGCTCTGTGACATCATCACCATAAACTGAGATAATTGCCAAGTAGATGAAAAGAATGAAAATAATCAGCCTGACATTCTCAGATCATCTTTTTCTGAAAATTCTTGTTTGAAACAAGTAAAAATCAGTAATGGCAAAAATGTAACTCGTGTAATCTCTCTCTTTTTGAAGATGTAGTTAAAATGATGGTATCATAAGACAATCATTTTTTAAAAAAATTCAAGGATAGCATAGGATATTTTTTCTCAGGTAGCTAGTTTATATCCACACATCTATCCAATATTAGGAAATGAATACCTGGGTATGATAAAAAGTAAAGTTCAAAAGCCTTGTGTATGTGTGTATCAGAAATTTTGGTCTAAAATTATATATAATAATACAATACTACTGTTTTAAATAACAACCTAATTTCAGCCTAAATATTAGGCCTTTATTTAAAAAATAAAAGCTGTTTCATCAATTAAAACACATTGATGTGTTTTTGAAGTGATGAAAAAGAAATGAAGATGTAAAGATTATTAGGATAGTTAAATTTTTGATTGATAACAAAGTAAACAGCACCTTTAATTAAAAGAAATTTATGAAATTTGTAATTCAATATTGGGGTTTAATTTTTTTTCAAAATTCATAACTGTCATTTTTACCAATAAATTTAAACAACAAACATTTATCAGAATGGATATCTAATCAACTTCAAAAATCCCTGCTTATAAGGAAAAATAAAACCTGGAAAGCAAACATAAAATGGAACAAGTCATTCAATGTAAGAATTCAGAAGGAAAAAAAGTCACTACAGAAAAAAGCATAAGGTTTCAAAACATGTTTTCATAAATATGCATTATTAAATTTTCGATGAAATTTGAAATCGTAGTATTTTGCATAAAAAAGTTTTTTTTTTTTTTTTTTTTAAAGAAAAAAAGTTAAAATCATTTCATTTAACAATAAAATATGTTTGGTTTTTTTTTATAATTTATAACTTGATATATGCCATTATTTTATTTTCTAATTTTTTATTTAAATGTTTGTTTAATAAATATTATTTGTGTGATTTTTCAAAATTTCTAATTATAGATCGTCATAAATATTATTTCATATTTTATCAAAAATAGAAATTAGTTTTATTTGAAAAATAATTTAATATGAGAACCAAAGGTTAAAGAGTAATTTTGATGAAATTTTTTATTTTCTTCTGCATTAATTTTTAAAAATTAAGAAAAGGATTAAAAATCATATAATAGTTTTAATCCAAAAATGCCTACTGTTTTGCACAGGTGTTAAAGACTAGTGTATGTGCATTTCTGTTATGACCATATATGGTGCATTTTTATGTATTTGACTTTGCATAATAAAACAGCAATATTATAAATTAAGAATTTATGTTAACATACCATTGATATTAAAAAAATGCTTAATAATTTATGAATTAATTTTTTTAACCAATATTTCATCTCTATAGTAAAATAATTTATTATATTAATCAATTTCTTCAAACATGTAGGGGCATTTGAGTATTAAAAAGATAGGCAGAGCCTAATATTCTTTATTTAATAGATTAAACTGATGGTTTTTTTCTTCTTTAATTTTCTTAATGGGGAATTAACCTTCTAACTAATAAGTGATCATATACTTATTTATACACCTTTACTCCAGTAAGTGAGAACAATCAGTGCCCCAAAATGCATCCTAAAACAAAGATTTCACATAAAAAATAAGCAGTTATAATGAATTCCTATGGGGAAAAAATTAATTTGTTATTTTGAATTCAAAATAACTAAAAATTTAATTAAAAAATTAAAGTTTAGATTGGAAAAAAGTGTTAATTAATGAAGAAACATTTTATTAAGCATATTATTTTTTTTAAAAATTACTAACCTGTGAATAAGTATATTGTATAAAATCATTTTAATAGCTATAATGTTTTTAAATATATATATAATTTTTCCTTTAATGGGCCACATTTTGTTTTTTTTAAACAATGTAAAAATATTTTCTAATTCACTATTTATTAAAATAAAACCTAAACAAACTTATATTTTTATTAATTTAATAAAAAGGCTTTGTGATTGAATTTATTTTATATAAATGCAATGAAATTAAATAAAAATTTAATTAAGAAATATAATCTACAGTTCATTGCTGGAGTGAAAGAAGTTACAATGCCTGATACTTTACAATTACAATTAATATATGTATTTTTAATGTTCATTGAGTGAAAATTTTGAGTTATTTTTCTATATTTTAAATTTACTATTAATGTATTTTGTTATTGTATGTGATTAAAGTATGTTTTTGATTATTCATTATACTGAATGAAACTGGCTTTTTTTCTTCCTTTGGAGTCATTAACAATGAAATTTTTTTTTATTTTGAATATATCATAAATGACATTAATTGTATTTTAATTTTATAATCAAAACAATATTGTATTATGTATAACAAATAAACTCTGTGGTGTACTATACATTTTTAGGACCAACATTATCATTTTATTTTTGGATGATGTGGTTTTAGTTAAATAACTATCCTATGATGTCATCACTTTTACAAAATGATCACCATTTTTTAAAAAATGGTGGTTGGTTTAAAAAAAGTTTAAATATTTTTTTAAAGATCATAATAACTAATAATCAATTGTAAATTAATATACTAAGTACAAATTGATGATGATGGCTATGGAAAATCCTTGCATAAAGGTTCATCACTAACTGGTGTAAAGTGTATAATTAAAACAAATAACAGCCTCATAAATATATATAATCATACTGAAGTGATGTAAATTTCTTAATGTGCTACATACATTCTATCTTTAGTCACTGTATTATGTAAAAAAAATTACCAATCATCTGCAGACAAAACACGTTTTAGGAACATATTTCCTTGTCAGTCGATTAAAAAAAAGTAAATGTAAATACAACTGACTTGATGTTAAAGGATGAATAATTAATAAAGCAGTTTTTATTTTAGTCAAATTTATCTCAATTCTACTAATTAATTCCCAAGACAGAGTTGTGTAAAAGTCATTTTTATTACAACCTTCAATGATTAAATCCCCATTGAAATATGTTATTAAATAAATCGCAATCTTATAAATATATATATAAGAAAGTTGAAATAAACTTTTCAAAATCAGAATATTTAATTTGCAAAATTTGTTTTCTGAACAACTTTTTTGTCAACTGCCTAGAGAGAAACCTTTTATTCATACCAATAAAGCAACTTTGTGCTTATATAACTAATGCAAATAGGACCAATTCGAAGTTAAAGAGTGAATGGTTAATTCTGCAATCTATATATTTTAATCAAATTTATATCAAAAAAGCTAATGGAGTGGTTGAAGATAACATTTAGATGGTGCTTTGAAGAATTTACATTAATTCAACTTGATTATATATATTTATGAGACTGTTATTTTTTTCCATTACATATTCTCATAGAGATTTAATTGTTCAAAATATAAAAAGGAGTTTGACACTACTCTATCTTGAGCATTAATTACCTGTATTGAGTGAAATAGGTTGAAGCTAGAATGTAGTTTTAAAGAGTTTATATTGTTGCAATTTTATTATATATATATTTATTAACAGTAAATGAAATGAATCATTGTTAAGGCAGAATCCAAAAACCCATAATGAAATAGTGAAAAAAAATTGGTATACCATTTAATATACATAGGTGTGAAAAAGAAAATTTAGGATGCATAAATATATATATATATAAGAAAGTTGAAGTAAAAATCAGACTATTTAATCTGCAAATTTTTTTTAAACAACAACTTAAAAGAAAAAATTAGAGCAAAAATAAAAGTATGAAATTTTCAGAGAAAAGAAAACAAGTAAAGAAATTAGAAATAAACTAGTAGAAAAAAGGTTATATATATATAGGAGTGGCATAAAAATAAAAACAGAATTAATAGACTCTGTGCTTGAAGAGATAATTATTCAGAAACCATAAACGCTGACAAACATTCAATTTTTAAACAGGAACCTCATAGAATAATAATAAGTTCAAACTTTATTAGATCCATGAACTGGGATTTGAATTCAAACTGAGTAAAACTTAAAAATTCTAAGCCTGCTTGTGATCTGAAAAAAATTTTTTTGCTTATTTTTCAAATAATTAACTCATAGATAATTTAGCTAGTTATTCAGAAATGGTTATCAAATGTGTATCTAGCTATTATTAGCTAGAGGGAAATAATCTTATATTAATATGAATTCGTCAGATATGCATTGATGTGATGAGTGTAAAAAAAAAAAACGATCACAATATGATGTATCCATCCCTTACTACCTCCTACGCTTATCCTTTAGTGTCCATTTTTATTTTATTTTGAAGGTATATTTGAATTAAAAAAAACTATATCAAATTGTGTCTTAAAAATTACTAAAATTTAAGAATTAGATGGAAAACTATGTTAACATATCTGCTGCGATTGCTTGATTGTAATATCATATTAGCTAATAAATTCCATTTTTATTTAGGCAAAGAGTTTAATATACACATGTATGTACATACATACTGATATTAATTGGCATATATTATCCATCATCCCCATCTCTCTTTTGTTTTGTTTGTCATCGTGTGTGTGCGCTAATATCTATCGATTTATTTAATGTGTCAAAGCTTAACTATTTTAAAAAATAGAATTAAATCTTTTTATATTACATCGAATTGCCTAAGTGTGACTGGTAGTACTTCTTTTCAAGTAATAGTAGATTTTAAAAAAAAAGATATGTATTGTATTCTGTGATTGATCGCAAGAAAAAAATTAGTTCAACTGCAAGGTCATTCATTAAACTTTCTAAAAATAAAATAAATGATATGGATTACTCAATTAAAATGTTAATTACTATGGTAGAGGAAACGTAGAAAAACATATCAGCTGTCTGCGCAATAAATATTAATACTATATTTTTTATATTGTATTTTTTAAATTAAGACTTAGCAATTGTTGTCCCCTCCCCTCCTTTTTCAGGTGCGCGAACATAATCTTTTTTTTTTTGTTTTAACTTCATTAAAAAAAAAACTCAACGGTGGATATTTTTAAGCAATATTTTGTTTTCTAAACAGAATATTATTTTTGTCATTCCTTTTTTTCTATATTCTGTATTGTGTTTAATATTGTTCGGAGTTCATAAAGGAGTTCAATTGATGGAAATGACAGAGTTAGGCAAAATTCGAGGAATTACGCCCCAGAGTCTGCCATTCTACCACTTCACTAAATCATGCATCGTATTGTGATTTATATATGTCAAAGGATTCATATTTATTGATTTAAATGTTTATTTTTAAATGAATTCACAGCAACCATTTTGATTGTCTTATGTATACGTATTTTCTAATCAAAAGCAGTTAGAGAAAATTAGTAATTGGACATCATATAAAGTCAATGTATTTGAATGCGTGTGTGCATATACAGAACCGAAACAAGAGTTTGTGGCGCCCTAAGAAGTCTCGATGCGTTTCTTGCCTATAAATAAGTGCCTCCTCTTTTGCTGTTAGATATCTTGAGCATTGTTTAATCTATATATTTACATGTGATAGGTTGTAAATGTATACATAATGTGCAATTAACTGCCTAGTGTGTCTAGTTTGAACCAGACCTCCATGTATATTATACAATCACTCCACAATGCTAGTTATATTAAAGCAACACTTGCTAGCATCAAATGAAATCTACAAACTATCCATAAAGATCATAGACTACAAATGCATTCATTTTTTAATACTTTATAGATTGTACTTGGTATTAGAGGATATTGCATTAATATGCCTAATGCATGAATAAATATAAATTACATCATTGGGGTCTAAAATATCAAAATAATATATGACAATTTATTTTAACATTATCAACAGATTATGAATTTGTATATACACAATTGATTTTTGATAATTCCAGATTAAAAAAAAGAAAGTATAAGCTCTGGATAATCCATTATTTATTCTCTGTGTCATAACCACTATGCTTATACATAAAGTATAATATACAAATATGCCCTATCATGATCTGGGATTCAAGTTTAAGACTTGATGAAATTTAGAATTGTTTCAAATCACAACCCAATAGGCGTAGAATTTTTTTCCTCATGTAATTGGTACACAGCCAAATTAGTTATCCATCAAGTATTGATTGGTAAACCGAGTAATAAAGAGAAACAAACTCATAACTAATCATATTTATATATTGGACTATTTCCATCATCTAATATTAAATATTGAATGTCTTTATAAAAATTTAACTTTATTTAAATATTCTATTTACATTCAACTGTTAGTAATAGCACACAGGTTAGTATATGCCAACAAACATCACATGATCATCATTTCTTATGCTTACTCTTAACTGTTATTAAAATAAAAAAAACTGTCTATATGTATAGTCACTCAATGCAAGCCAGAGTAATCAATGGATTCCAGAAGGCTTGTGTATAAAATCCCCATCTAGTGCATCTAGGTGCAATGCTCTCAGATCCAAAGCTCCTCACTGACAAAGGCCACAAGCCAGAAATTAGTCTGAGAATATTGGATGAGTAGGCACTAGATGGGGATTTTATACACAAGCCTTCTGGCATCCATTTATTACTTTGGATTGCACTGAGTAGCAATATGTATAGACAGTTGTACCTGTTTTAATAAGGTTAGTATATGCACAGTGTTTGAGAGGTATTATTCTCCTCTCTTCTTCAGGTGTTTCTGACCTGATCAGTGACAATACTACCATGGGAATCAAACATGGACCCTTAGATTTTTGATAGAGAGAAAACAGATGCATCTAAGGTAGCAAACTGTGTATGTCCCACAGAATATATGTTTAATTGAGAAAATACAAAAATATTGGATAGAAAGGAAAAGATACAAAAAGAAAATTTAAAGATGTTCACATGACAATGGCAAATAGCCCCATTAGTCAATCTACTGTGACTATACATAAATGTATGGAAACCAAAAGTACTTTTGGCAGGATGGCTCAGTTGGCTAGAGTATTACCTTAAAATTCAATATTCAAGAGTCTAAGGGTCCACGTTCGATTCCTATGCTAGTACTGTTACTGGTCAAACACCTGACAAAAAGAGAATAATACTTCTCAAAATGTTGTGCATATACTAACCTGTGTGCTATTTACTAACAGTTGAATGTAATTCAAATATTTAAATAGAGTTAAATTTTTTTAAAGACATTCGATACTTAATATTAGATGATGGAAATAGTCCAATATATAAATACAAAAAAAAAATCTCATCACTAATATTTTAGTATAGTATAAGCATGTTTAAACCAAGCTCTAATTCAGTGGTTATGTTATAAATTAATGATGCAACAGAAAATGAAACAAGAAGGGTTTAAAAGTATATATTGTAAAAGTGTCTGCGTGTGAAAGGGAGGGGAAATTTTGTATACACCATAAATGGTAAATGTGAACAAGTATCCATCTTTTAGGTCATTATTTCAACATAAAACTAAAATTACTATTTTGAGAAAGAACTAAATAAAGTATTTTTATTTGGATGGAAGGAGTTAAGATGGAGAAAGAAAGAGAAATTCTAGCTATTAAATAATTTTGTAATTAACATTATCAAAAATATGGAAATGCAAATTATAATAAACATATATTGTAAAAACAAGAAAATCTAATTAATTAATTTATAAAAGTTAATTAAAAGACAATTAAAGTTAATAAAAATGTGTTTATCATGGCAACATCATGGTGTAGGAAATTGATCAATTGCAAATAGAAATGTTAGTTGAGTTGGAGTTAGTTTTCCATTAAAGTGAATCTAAAGACAATTGCAAAATCAAGGAACACTTGCTGTGTAGGGAATCTATTTATTAGCATTAGCCAAGTCATGAATTGGACAAAGTAATTTTTACCAGAATAGCTACATATTATAGCATATTATATTGCTAATATTATTTTTTTGTATTCCACTCATGTTATACATCAACTATTCACAGGATGATTGTCTAAAGGCCCTCTCTTTTTGGCTTACTAATTTTTCCTTAACCATGTGTTCATATAATGAGTGTGAAAGACATCCTCTCAATAATCAGAATAATAAATAAATGACTACCAGTACCTACTAAATTATAAACTAGAAAATAAATTGATTTATCTGATATCTCCAATAAAATTCTAACCACCAAAAAAGTAATAAATCATTCAAATCAATACTAAGGAACCCAGAATCTAGGTATACCAATGCAAATGACTATTATATGGTAACATTGATTTAATATATGATATCAAAATACAGTTACACATAACTCACAAAGGTCTTTTGATAAATTAAAACAAATTTCAAAATTAGTTGTAAAATGATTAAAAAGATAATAAGTGCAACTTGCTCTCCATGAAGATGACCAGCCAATATTCAGAAATTAACCTAGAAATTTGAATAAAGCCTTATCTTCTAATATCTATTGATTGTATGAGCTTTTAGTAGATGGCTTTGGGTATTAAAATCATACTTAATAATAAAATATTATTAATAGTATCTTCTGTTGAATGCATTAATTAGTTTACAACACATCTGAGCTAAAAAGTAAACCATTGCAAATGAATTACTGACTGAAGATATTATAAATATATAAAATATTTATAATCATTCTATCAGATGTAACCACCATTTTTAGAGAAGAGTGATGATTTAATCACTATAACAAGATGGGGAAAAGTTGTTAAAAATTTAAAAAGAAACTCAGGGATGCAAAAGTAGGATAATTGAGAATTGAAGAGTATATTTGAGCTAGATATAAGCTTTAGTTTAGTGCATCATCAGTAATAATCATTAATATAATTTTATAAAGTCGTTTGTGGCATAGTTGTGAAAGCAGAAAATTTGACCTTGTAATCAAACTATTGTAAATTGCTATCTATAAAATCCTAAACAAATAATGAAAATTATAAGAGATTGTGTGGACCAACTTATGAATGCTGGTTCAGCATGAAATGCCCATTTTGAGGATTGTTTATCTTTTCTACACAACTCTGGTCATATATGTCAGAAAATTGTATTAAAAGTATATCTAAAAAAAAACTATATGAGGTTAAAATTACATTATGAGCTAAGTATGTTTTACACACTTGAAAACAACTAGTTGTTCATAAAACATCCAGATTGAGAGAGCTAGGCATGATTTTTGGGGTGATGGATCATTGTAATATGAGGTGAAAGATGTACCAAGATAAGAGTAAAATGTGATGAGTGCTGGTTGGTTCAGCACAAAATGCAATTTGGGTCATTTGTCCTTTTTTGTGTCTTTATTCATATGTTACCAAAAGACTGTGTGATGGTGTGGACAATGATAGTATGGAAGTTATTTAATATATTTATAGAACAAGAATGTGATCGAAGTGTGTGGTCAAATATTGAAAAAAAAACTTTGATAATTATAATAAAGCAAAAACTCTTTTAAAAATAAATTTAAGAACTGAAATTTAAAAGACAAAATATTTTAGAACTTCTAGAAAAAATATATAAGAGTGTACACTAGTAAAACAATTAGTAACTGGTTAAAAAAAATGGAAAAATTTTAGATAATTTGTAAAAAGGGGAATTTTATAAGGATTTGATCGTTCAGTATGACTGAAAAAATATTCTAAGACTTATGAATATTACAAAATTATAAGATGTAAAAAATATATATGGAAAACATTGAAATATAAATATAGAAAAAAACCTCAAACTATTAGAAGTAATGCAGTGAATGGAAAGATGCATTTCTGAACCAAGTAAATGAGAGAAGCAAATCTTGTAAATATTAGCTTGCTTCAGATGATGTTATAATTATAAAAAAATTACTTTACATGAGAGTATAAAATAGTGCTAAATTACAAAATCTCCTTAAGATGAGTCACAAGGATATCATCCATAAACATTTCAGTTACCAACTACACTTAGTGAGAGAAAAACATTTACAGTGAGATAATAGAAAAATATTATGTATAATGAATTAAGTAATAGAACCAGTAAAAAATAGAAAAAATACAATGATAATAATAACAACAATAAGATAAAAGTAAAGATATTATGATGTTAAATAAATTTTACATTAAAACTTTAGTAATAGTATGTGATTGTATACATATTTATATATGTACATGGGGTGAGTACTCAAAGAAATGATAAGTGAAATTGTTATAACGAAATTAATTTTAAAAATCATAATGGTAGTAAATTGTAAATTAATGTATTAAATAAACTTAAAATAGTATGACTAATTTAACAGAACAGACTTACCCAACAATGTTTACAAAAGAAAGAAAGGAATTAAAATAAGTGCAGCTATTGAAGATGCAAAAATTAAAATAAAAAAATTGATATGATATACTCAATGCAAGATAAAATGTATTTTAATTCTAGAATACAGAACTATGAAAAAATTATATAGAAAAATAAATTATGTGTACATTGTAAGTGTAACCATGCATTTAAGATTTCAGCTAAATAGTAAATAAATTTATGGACGAAGAAAAAACCCACTATGGAGAAGTAAGATTAAAAAAGAATGGCGGAAAATATACTAATTCCCATAATAATAAAAAAATAGAAACTTTTGAATTTTTTGCAACCAAACCAACACTTTATAGTGGGTTTAAGATATGTAAAATCTGTGATTTACCGAGATTAAAATACTGCAAGTTTATTAAAAAATAAAATCTTGTTTTTAAATAATAAAAACTATGTAATATCTGTATATAGATTCAATCCAATTGATTGATGCTTTATCTTGATTATATATAATCACTTTTTTGTTCTTTGATCAACATTTCATGATTTACTAAATCAAAAACTGGAAGATAGTTTCAAACATTTTTGTATGGTTATTTAATTTGTATAAACTGATCTTTTTGGAATAAGTCCATGACATATCAAATACCTTTATGTATATATATTGTAACTTATCACTAGCACAGGAATGAAATCACAAAAGGGATGGATTGAAAATCAAAAGCTAAAACAATTAAAAGTTCTAATCTAATAAGAATAATTATAATAATAATGAACGTTGTTAGCTGAGAGGTTATCGCACCTGCGTTTCAAGCAAGTAGTTGGTTGCAGACAGGTGTGGGTTCGCATCCCGGCCGATGCTATGACATATGAAAAAAAAAATGATATAAACTAATCTTAACTGTTTTGACAAATAACTATTTGCTAATTAACAACTATATTTTTAACTTATTATTTAAATTCAGTTTACTGAAGATTTAATTAACACTATTATAATGAGATATTTTATATAGCGCTATGTTTTTTTTATGTAATAGTAATATTAGCAATTAAGCCAATGCACGTGCACCTTAAAGATAAATTATAAATGAATACTCAATTTTTCCAGACACGAGATATAGTATTTTAGAAAGAATGGAATGAATCCACCCATTCTTTCAACCTAAACGTTTATGTATGGGAAAATACACTTGAGATATAGTATTTTAGAAAGAATGGAATGAATCCACCCATTCTTTTGACCCAGATGTTTATGTATGGGCAAATCTTAAGTGTGTTTGACCATACATAAATGTTTGGGTCAAAAGAATGGGTGGATTCATTCCATTCTTTCTAAAATACTATAACTCATGTCTGGAAAAAATTGAATATTCATTTATAATTTATCTTTAAAGTGCATTTGCATTGGCTTAATCGTTAACACTATTATAATAAGTGGCTGCAGAAAGGAGTTTGCTATTAACTGAAAGGAGACTCTTTGATTCCTCTTGGAAGCCTTAAAGAAACTGAACAGGGCAAATTCCTAATGTCCATTCATGTTCTGTCATTGCAGCTGTTATTACTATGTGATTATTCACATAGTATATGAACATGGATGGGTTACTCACCACCATGCATTAGCCAGCATAGTGAGTTGATTGGTTTTTTCTTCTGAGTTTAAGATCAAGAAACATCATGGTCTTCCTTCTCAGTTGTCTGATAAGGCAGAAGGAATGTATGTGTAAATGAAAAATATGTTTATAATAGATAAATACAATCATGACAGACAAAAGTAAATCATGACCCTTATTTCCAGGAGGCTGTAAAGTCATGAACCAATGCAGGGGTTGGTGGCTGAAGGTGGAGAGTGCTAAGAATCCTCTGGTTATGGACCCAGACTGCAATTTAATGATGACTTTTTATTTAGGTACTTACAACTGCAGATCACTTTCAAGTGAAGGAAGATTTCAATGATTAGAAGAACTGTCTTATATTAAATGGGATATTATTGGACTTTGTGAAGTTAGAAGAAATATTGAAGATACAATTGATTTAAAAAGTGGACATGTACACTACTATAAAGGCCCAAGTATTGGAAGTACAAGTGGAGTAGGTTTGTTTATAAACAAAAAGTGGAATAACAACATTGTGGAGATTGGTGGCATATCAGACAGAGTGGCAAGATTAGCTATTTGACTTAATAGCAGATACCAAATGCAGACAATTCAGGTTTATGCCCCAACAAGTTGTCATAGTGATGCAGTACTAGAAGATTTTTATATGGATGTACAAAAGGCTTTTTATCAGAATAAACAACATTTTAAAATTGTTATGGGAGACTTTAATGCTAGAATTGGTAAACAAATGAAAGTTGAAAGTGATGTAGTAATTTTGATTATGATAATAGAAATGACAGAGGACATAGACATGTAGAGTTTGCAGAAAAATAAAAAAACTTATGAATTTTTTTTTTTTAGAAACATTTTAAAAGAAAATGGACGTGGAAGCATCCAAATGAAGGTACAGCAGAATTGGATTACATTTTGACTAAAAGAAAATACATACTTTAACATTTGTAAATGAGACATTTATTTTATATAGTGCTATGTTTATGAATTGTAATAAACTAAATATCAGCTTTTCAAGTTAATTCACATGCACTTTATGAATCTTAATAATAAATGAATACTTTCACTTCCAACACAAGATAAAGTCTTTGCAAAAGAATAGAATGAATCTACCTATTCTTTCAACCCAACCGCTTAAGTATGGGAAAATTTCACTGGCATCATTCATTCATGCATAGTAATAAGTAATTTAAAGTGATTGGTTTATCTCCACACTTTCATTTCCAGTGCTTAATATTTGCCCATACTTAAGCAATTGGGTTGAAAGAATAGGTAGATTCATTCTATTCTTTCACAAAGACTTTATCTTGTGTTGGAAGTGAAAGTATTCATTTATTATTAAGATTCATATAGCGCATGTGAATTAGCTTGAAAAGCTGATCTTTAGTTTATACTTCAACATTGTAATGTTCTTAATAAATTTAATACAGGAAGTGATCATCGATTAGTAAGATATAAGATATGTGTTAGTGCTAAACTAGAGAGACAAAAATTGTTAAGGAAAACAATATTTACAATTGATATTCCTAATCTTCTGAAACATTCTAATGAATTTAAACATGCAAATTGGTTTTAAGTATTAGCAGATTTTGAACATGATTCAGATTTGGATGAAATTAATAAGAAAATAACTGATACACTTTTAAAAACTGCAACCAAGATAGCTGGTAGGAAAGTGCAGCAATTGACCAATAAAATTTCTACTGAAACTAAAGAATTTATGAAGAAAAAAAGGAATATGAAGATATACAAAAATGATGCATTTAAAAGGACTGAATATCTCAAATTTTGTAAAATGGTGCAAAAAAGAGTTGATCATGATATAAGAAAGTATAATTGTGAACTAGTAAGGAAAATTGTAGAAGATAATAAAAGTCTCAAGCATGTAAAACAACATTTTGGTGTTGGTAGAAAATTTGCATGTGCAATAAGAAAAAAAGATGAAACTATTTCTAAAAAGAGAGATGTCATCATCAAATGGGTAGAAGATTTCTATCAAGAATTATATAGTAATAAAGAACAATTACCTCCTAGATCTATTATATCTTCTGAATTGCCCAGAAGAAGTGAGACATATGCAATTAAATTTATGAAGAAATGAAAAGCTCCAGGTAATGATGGAATTATAAATTGATATATTAAAAGAAGCAGATAAAGAAATAGAATTTTTTTTTAGCAAAGTTATATACAAAATGTCTAAATGATAAAGATGTATCAGATGATTGGAATGATGCAGTATTAATACTAATATTTAAAAAAGGTAATAAAGAAGATATTAGAAATTACAGATCTATCAGTCTTTTATCAGTTTAATACAAAATTTTTACCATAATTACAACTTGTCTATGGAAAATATTGGATTTTCACCAACCAAGAGCTGGATTTAAAAGTGGTTTTAGTACAGATCATATTGAGAGAACTTATAGAAAGGACCAATGAATATGAGTTGCCAGTATGCTCTGGATTTATAGATTATGAAAAATCATTTGATTCTATAAGCATTTTTGCAGTGATTAAAGCATTGGATCATCAAGGTATAGATCCAGGATATTGTCATATTCTGAAGAATATTTAAAAATGCAACAACAACAATTAGATTACATAATGATACTAGGAAAATCAGCATTGAGAAGGGTGTAAGACAGGGTGACTCCATATCTCCAAAAGTTTTTACAGCAGTGCTGCAAGAAGTATTTTGTGGATTAAAATGGGAAGTTAAAGGAGTGAAAGTAAATGGAGATTATTTGTCATTTAGATTTTGCAGATGATGTTATTATTTTTGCAAATAATGCTTTAGAGCTTCAGGAAATGTTGCAGGAATTATCAGATGAAAGTAGGACTAAAGATAAATGTTAAAAAGACTAAAGTAATGTTTAATGGATTTTCTCAAAAGTTGAAAATAAAGATTGATTATGATGAGTTGGAAGAAATTAACAACTACAAATATTTTGGTCAGATTATTACTATAGATGGACACATAATGGATGAAATTAATCATAGAATTAAACTTGTTTGGAGTGCTTTTGGTAAAAATAACTTTATACTAAAAGGAAATATACCTATGTGTTTGAAAAGGATGGTTTTAATAAATGTATTTTGCCAGTTCTTACTTATGGATCTGAGACTTGGATGCTTAATAAAAGAGCTATACAGAGACTTCAGACTATTTAAAGAAATATGAAGAGATGCATGTTACCGAGTAATGAAGAGATTGAAAATGCAATATATGTACAAGAGAACAAACAAGTGTTACTGACCTCATTGAAAAAATTAAAAGACTGAAGTGTAGTTGGGAGAGTATGATAATAGATGGACAATTGAAATCTTAAACTGGATTCCAAGAGATTGTAAAAGACCCAGAAAGAGACCACATGTGAGATGGATGGATGAAATAAGAAAGTGTGCAGGGGTGATGTGGAGAAGAGAAGCTAAAGATTGGAGAAGATGGATTGAACTTGGATAGACCTTCATTCTGCAGTGGATTGATAATGGTTGACAATGATGATAATGATGATTATACTAAGTATAAGCATACTATTTCTTTTAGATTCTATTATCCTTAAGGTTTAAATGGACAAGAGATATTTAACACAAATATTACATATTGTTTAATACATTTAAAGTAATTTTAGGCACACCTACTTAAATTTAAATCTCTAATAGCTAGTCAGCATTCTATTAATCAGAAATTTAAAATGTTTATCATCTTATGCCAATGACTATTTTAATAATGACTTAGGGCATAATTAAAATGGGTACAATATATATATATAGTGAATGTGGTGCTTGATTATATGTTGTATGTAAATGGGCATAATATATATATGCTACATTTGTATGATGAGTTAATAGTATAACCAGCCCAAACTAATAAATATTTTAACCACCTTAGGTATTATGGGTTATACTCATATGATGAGCAGGGAATATTATTATTGTGGTGTTAATATTATCAGCAATAAGGTTTAAGCTGATAATGTCCCTCTATGTGCTCATTATAGTTTATGATTGGGTCAATAGATCATTATTTTATATACATGGAGCCTGTTTCCTTTGTCTGCTCAAATGCAAACAGATCCAAATGAATAAGATTCTGGCCTATTAACCCAATCATAAACTATAATGAGCATTCTTAAGGACCTTATCAGCTTAAAGCATATTAATGATAATATTAACTTCACAACAGCAATATTTCCTGCTCATTATATGGATGTTACCCTTAATATCTGTGGTGGCTAGAATATTTATTAATTTGGGCTTGTTATACTATTAACTCATCACATAGATATAAGATGCTTTATCAAACCACACTTGGACATTGGTTCCAAGTATATAAAATAATGGCCTATTGATCCAACCATAAACTATGATGTGCATATTGAGAGACATTATCAGCTTAAAGCCTATTGCTGACAATGTTAACTCTACAACATTAATATTTCCTGCTCATCATATGGATGTTACCCATGATACCTAAGATGGCTAGAATATTTATTAATTTGGGCTGGTTATACTATTAATTCGTCACCCAGATATAAGATGTTTTATCATCCCACACTTGGGCAGTTGAAAGTAATTGGCTCCAAGTATATAAAATAATGGTCTATTGATCCAACCATAAACTATGATGTGCATACTGAGGAACATTATCAGTGTAAAGCCTATTGTTGGTGATGTTAATTCCACAACTGTAATATTTTCTGCACATCTTACAGATACAATCCATGATATATAAATTAGCTACAATCAATAATTTCCAATCTCTGTAGTCAAGTTGCAGTCTTTAGTGTCTTTATAAATATATGAGACCATTAATGGAAGTGGGATTCCACCTCTATTGCTAAAGGACATTGCCTAGACAACAGTTTTAAATTTTTGATTGTTATCTATATTGAAATTGCCTACGTGTTGACTGATTTCTAATGGTTACTTGATAAACCCATTTAGTCTTGAGCATTATTATACTTGTTATTTAAGTAATATTTTGAGTGTAATTTGAAAATTATAATTGCAATTTGTAATGTTATAATTGACTATTTATTAGACTGCATTCAGAACAGGTAATATTTACCTATTTAAGGAGATTTATTTAAACTTCTTCCAATCAATAATTTTAATCTCTGTAGTCAAATTGCAATCTTTAGTGCCTTTATAAATATATGAGATCATTAATGGAGGTGGGATACCACCTCTAATGCTAAAAGGAGGTTGCCTTGACAACAGTTTGAAATTCTTGATTGTTATTTATATTGGGATTGTCTAAGTGTTGACTGGTTTCTAATGGTTACATATATATATATATATATATGTAATAAGATATAAAAAATGTAAATTTATAAGAAGATATAATGTTAAGTTGTTTGTTTATATGATAAACTATTTGTGTGTTCATTTATTTATATATATCTCATATGTCTGAAGAAGATTGCTTGTGAATCGAAACCGTAAAATTGATTAATTTTAATAAAAATACATTGCAACAGTATAACAGTAACAAAAAAATGGACTTTTTTATAATTTTATCAATGCATATAGAATGATAAGTTGATAATACTTGGTAATAAAAATAATGTTTCAGAAATTTTAGTTAATATATAAAAATCAAATTTACAATTAGAAAAATCATTTCATAAACTAAAGTAATTCTAAGCATTTAAAGCATCAAGAAACTTTCTAAACATAAAAGTTAAAATATATATCAATGCTATTCTGCCATAGAATGTTCAAAAGTCACATGATCCCCCCCCCCTTACCATATTGTTTGATGCAGTAGTAATAGAATGACGAACTCAGAATCAATTTGTATTTGAGCAATATAATTTTAAACTCTGTCAGTTCAGCTAAGTAAATGGATCTAATCTGCCATGAGGATTACAAATGGCACACGACCACCCAACAATTAACTATATATATATATGTTATAACGTATTTTAATAAACAATTTTAATAATGAATATTCAACAGTCTTTTTTCTTGTTTTAAGATTTTTTTTATTACTTGCTTCATCAACTGAATATTTAATCTTATGATGAGAAACGATTAAAAAAGAATTGATTGCTAAAAAAATGTAAAATATTTAAATATACATAGAATTAGAAGTTAATGAAGACTGGTCACATATTAATTTTTTTTGTGGTCAACACATCATCATGAACAAATTACTTACTTTTTATTTAAGAATAGCTAAATATATCAATTGTATGGCTACATGGAAATGTTTTACTCATATGTAGAGATTTCTCTGCTTCCTAAACAAATTTTCAACCCAATCCAAACTTGAATCTCAGGTCATGAGTATTCAATACTGTACACTGTAGATACTAAGAATATAATTGAATAGTTTGTCCAAGAGATTATATGATGTTTGAGCCCTGGAAGTGACAGATTGAGCTGTGGTCCATGGATCTTTAGCTGTCCCAAGTTATCACTATATTAAACCACACAGGGCATGCAGTACTATAATTGCTATAATTGCATATTGCACATATAATTACATATAATACTTATGCAGTGTGTTGATGAAATTCCCTTATCTTAATAAAACAATTTTTGTTCTTAATTTATCTCACCAATAGTCTCTATCCAGCACACATTTTATTATCACTGTTAGAAATATTACATAAATTGCAGTTTCCAATAGTGACTTTCTATCAATTGACCTGTACAGTTTGTCATAGTTACTAAAGTACCAGACTTAAGATCTAAAAATTCCAGAATCGATTTCCAACTGTGGAAAGTTGAC
Organism: Epiperipatus broadwayi; assembly: GCA_028023455.1. Taxonomy (NCBI): domain Eukaryota; kingdom Metazoa; phylum Onychophora; class Udeonychophora; order Euonychophora; family Peripatidae; genus Epiperipatus; species Epiperipatus broadwayi. The sequence continues at coordinate 4,250,703 of JAQFVV010012485.1, read as the reverse complement.
AAAGACATCTTAGTTTTGTCATTCTAATGAAACTGTTTATGTTCAATCTGTCATTTTGATGTTTGAATGTTACATGACCTCTCAAGCAACTAATCATATAATTATTGTTTGCCCTGTATGATTTAGTGCAGTCGTAGTTTGTCAGACTATAGCGTGTAAGATCCTTGAGACGATTCTAGTTCTGACATTTCTGGGACTCCCGACGCCATATGATTACCTTTTTATATAATTATTTTTATTATTGCAATTTAGGAGAATTAATCCACATTACAGCAGAATACATTTTATATTACAATATTTTTATATGTATTTTAATAGACAACATATTTTTTAAAAAAACTTTTTTTCCACTTCTTAATGTCAAATCTTAAATATTTTAATTAAGAATGAGAGCAGCTTTGTTTATTTTAATTAATTAAGAATTAAAGCGAAGCAATAAAATACATAATGGTATTTGTGCATCTTTTTTTTAATATACTGTATATTTTAAAATTAACTGCTTAGTCAACTGTTTCTGAACGGTAAATGTTAAATTGAATGCTTCTCTGCCCACATAATATTTAGTTTGAAAAGTCAACTGTATATCAAATTACTTTCCTCCCGCAAGCATTTGATAATTTTTATTATTAAAATTATGTAATAAATGAAAATTACTTTTGTCAAATACATATATATGTTCCAAAACTAAATGTGTGTAATCTTCGCTGCATTTTAAGATATATATTTAATTTAAAACTAGCATATGTTAGAATATACTATATTATATAATATATAGGGTATATGAGTACAGACTTTCACACGACCCACCACTCTCCACACTATCTCATAACACTGATACACTTGAACACATATATGTTGAAAAGATAAATAATCACCAATATACGTATTTCATGCTAAACCAGCAATCATCAGTTGGTCCAGATTACCATCTCTACACATATATGCTATAAGTGCTCAGATATATATTAAGATAGCCAAACCTTATACTTTGATGGACAGGCTTCAATCCACTCCACACTCCAACTTTTCAACCGTCCATCCAATTGAAAATCTGATGATGGAATGCTCAAAGGCCACCCTGAGGCCGATGTTTCCGTTATAGTAATATATGATTGTAAAGTTTATTTTGGAAATATTATTGTTTGAATATTGTTAATGTTATCACATTTGTTTATTATTAATTTAATTAGGATCTTTTTTTTTTGTAATTAATATATCATATGGATAATTTCTTCATGATCATATCTATCATTATTTAGGTCATTTATAAAAAAAGTCAGAAATTGTTTGTTGACAGTTCTTAAGTAAATATATACCCCCACCTCCTTGTATATCTCTTTTTTAAAAAAATCTTTGAATATAAATAAGTTCTAGTCATTTTGAAGGGTTATTAATTAATATCAATATCAATTTATATCACACTATTATATCTAACATAAAACTAACTGTATTATATTCTCTGCAAAGAATGATGAATTCTTGTACAGTGAATTTTGGATTTTAACCAACCCAAAGAACAAGCTAAATTTAAAAATGGATTTAGCATAATGGACCACATTCAAGTAAGTGTAGAAAGGATTAATGAATATAAGTTGTCATTATACCTTGGATTTGTAAATTGTGAAAAGGCATTTGACTCTGCAAGCATTTCTACAGTGATTACAGCATTAAATCATCAAAATATAGACCCAGAATATTGATATATTCTGAAGAATATATATCAAAATGCAATCACAATAATTAAATTATATGGTAATATTAATAATACTAACATTGAGATGGGCACATGGCATGCCAACCTACATCTTTAAAACTTTTTACAGCAATTTCACAATAAATATTTTGGGATTAAAATAGAAAGCTAAGGGAACAAATAGAGATTATTTAAGTCACTTAGATTTTATAGAATGATATAATTGTTTATGCAAATTATAATGCTTCAAAACTTCATAAAATGTTGCAAGTGTTATCAAATGAAAGTAAAAAAGTAGAACTAATGATAAATGCTAAAAAGAGTAAAGTAATGTTTAATGGATTTTCTCAAAATAAAAAAAAATTGATTGCTAATCATGAATTAGAAGTTAATAAATACAAATACCTGGTCAGATTATTAATAGAGATGGGAACATAAAATTAATAATAGAATTAAGCTTGGGTGTAATTCTTTTGCTAAAAAATAACTTAATATTAAAAGGAAATATACCTAGGTGTTTGAAAAGGAAAATTTTTAATAAATATGTTTTACCACTTCTTACTTATATACCTGAGACCTGGACACTTACTAAAAAACAATTCAAAGACTTAAAATTACTCAACATAGTATGGAGAAATGTATATTATGAATAATAAGAAGAGAAATATATGGATGAGAAAACAAACAGGTGTCACATGACAACAATAAAATAATTAAACTGAATGGAGCTGGGCTGGGCAGATTACTAGAAGTGATGATAATAGATGAACAGCTGAAATCTTAAACCAGATTTCTGGAGATTGTAAAAGACCTAGAAAGAGATTTTATTTGTGATAGGTGAATGTGATATAAGGAATGGGATTGTAAAAGACCTAGAAAGAGACCACATTTGATATAGATGAATGAAATGAAGTTTTCTAGTGTGTTATAGAGGAAGAAATAGGGGATCAGAGAAAACAGATTAAACTCAGAGCTTTTATCCTGCAATGGATTAACAAAAATTGGGAAATGATGAGAATATTGTGTATGTGTAATATATGCATGCAGATAAAATATTTATTTCTAAATGTAAATATTTTAAATTTATATTACTTATTTGTACAGTGTTATATATTTATGTTCAAGTAGAACATGTGAATATATAATGATGAAGTGTCATTAAAAGTAGTACAGCTGATGTTAAATTCTTTCAATAAATGTTTTTTTTAAAAAAAAAAAAAAATCAGATTGGAAAAAAACGCAAAACTCTCATTTAGAATTCCAGTTTCTATCTGAAGTGCTTCATTAAATATATTGATATTACCTTGACACCCCTTATTATATAAATGCGCAATTTCATCAGTATTATGAATTTACATACTAATGTATATCTATCTATGTTTATTTACCTACGGTTTTTTTCTGCATCACATTTTACATGTGAATAGTATAAACTTCAAAGTCTTGTCATAAAGGAGTGAAATATTTACTAAAAAGATAAATCTAACAATGAAACATGATTTCTATTTTTATAAAGAAAAAAAAACAACAAATAAATCTTATAAAGCATCTGCTAACTATTTGTAATTAAGATTTTTTATTTCACCTATTTATTTTTATAAAATGCCTGCTATTTAAAAAAAAAAAATATAAAAAATCAAATTTTCTAAATTAATTATGAATTAATTTGTGCCTTCAATAAACAGTTAACTATTTGATATCAAATTATTGTTTGGTTTATTATAATTCGTTTTATTATTATCATCGTCATTTTAAAGTTTTTCTAGTCACTAATTTTCCAAATTTAAATAAGAGTTAAACTATTGATACCGTAGTTTTTTGTCAGTAAAGTTGAACATTTCAAAAAACGTTATACTATTTCTGTTTAATTTATATTTTACATACTATATACAATTGCTAAAAAAAGAAAAAACTAGATGGTTGTTTTCGTATTTATAGAAATTGAAAATTTGAATTATATTTTAATTTGCACTTTCTAGCATTTTTTTTTTTTTTTAATGAAGACATTTTCATTTTAAAAAGTATACACATGCTGTACAATTTTTTTTTTTTTTACAAAACTGAGTTTTCTCTGAAAATTTTATCAGTTTGAAACATTGTGAAAGTTATATTTCAAGGTATGTATGTTAAAACTTTGTAATTTAATGACGCATCCAAAGAGCAATAATAAACCTATTTCTCATTTTATATATGTATGTTAAGTTCTCTGCCCAAAGGTAGATTGAATTATTAGACAGTAGATTTTTATAAATAAATGATAACAATTGATCTTTTATTATTACTCAATGGATGGGCAGTTCAACTTAGTACAAGTTTTGATAAATTTGCTGAATGTTGCTGATTTGGAAACAAGAAGCAAGCTCCTTTCCCAGAATCTATCTCTTTGTTTTATTTGTCTCAGTTTGTCATTATCATCAAAATTATTATCTAATCTAAAAATATTTTATTTTTAGATTAGTAAGACTACATCTGCATTTTAAAGAATTGCAGTAGGGCTACATCTATCTTCATTTGACTTTAGATAGGTATTAAATGTCAATAGACAGCAATGCAATCCTTGCCTGCACACTTTCACTTATATAAATGAACTTTAACATATTTTGTTTCACTATATTCTTTTTTAAAGTTTAAAAATTTTGATATATTCTCATTAGATATTAATTAGTAACTTTTAGGAGGAAATATATTCATTTTTTAAATCTGTATTTAAAGGAGTTGAAACTTTATTTTAGTTTAAGATAGTTATAGTTTTCATAACTGTAAGAGTTGTGGTAGTTTTATGATAAAATGAGGAAGATATTTAATAAGGGTTTGACAATCTATTTAAAAAATTATCTCCTTACAAATTTTTTATTGGAAGAATGTGTATTAGATGTATTTCAAAGTTTAGTTATTTTTTTTATTAAAAAAAAGCATATGTTTTGTAAACACACTTTATACATTTATTTTTGGAAAAAGGAAGTTGTTATTAATTCTTGATTGTTCATGGAAGTCTTACAGAAATTGAGGAAAGAAATTTTATAACATTCAGTTATACTTTTGTCATTGCAACATTTATTATTACCATATAAATGATGTTTATTCTTTGGAGACTGTAAAATTATCATTCAAGATATTTTTGGTGAATAATATGAGAGTATGCTTTTAAAAAACCCTGAGTTTCAGATCTATGCAATCATTGACAGTGGTTTTATATTTGATCTTCATCAAATACAAGTGAATTTGAGTTTTATTAATTAAAACTACCACATATTAATTAAGTGGAACTTTTTCAGATTTAGTAAAATAACAAAGAGAGAAATGTTGTGGACATGCATTTTACTGTAATAACACAAACTCAAGTGGTGTAGATTTTTTATTATAAATAAAAACAAAAAATGAATTTGATGCTATGTCAGAGGAAATAACAAGATTAGTTAATTGTTCAACTTAATATTAAAATAATAAGTGCAGGATAATTCATTTTTATATATCAGTAAGTTTTTATTGTGATTAAGACGAAGAAGACTTTTAAATAGACGTATAATATTGATCAAATATTTTAAAATTTTATGAGAGATATTTTAATAATAATAAAAAAAGAAAACATTTGAAAAATGAAAGTGCAATGAGTAAATTTGAATAAAGAATCAAAAATTAAAGAGATCATAAATATAAGAAATTTATGAAGAAAATTCTCTTTAAAAAAAACATTTTGAGAAAATAGATAGAGAAGCTTCCAAATAAAAGTGTCTCAGAGCTGTATTACATTGTGACCAGGACCAATCATGAGTGGGGGGAGAGGAAGGTCATCTGCCTGGACCTCACAATATTTAGGGCATCAACTTGGCAACTCAATATGTTAAACAAAAAGATAGGAGAGGGCAAAGTGATGTCATGACCTTAATTTTACAGTTAAATTCCCAAAACAAATATTTGAGAAAAACTTTTCCAAGCAGACATACAGGAGTCAAAAATGCAAGCTAATTTAGGGATGAGGTGCCAATTTGATGACTCTGCAATGAAAACAACTACAGTGCTCAGCAACTGGCAGAACGAATAGTCTCAGCCCCCTGTAAGTTAGTTCTGTGCTAACAGTGTTTTACAATACTAACATTGATAGAGTGAATCTACCATATCCAAATGCTATCTGAATCTGATCTGCTTGCTTATTTCTGCGATTCATAACTAACTATTCCTGGAGTCCTCTTTTCAGCCATGTAAGTAAAAACTCTCGTTTCTTCTCTCTTTCCCCACAGTTATAATGTGCTTTAGCTGTTAAATTACAATACTGGAAAATCATCAGCAGTTAGAGATATGCATAATATTTGTTACTACAAACTTAAAGAGAAACAAATTAGAAAAAAAATGATAATCCCTACCTTTCTAAAATATTCCAGAAAAATTACTAATCATTTAAAAATATTATAAAAGTTTTTGAAGATAACTTAGATTTAATTGACAGTAATAAGAATATGAAAGTTTTTTTTAAAAAAAAAAAAGAGAGAGAGAGAGAGAGAGATAAATAACAAAAATATAAAAAATTCAACAATAAATATTTTATTGAGACAAGGAAACATATGCAATATATATATATAAAACTAAAAAAACAACATAATTATATGAATGTATGAAATTTCTTAAAGTAACTGGAAAAGAGTTAATAAATATATAAAGAAATATAATTGTAATATAATGAGGAAAGCTATGGTAGAGCATAAAAGTATCAGAACTATTAAAATGTTATTTTAATATTGGAAAAAATTATTTTAGTAATGAAAAAAACTATGATTGTTAAAATTAATAATAAAAAGTAAAAAAAAAAAAAATTGTCCAAACAATACTATCATCATTTGAAATACCATATTTTTTAAAAGAAGAGATGAGAGATGCGATTAAATCATGAAAATGGACATAATGAAATCTTTGTAAGTATTTTAAAAAAAGAAATAAAAATATGTTGACAAAGTTTTTCACAAATGCTTAAATAATATCAGGAATATACCAGATGGTTGAAAAATAGAGGAGTAAAAAAAAAAAAAGAGATAAAAATTACAAATATATTAATCTTGTAATTAAGGTTACTGATAATTAGCTAGCATTTAACTCAAGCCTTAAAAAAAATAATAATAATAACTATTTAAAAGTATATTAATAATTTTTATTAATCATTTATTAGACTATAGATTATCCACTTAATAAAGTGCTTTCAGCATGGAAAACTACATTTTAATGTTGAGAGAAGTCATAGATTGGTTCAATGACTTGGCATCTAGCATTGGATTTGAAGCTTGTAAAAGAGTGTTTGAGTTTGTAAATATTTTTGCTGTGATTAAGTCTTAAAACAGCAATGCTTAGACAACATAATGTCATAAAGAAAATTATATTTGATAAAGTTGTTAATCAGAGCAGTTCTATTTCTCTATAACTTTGTAAAAAAATGTTTAGGAAGTAAGAAGATGACTTAATTTATTTGATTTTTGTAGAAGATATAGATTATTTTGAAAATAATGTTTCGTAATTACAATAAAAACAAGAAAGTAAGCCAAAAGGTAAATTTTGCAAATAGTAAAATTATATGTAATGGCTTTTCATAAAAAGAGAAAATCAAAATCTACAGTAATGAATTAGAAGTTGTTAGAAGTTAATCATTATAAATATCATGACCATATTATTAATAAAGAAGAAAACAAAATGCATGGAATTAATCCTAGAATTAAATTTGAATAAAGCATTTCCAGTAGTAGTAATGTATTAAGTAATAAATAAGTTCATGTTTTGAAAAGATTTTGTTTGTAAATATGTTCTTTTAATGCTTATTTATAAATATGAAATTTGAATATTTTTTTATAAAAGTATTACAAAGTTTGTAAACTGTGTTGAGGTTTATGGTAGAATTAATAAAGAAGGATCAAAATAAAATTTATGGGTAAAAAAAAAAAAAACAATTAACAGATTACTGATATCATTGAGAAAAGTATGTGATAGCGATTTTCATCTTGTTAATCAAAAAATTAACCTAAGGTTTATTTATTGGCAAATTTTTTTTTTGATTTGTTAATTTTTAAAAAAGTTCTCTGTTTACCTATATGTAAACTTTCATTTAGGCTATTTATTTGTATTTTAAATTCAAGAAATGTTTCCTTTAATCAGATTTTTTTTTTTCAATACTGATTTATATTTTAATGAATTCTCTCATTAATTAGTATTCTCTTGAATAAATGGACAAAAAGAAAATGCAATGCTTTGGCTAACTAATATCTGGGTTCCCAACTTGTGAGCCATAGCCCAATGGAACCGCCATGATTATTTTGAATGGCAATTATTTTTGAAATTTCATTATGAAAGTTTCATATAAGACCCAGAAAGAGACCACATGTGAGATGGATGGATGAAATAAGAAAGTATGCAGGGGTGATGTGGAGAAGAGAAACTAAAGATCGGAGAAGATGGATTAAACTTAGAGAGACCTTCATCCTGCAGTGGATTGATAATGGTTGATGATGATGATGACTTATATCAATATGGTATCATTGATATATTTTACTAATTATTATGATACTCATTTTTACTAAATGAAAGGGGGTGACTTAAGGCCCACTGCAGCAAAAACTTTAAAATTAATGAAGACCTGCTGTGTTCATAGATATATAACATATTAAATTATTTTAATTATTTGCTTTGGCAATACTTTAATGATTTTTTTTAAATTTCTGCTACAATTTAATATTTCCTCAAAATATTTTCGAACTTATATTATATATAGATAAAAGATAAATATTTTATATCTAAGTCTAAGGTGAATGATAAATGTTAATAGTAAAATTTACAATAATATATATCAGTACTGAAAAATCTTTTGATAAGATTATTTTTAATTAAAATTATTAATTAAAAAATAATTATTTTTAATACTTTGAAGAATATGCGATAATAGTTGCATAAAAACAAGACAGTTATGTTTAAATTATAATAGTAAATATACTTTTTTAAAATTTGTGCTGGAATAATCTATTTTTAATATGATTTTTTTATCCTATTAAATATGTCTTTTTACATAAATATTCAAGGAATGTGATCATGTATTATTTGCTATTATATAATAAGATGGTAACTCAAACAAGATTAAGAAACATTGATCTAATGCTTTAAAAAAAAAGGCAATATTAAATTGTTCTTCACATATCTAATGTTGAAGGAAAGCATTATAAAGAATAGTTACATTGTGTTTAGTGTCTTTTAATACTGCAAGCTGCATATTTTTATGTAAAACATATGCCCATTGCTGGTAGAATTTCATAAAATAAATTGAAATTATTTTTCTTACCAAATGCAGTTTAGAGACTTTTCTGATTATAATCCTAATTTTATAGCATTAAGACATTTTATAAATTTAGGAAAATAAGAAGGGAAATATAGCAATTTCTGCATTTCCGTTAGGATTACACATGTCAATATTTACTGCATAATAATGCAGTAAAAGGCATTTCTAAATTAGAAATAAACAGATAACAATAATATATTTAACCCAGTGGGTGCACAGCCTGTGGGTTGCAACCCCTCAAGAGGTTGCAGAAAAATTGTTGGGGAGTCGTAAAAATTTTGAGAAGTTCTCATGTTGGATAATAAATTTTTAATTGGAAAAAAAAAAACCTAAACATTATTTAAAAATATGTGAAAACGTCTCAACTCATTATTATGTGTCTGACCACTTTTGTGTTAAAACACTTCCTTTTTTATATTACAATCATCTTTATGTAAACAGCACATCATAATGGAACTTCACTTATATTACTCTCATTTCTCTTGTTCACTCTCGGAATTTAGTCGTTTGTGCTAGTATCCTCCTAATATTGATACATGGTGGACACATTTTTTTAAAACAGGCTAAAAAAGTTATAATTGCTACAAATCAATAGATCTATTAAGAACCAAATATTATTATACATTAATATGCACTTTTTTCAAAGATCTTAAATCGTATGTACTGATAATTTTTTCATGTGTCAAAGCATCAGCCGGGAAGCGAACCCGGAACAACAGCTTGTAAGGTAGCTGTGCTAACCACTCAGCCACCAACGCTTGACAGATATATGCCTTTTATTATTACTTTCCTTATATGCTTATAATAGGATGATAACAACATATAATGTAGCGCGTAAAATTTCAGAGTATGGGGGTCGCAAGTGTAAAAAGATATGACCGATTACATTGCCTCTTAGCCCAAATGCCCAGTTGATTGATAACTTAATATATATACAATAAGAAGCAAAATATTAATTTTTAAAAATTATAACTTGTCAAAATAATAACATTGTTTACATCTCTAAATTTATAAATATTGTTTTTTAGCTGTGCGAGAAGACCGCATGCCAGGTGGAAGAAATTCAGGAGCTGTATATAATCTCTATAAGGTACTAAATTCTATTATAAAAATTTACTTTTTTTTCTTCTTCTTTTTTAATCATTAGCTATTTTTAGATTATACAAACAATAAGTCTAGCAAGTAATGCAATATGTGGTTGTAATTAAATGCATTAAAATTGCTTAATCTTCGCCTTCATATAAAATTTTAATTTATTATTTTATAATGATTCTCGCGTAGTTGTTTATTTAAACATTTTTGAAAGTGTAAATACTGAGATTTTTTTATTGTAAGACATTTTAATTTTTTATTACTTCTGTATTTAATTTATTTATGCTATTTGTTTACATATATTACGTCTAAAAATATATAGAAAATTTTGTTATATATCTACAAGCATATTAAACGTACAAGTTATATTCATAAAAAATAAGTGTTAACCTTTACATGTGTACTCTACGTTGTTTGCTATTGAATGTTTATTTTTATTAATTTTCATGCTTTAAAATATACCGAATTTAATCATATTAGTTTTCGTCATGGATACGCCTTATTATATACAAAATCTTTTTGAACACTGCATCAAATTTGATCTAAAATTATTTTCTTAAAATTGATATTTAATAAAACTTTATTTATAATTTTTTTAACAATCAAATGTCTAAGATATTTTTGTAACTATTTTTTTTTTAAATAAGAAAACTTTTTGTTTAATTTATCAGATAGCGAAAGGTTTAGTAAGGCACTGCTTAAAATTTGTCTGTTTATTATTCATTGTGAGCATGCTCAGATGTTTCCTTGATACATTTTTATCATTAGAAAAATGACCGTCTTATTAAGAATTATTTAAAAAATAATAATAATAAAAGGAAGATTTGAAGCATGCACTGGGTATTCTATGATTAGAAATTTTACCAGTTGCTATTAGTAATTACATTATAAAATAACTTTTTGACTCTGTGAAGTGAATAAGAACAAAATACAGCCCAGGTTTTCGGTCTAAATATAATTGTCATTTATAATTGCTGAATATCCATGTTTTCAGTATAATCTAATTAAACTTTAGCCTTCATTAGCAAAACAGAATGCTTTTCACTCTTTTAGAAACTCTTCTAAGTGAGCTCACCTTTTTGGTTACCTAATTACACGTGCTACTTAGAGTGGAAAGTTGCTTCTAAAAATTATAACATAGTTTTAATGCTGTATTATAATAACTTAAAAGAATCATTTTTATTTCTGAGTACCAATTTATTAATTGAGCAATGAAAATGTTTAACAAGCTGCCTCATCATATGCTGCTTAAAAAAAATTCCTTTCCATGTTCTTTTTTTTCATTAATTCTGCATATCTTTCATTAGACTTGTGTTTCTTTTACACCTTGAATGAGAAATATGGTCTTTGCTGCAGTTCATTCATCTTGAGGATTTCTAATAATGATTTCTGGAGTTGTAATACCTTCAATTCAACAACTTATACTCGCATTACATTCCTCATTATATGCATTATTTTGTGGGATTTCATCTGAAAATATAGAAAGATTGACAGTAATAGTTGCCCGCGTTCTCAATTGCATCATGTATTATCATTTCTTCATGACCCCTAAACTCTAACTAAGTTAATATATATATATGTCACTTATTTTACTTGATGTGCTTTTATATTCTTAAATTTCAGTAATAGTTTTAACAAGGCTGTAAACCTTAGCAATGAGCATCTGAAAAAATCGTCACTAGGGACCTCTGTAGGTCTTTAAAACACATGCTTACGCTATGAAGAAAAGAGAGAATTCATGAAAACACTACATTCTTTGTTAGAAAATAAAACAATTTATAAAAATTGCTTATCTGCTCTCAATTATTTCAGAGATGATTTTTGATATAAAACAAGACTTCAGGTCATGAAATTATAGGCACAGGACAGATATCTATACAACAGAACTAAAAACAAGACAGAAGGGGGCTCAATATTTGCTGAGCATGAAGACTTCTGGCCACACCTCCCAACCAACAACTGCCAAGATTATCTACACTGAAAGAAATGATGGTAAATGCAAGGTCAAAGAAGCCTGCTATATATTAAGTGATCCCACAGCTATAAACAGAAGAGAAGTTTGCTTCTGCATTTCCAAAAAATGGATGCTATAGTCAATTTGCATAAATTTACATAAGGCTTTATTACAAGCATTTCTTAATTGGTAACGAGTTATGAATATGGGAACTTAGGTTTCCCTAAAGCGCTCAGATGATTAATTAAGATTAATAATTATTACACAATATAGCTTCATTACATGTGCATAAAGCATAATTATAGAGTTATAAATTTTTACTAACTCTAATATTGTCTTTTCTCCTATTCTCAGCTAAACTAATCATTACTATAACAGACATGAAAGTAATTTCTCAACAGATAGTTTGCCAAACAAACTACTAATTTTACTGATGGAAAAAGATTTATTAGTCAATCTGTTTAATATTTTATACCTTCTGAAGATTTTAGTTTCCATTTCAAAGTAATTAATCTGTGGTGTTTTCCTGAAGGTTTGTGGTGACAGTGTTTTAGTTGTATTTATATGTTGGATTATTTCCATCATCTAATATGAGTATTTAATGTCCTTAGAAAAATTTAACTTTATTTAAATATTCCAAATACATTCAACTGTTAATAGATATTCAATACTCATATTAGATAATGGAAATATAACTAATCTGTGGTATACTTTTGAAAATAATTATTTTTATTTAATTTATAAATAATTGAGACTTGTAACTGTTTGTGCATTCAGTTTTTTTCTCTTATTTTTATGACATTTATTTGCATAATACCCAATATTATTTTATTATGCTTTTTTTTTTATATGAGCATTTATATTGTCTTATTCTATTGGTAGATTAGCTTATGTTATACAGTAATGATTTTATGCAGAATTATTTCACTTTTAAGGAATCAATGATCAGGCATTCATACTTTAATAGGTGATTGCCGATATTAACGGTTTTATTATTTGAGAGTTGGAATATACATAGGATTTTTTGTTTTGTTTTCCATATACATGATATGTACATATTTAAAATATATTTTTATGTTTTTAATAATGTTACAATTATATTTTGAAATACATTGATCCTGAGTAGCATTTAGTTTTCAGTTTAGTATATTTATATAATGTATAGAAATGTACCAAAATTCAAGAAATATAAATGGAACAATGTTAGATTGACAAAATATATCTATGTTTTTTGAACAGAGTATGCAATGTGTAGTTGTATAATAAAATTAATCATAGGTTGATACTTTGGTTAGTATTTGTTAAGAATATTAAAAATAAGAAAGACATCCACAGAATTTTCTTATTCTTGAGCATTTATAACAAATATAATTCACAAATTAATCACAAGTTGTGTATCAGAGCCAAATGTAGGGATAGAAGAAACAGTTAAAGATTATGAGATAATCACAAATGTGATGTGATGTGATGTATTATGGCTTCTCCTTAAACGAAGTCAAGAATATCTCAGCAATTATGCCCAGATAAACCTATTAGCCACTTTAAAATTGTTATTTTGGAAAAATGAAAAGGTATCTATGATGCACTGAAATACGGCTGAGTAGATAAAATCAAATAATCTTGTGTTACTTGTGAGTCTTTGATCCTGCATTGGATTAAAATTTATTGAGAAAATTAAATGTATTAATAATAATATAGGTATTAAAAATTATATATCTAAAATTGTGTTTATGATGTAGATGTAGTATTCATTGAAGATGGGTTAAATGTCTACACATTAAGGATTGTCAGTAAATTATTAATAAAAAATTATTGGATAAATATCAATATACCAAGATTATCATCACATAGATGAATCTTGAGTAGGGTGAGCACAACTGTTTTCACTATCTTTGTTCTTATGGTCACTTGGGGCCAATCACTTTTTTTTTCTACTATTGAAAGATACCTTTTTCATCATACCTTTATTTAACTTTATGAAATTAAAGTAAATAAACATGTTATTATCCATTAAAACTTATTTACAGTTGGTTCAAATCACAAAGGTATTATAAATACTGATGATATTCTTTTGTTAATTTCCATCCTACTTTATGTTTTTAAATAACTTTTTCTAATTAAATATTTAATGTCAATTATTTAAAAACTAAAAAATAATTTAAAGTGCACGATTATTAAAGTATAAGTTTCCTTACATTAGTAACAATTTTATTTTAAAAAGTCAGGAAGCTAATTCAATCATCTTCCTCAATTTAGAATATTATACATGTTTGAAGTTGTCATGCACTAATAAATCATATTGATAAAGTCAAAATATATTTTTTTAACTTACAGGAACGCTAGTATTTTATATCTGACAGATTTTACCTAGTTATAAAGTGGAGGATGGAAAATTTATTGTAAATAATCTTTCACTATATATATAAACGAACAATACTAAAATAAATGTTTCATTTTTAGCTGTATTTTTATATTGGACTATTTCCATCATCTAATATGTGTGTTGAATGTCTTTAGAAAAGTTTAATTTTTAGTTAAATATTCCAAATTCATTCAACTGTTAGTAATATCACAGCAAACAGGATATGCACTAACTGTTAGTAATATCACAGCAAACTCACATATTAGATTATGGAAATAGTCCAATATAAAAAAACAGCTAGAACACCATCATCACAAACCTTCAGAAAAATGTTTCATTTCTCTCTAATATGTAAGTGAAAATGCAGTTATTTTTAACTATGAGACAGACCACATGCATTTTGAAAGTAAACGAATTTACAAGATTATATTATCAGCTATCAAAATTAAGAAATGCCTACAGATAATTAGAACATAAGGATTAAAATCATAATATTTAGCCAATCTATGGTCTTATCCCAGCTGTAATGCTTACCTCCAAGCCAGAATAAACACATATTTCATCAGTGCATTAAAATTATATTTATTTTCTTTTCATTATAGTATAGTGGAATTCTAAATATTATATATAAATCATATCATTTGAATACATTTTCAAATATGAATATTTCATTAAACTTTTCACCCTATTCTAAAACCATCTTATGCAAATTTGGATAATCAATGGACATTTAGTAATATTGTATTATAACATCTTCATTTAGTGACTATTTATTATTCAAGCTTACAGTAGATGGATCTAGAATAGGTAAAATTAACTCCTCTATGGAAGTATATGAGCAAATATATGAAAGGATCATTGGATATTGTTGGTATTACAATAAATTATGCTAAGAAGTTGTAACCGGCGATTAACAATAATTTTATGGTATTTTTTGATCCTTTGCTTTAATAATAATTCACTCTTATTTTCTCTGCTCAAAACCATCAATAAGCTTGGATAATTAATGCTTAAAACAGAGGCAAAACCTCTATATAATAGTACTATCCAGTGCAATTCAGAGTAATTAATGTATGAAAGAAAGTTTGTGTATAAAATCCCTAGCTATTTCCTACTTATCTAATATTACTAAACTAGTTTTTTTAATTTGTGGCTTTTATCAGTGAGGAGACTTGGATTTGAAAGCACTGCACCTAGATCTTAGAATCTAATGCAACCCTCCAGCAGCCACCTTTTAGCTTTTTAGTTAACTACAAGGTATGAGTCCAAAATGAGAACAATAAGTTTTCACTTCAAGCTCTTCATTTGTGAAGTCATATAGATTTGAATCTAGATAGGGATTTTATGCACAAACCTTCTTCCATTCATTGATTATTCTGGCTTGCAGTGTGTGTCACTACTATATGGAAAGTTTTGTCTCTGTTTTAACAGCTTGTATAAGCATAGGGAATGGTGATCATGTGATGTTTAGTGGTTTAATGCCAATCCTGCCCAATAACATGATGATCACTGTGATTATTAAAAGAAGCATAGGCACTATAATGAACTGGGTTCAGAGGTATATATCTGTAGAAGCATATGAGCTTGAATTGAAAACATTATTGTGTTTTTGTTTGGGACTCAAAGCTTTATAGTTAACTAAAAAGGTAAAAGATGGCTACTGGAGAGTTACATTAGATCTTAAGCTCTATGTGCAGTGCTCTCAAATCCAAGCCTTCTCACTGATAAAAGCCACAAGTTAGAAACAAGTCTGGAGATATTGGATGAGTAGGCAATAGATAGAGATTTTATGCACAAATCTTCTTGCAGTCATTGATTATTTTGGCTTGCACATGGTATCACTAACATAGGGTATCATAATCATGTGATTTTTAGTGGTTTAATTAATAATTATTATAGATTTGGATGTAGCACAGTGATCTATTGTCCATTCATTATTCAAGTTTACAATAAATGACAAGTAAATAAAGAATTTTTATTCCTAATATACAAAGATATTGAAATAAGCAGAAGAATACATGTGATGTTTAATTTGAGGCAGTGAATTATATATTGAACCTGATTGAAATCCGATTCAATGGTGTCATTACAAAAAAAAGAAATTTATTAAGCTTTTAATTTTCATTAAACGTGGAGTTTAAATTTGCAGTATTATTTAAAAAGAATGCGTGTATCGAAGTACACACGCGTTTATATGTAAAACAGATTTTTTAAAAAAATGTTTATCGATTTAAGCGTTTATATGTAAAACAGATTTTTTAAAAAAATGTTTATCGATTTATTTTAAAATAGTTTTCATATACCGCCTGTTTTTAAATCCATTTGATTAAAAAACAAGCTGGCTAGCGAATTGCATTCCTGTTGCTTTTATTTTAATTATTGTAAACAATTTTGATAGTGGAGATTTGATTTTTATGTTGTTGTTTTCATTTCAATAAACCCTGGGTAGAATTCTTAGATAGATTGAGCGGGAGATTAATATTTGCCCTGCCGAAGGTGTAGAAATTGGACAAAAAGTAAAGTGTTTTGCAGGAAATGGAGCAACGTATAAATAGCCCCGAAAATTTGGAGGGTCAGTTAATTCATTGTTCGTTGATAGACAAGCTGTTTATCAAGTGAGAATTTATATCAGCGTGGACATTTAATTTCTTAAAGGACATCAGCTGTGATTAAATACTTTTGCCTGCAACAAAATAAAAAATTCTATACTTGTTACCACCACCCGAATGGCTTGCTAACTCCACAAAAGACGGATTCCTGACTTTCAAGTTTGCTCCAGTAATGCCTTGCACACCTAAAAGAAGCTGGAACTTCTCTACATCTACCTTGCTGCCTAAAGAACCTGAAAATGAACTTAAGTAAAAGTGCGCACTCTACGTGCACTTTGATTTACCGAAAGGTAACTATTTTCGTTTTTATTCTTCCCAGGGTAAATTAATTCTCATTAAATCTCCACTCAATCTGATCATAAATATGTATTCTTAAATCAATATAGCCTCATATTTAATCTTGGCTGGGTTTCCAATATTTTGTAGTGTGTCTTGGAATCTTAGTTTTAAGATTCCAATTTGCTTTCAGTTTTGTTTATTGGAGAGTGACGAATGAGTTTTATATTTTATGCCTCGCTTTTGTAAATGCTTTAGCAGTCTTGTATATATATATTTTTTATGCTTACCTGTAATTATTTAGTATTCAATAATTAATTTTATACTCTATGTTTGCCCTCTTGCTAAACCTCCAAAACTCTTTTGGCTGACGACTTTATTGTCTGATTTTCGCAGGTGGAGATTTCATTTCTAATATCTCTAAAGGTGGAAATTAGAATTGTGTTTTTCTTTGTAATTTTATTAAGTCATCAGCAGGAAGATAAAATTTATCCTTTCTTAAATTACAGGTGAGCAATACTTTCATTCTGCTAGAGTATTTAAATTTTTGATATTTCGTACTCATGTGCACTCTTTGATAGATTTCTTTTTGTATTTATTATGTGTGCTTTAAATTTGTCAGAGCATGTACTCAGAACTTGTTTGTAAGTTTATTTTCTTTAAATGCTGGGCAGACGTAACTGTTTTTCTAATTATTTACTTGTCCCTTAGTGAGATCTTTAATTATTAATTTTAAAGTAATTTTCGCCAATCGTTTGGCTGGGATTCACCAGTTTTAATTGTTTCTTCATTTCAGTCATGTTTGTTGGTTGTTCTTGAGGTGGATCAATCACCGTTATTTTAAACATAGTAATAGGTGCAGCTCATACCGATATAAGGACATTCGAAGTCTGGCCAATTTTTAGATCTCGAACAGCTCATTGGTGCTGGATTCTTTGATCTATTTCAGGGGCATATGGTTTAAATATCTGAAAGTGAAAACCAATGTTTGGGTGAATCCTCTGCTGAATGAAATTTGCTTCCTCCCTTTTAAATTTGTTTATTAGAAGATCAGTCAGTCTGTCATAGCTTTGCCTTTAGTATGTCTGGTACACACCTGAGTTAACCCCCATCTATGGTGTCATAAACTTATATTTAATAATTTATTTTCTCATAATAAAATTTATGAAATATGTTTAAACTTAATTTGGCTGACGTTTGTCTTTGTGTTTTTGTCTCAATTGTCTAAACAATTTAAGATCTCTTGTTTCTCCCTGAGTCTAGTCGGCGCAAACCATCATCATCATCTATTCTGATCACAGTAAACAAATTTTCCAGACACGTAGTGGTCTGGTGGCGCCCTCTGTTTCAGAATAGATTGATAGATGAAATTAAAAGCTTTCATCCGGCACATAATAGTAATTTTTAGCGCTACCAACATGAGGCTTCGAGTTTTCAAACTCATGTGAGATTTTTTTAGACAATTGAGAAAGATTTCAGGTGTAAGAGGCAAGATCTAGTAGGTGGAGGTTCGGTTTTTGTTAATTATTGTATGTATTGTTGGAGTAAGTTGGTAGAATGGGGTTCGTCTTTCTTTTTAATGAAATAATTTATAAACTGTAAAAGCGTATTTTCGAAAAGTCTATCGGAGTAATTTTATTTCAAGAGTTAAATATAGTTCGTCTTTCTTTTATATGAAATAAATTAGAAACTGTAAAAAAAGAGTATTGTCTGAAAAGTTTGTCGGAGTAATTTTATTTGAAGAGTTAAATATAGTTCGTCTTTGTTTTGAAATAATTTATAGAAAACAGTAAATAGCGTTTTATTTGCTTTTAGATTTTAAGTTTTTTTTTTTTAAGAAGTTAGTATAGTGAATTTAGTCTTGCATGAAAATGGGAGTAGTTAAAAAAGATGAGTCAGAGACGCATATCATGATGAAGAAATTGATGAAGATGATGATAAAGATGAAGGAAGAACTTAGTGAAATCAAGCGAGACCAGCAGGAAATGATTAAAGATTTGAGAGAGATGAGGGGAGAAATAACGGAAAAAATAGTAGAAACTCAGGAAGTAAAAATGGTTGAGGTCATAGAAGATATAGAAATTAAAGTAGCACATGATACTGTTAAGACAGATAAGGTGAAAATAAAGGTAGAAATAAGCATGGATGGGTTAAAAATAGAAAGTGTGGTGGAAAAGAAATAAAAGCAAGTTATAAGGTAAAGACAGAAAATCAGGTAAAAGAGTCTTTGCGTAAAACTAAAAATAAATTGGTTTCAATAACTGTTTGTTTTGAATATGAATTTGAAAAGAAGAAAAGAGTTAAAAGAAAGATTAAGAAATATGATTTTAAGGTAGAAATAGAAGCCATCTTAGGTCAAACATTCAAAAAGGTTGTAGATGATAAATTCTTTCCGTATACTAATGCTGATAGTATGAGTAATAAAAAGGGACACTTAGTAGAAAGGGGTTTTGCTAGGCCTAAAGTCTTTCAGACGTATGAGATAGCAAACAAAATAGAACGAGAAAGAGACAAGAGAAAAGTGTATAAGCTAAGAAAATATAAGCGAGGGAAAGAAACTTATTTCAGTAAGTTAGTAAGCAGAGTAAAAGAACTGCCAGACAAAAGTTAAGGGTGCAGCTTTTAGTAATCTGACGGATTGTTTTTAATAAAAATAAAAAATAAAAAAATTTTATTAATGAATTACGAGAATGGAGAAAGGTTTTGATTCAAATGAAATATTGTTTTGTTTTTCTGAGTGCAAGGCAAACGTTCGGCCGAATGTCTAAGGATATTTTAAAGTGTTTATAGTTTAAAAAAAAAAAAAAGTTACAGGAATGTTTTTTTTTTTTTGATCACATTTTGAGGCAGTTAAACCTGATTGAAATCCGATTCAATGGTGTCATTACAAAAAAAAGAAATTTATTAAGCTTTTAATTTTCATTAAACGTGGAGTTTAAATTTGCAGTATTATTTAAAAAGAATGGGTGTATCGAAGTACACACGCGTTTATATGTAAAACGGATTTTTTAAAAAAATGTTTATCGATTTATTTTAAAATAGTTTTCATATATCGCCTGTTTTTAAATCCATTTGATTTAAAAACAAGCTGGCTAGCTAATTGCATTCCTTTGCTTTTATTTTAATTATTGTAAACAATTTTGATAGCGGAGATTTGATTTTTATGTTGTTGTTTTCATTTCAATAAACCCTGGGTAGAATTCTTAGATAGATTGAGCGGGAGATTAATATTTGCCCTGCCGAAGGCGTAGAAATTGGACAACAAGTAAAGTGTTTCACGGGAAATGGAGCATCGTATAAATAGCCCCAAAAATTTGGAGGGTCAGTTAATTCATTGTTCGTTGATAGACAAGCTGTTTATCAAGTGAGAATTTATATCAGCGCGGACATTTAATTTCTTAAAGGACATCAGCTGTGATTAAATACTTTTGCCTGCAACAAAATGAAAAATTCTATACTTGTTACCACCACCCGAATGGCTTGCTAACTCCACAAAAGACGGATCCCTGACTTCCAAGTTTGCTCCAGTAATGCCTTGAACACCTAAAAGAAGCCAGAACCTCTCTACATCTACCTTGCTGCCTAAAGAACCTGAAAATGAACTTAAGTAAAAGTGCGCACTCTACGTGAACTTTGTTTTACCGAAAGGTAACTATTTTCATTTTTATTCTTCCCAGGGTAAATTAATTCTCATTAAATCTCCACTCAATCTGATCATAAATGTGTATTCTTAAATCAATATAGCCTCATATTTAATCTTGGCTGGGTTTCCAATATTTTTTAGTGTGTCTTGGAATCTTAGTTTTAAGATTCCAATTTGCTTTCAGTTTTGTTTATTGGAGAGTGATGAATGAGTTTTATATTTTATGCCTCACTTTTGTAAATGCTTTAGCAGTCTTGTATATTTTTTTTTATGCTTACCTGTAATTATTTAGTATTCAATAATTAATTTTATACTCTGTGTTTGCCCTCTTGCTAAACCTCCAAAACTCTTTTGGCTGACGACTTTATTGTCTGATTTTTGCAGGTGGAGATTTCATTTCTAATATCTCTAAAGGCGGAAATTAGAATTGTGTTTTTCTTTGTAATTTTATAAGTCATCAGCAGGAAGATAAAATTTATCCTTTCTTAAATTACAAGTGAGCAATACTTTCATTCTGCTAGAGTATTTAAACTTTTGATATTTCGTACTCATGTGCACTCTCCGATAGATTTCTTTTTGTATTTATTATGTGTGCTTTAAATTTGCCAGAGCGTGTACTCAGAACTTGTTTGTAAGTTTATTTTCTTTAAATGCTGGGCAGACGTAACTGTTTTTCTAATTATTTACTTGTTCCTTAGTGAGATCTTTAATTATTAATTTTAAAGTAATTTTCGCCAATCGTTTGGCTGGGATTCACCAGTTTTAATTTTTTCTTCATTTCAGTCATGTTTGTCGGTTGTTCTTGAGGTGGATCAATCACCGTTATTTTAAACATAGTAATAGGTGCAGCTCATACTGATATAAGGACATTCGAGGTCTGACCAATTTTTAGATCTCGAACAGCTCATCGGCGCTGGATTCTTTGATCTATTTCAGGGGCATATGGTTTAAATATCTGAAAGTGAAAACCAATGTTTGGGTGAATCCTCTGCTGAATGAAATTTGCTTCCTCCCTTTTAAATTTGTTTATTAGAAGATCAGTCTGTCTGTCATAGCTTTGCCTTTAGTATGTCTGGTACACGCCTGAGTTAACCCCCATCTATGATGTCATAAACTTATATTTAATAATTTATTTTCTCATAATAAAATTTATGAAATATGTTTAAACTTAATTTGGCTGATGTTTGTCTTTGTGCTTTTGTCTCAATTGTCTAAACAATTTAAGATCTCTTGTTTCTCCCTGAGTCTAGTCGGCACAAACCATCATCATCATCTATTCTGATTACAGTAAACAAAGTTTCCAGACACGTAGTGGTCTGGTGGCGCCCTCTGTTTCAGAATAGATTGATAGACAAAATTAAAAGCTTTTGTCCGGCACATAATATATATATATATAATTTACAAAAGACCTTCCATGATATAGTGCTATATGCTCATAGCTTGGGCAATGAATTTGTATTGAAAAAAACTTTGAAATGCTTTTCACTTTCAAATCAGGTTTAATATTTTTCTTTTTGATAGTTGTATCATAACCAATTTAGTTAATCAGAGAGGTTGAGTAGTTATCCAGGTATTCAAAACCATCTGGCAATTGATAAATCTTAGTGAGTATAACTGACTTTTTGACTGATAGAAATCTTCACTTTTCTGTAGGCCATTCAGTGGCTACTCTCCTACCTACCTATATAAATAATTAGTTTATAAAATATGAATTTAGAGATATAGTTTATGTATATCTTTTTTAATATACTCATTTGTTTTTTTCTTTTTTTTATTGTGTTCATATATATATATAGGTAAAATATAAAAAACATAAAAAAGTACAGTCAAATAATCGGATTAAAATGGAACAGAAATCAGCAAGAAATAATAGCATGCAAAATCATCATAGTAACCTTCTAAGTATTGAAACAAAACCGAACTTTCATCCAGAGGAATTGCTAGTAACCAGTACACGTGATGATAATGGCCTGGGTAAAAGCAAACAATTAATATTGGAACTTATTGCTTGTGATGCATTTGAAGATGTAGCTACTCTTGAAAAAATGGAAGATTTGTTGTGTCCTAAGGCAGAATTATCACAAAGGCTTTGTAAAATAGGAGATGACATTGTTTATAAATTAGTGGAATGGACCAAAAGATTACCATTCTACTCTGAACTTCCAGTAGCAGTCCATACACAACTTCTCACACATAAGTGGCATGAAATTCTTCTTCTGACCACTTCAGCTTACCGTGCCATTAAATACAGGAATGGTTATGTGATGGACAGTGACATTTTGAATTTCGAGCAGGAAGTACGGCGTAATTTATTAAAACTTCAAGGATATTTGAGTACCATGTTGGGCAAACCTATTTCCATGGAACAGCTAAAGGAAGAAGTGGGCAATATGATAGACAAAATCACACATATTTCAACAATGTTTAATCGCATGCATTTAACCCAGGAGGAGTATGTTTGCCTCAAAGTGATCACAATGCTTAATCAAGGTAAGTAAAACAATTTTAAATATTATTTATGTATTTTAGATAAAAGATTTCATAGTACATTGATACTGCTTGTAGACAATCTGCATAAATTACCATACCAAAAAATTTAGGATTTTTTTTTTTAATATGCTTCAGATTTTTTTTTTTCAGATAACTTGGCCATAACTAGTTCAGCTAACTATCCAGTAAGGATAATTAATAACTTTTATCTAGAAGCATTAAACAAAGATAGAAAATTACTTAAATCCTCATTATCCAAAAATTGGAAAATCTTATAATGTGCCTTGCATTCAGGGACTGTCAGAAAAGCTTTTGCCCATAGAGTAGACTATTTAAAGGCTTTTATCTACATTTTAAACATATTAATTTCATTGTCAGTTGGACATTTTTTCTTTCATAGTAAGTAGTATTTTTTAAAAAAGTAAGCATTAAATAGCATTTGAAAATTTGCTGCATTATGTAACTGTCTTAGATTACATAAGGTTATAAAAATATCTTTAATATTCATGATTAAAACACACACACATATAGATTCAGAACCAATTAAAAGTTATGGAAAGGTTTTATTTTAAAAAAAGCAAAAAAGAAAATGTTAAACATAATACATATGTTCAGTTGTTAGACAAAATAACTAAAACTTTTGTAATTTAATATCAAACATAAGACTCATTTGCAACATGAATTTATAACATTATTAATTAATCATTGGTTATATTAGATTAGATTTGACATTTATTTATTAAATATTAATATGCAAGCATGATTTGCAATGAAAATGAACAAATAAATTCTTCATTAAATTGAATTAAAATGTTCACTTGAAGTGTAGGATAACATTATCTTATTTGGTAGAAAAGTGTATAATTCTTGGTGGATTGATGGTAAAAGAAGATAACATTAGAAATGAAGTAGTAGAATTCTATTGTAGTGATGAATATGTCAGAAAGACAAAATAAAATGTGAAGAAATTGTCAGGAAATACTTTTTATATGAGTCAATGTCAATTTAATAGCATCTAATAATAAATTATATAAAAATGTAAATCATTATTGATATATGACCTAAGTTAATTCTTTATGTGATAATAGATCATAGTTATGATTTGATAATAAATGTTTAAATGTAATTTGATTTAATGAGTGATCAATTAATAATGTTGTTAATTATGAATTAGAAATGTGGGTCAACTGCAGCAAATTGGCATTGTGAAACATATTTAGAGTGAATCAAATTATTTAGGAAATGTTATGGTATTTATGACTAAATCCTTCACATATATTTAATTAAATTATATAATAAATGATAATACATAGGAAATTTTATGGAATTTATGGCTAAATCTTTTACAGGTATTTAATTAAATATATAATATATATATGGTAATGATTGTTGGTAAAAATGATAATGTGACTATGATGCATAATATGTGATTATATCTTTAAATATGTTAATATCTATATATTAAATAAATGATATACTTACTCCATCCTTCAGGGTTGAATTCACAATCATCAAAATCTGGGCATCACCTGATGAATACCATCAAAAAGGTTTGAGGCATAAACTTGTTTCTCATCTTCTTTATAATATTTTTTAGGCTTTATGTTAACCCTCCATATCCTTCACTGATTGATGTAATCAGATATCACCCTTGATTTATAATACCTGGTCAAATCAAAAATCACACGAATTACTCTTGGATGAAATAGATAATAGATTATGGTATTCTGACCAGGCAGTTTTTGTATATAAACAAAATCAAAATTTCACAATATTTAAGTAAATAAACAATAATTTATTCACAAATTAAGATTCAAATAATTTTCAGTTATGTAGTTCCTTATTTTTATTCTTAAGAAAACATGGTACATTTCTTAGTCAACATTTTAAATAACTAACTCTTTATCTAATATCCTTTTTGAAAAAATTTAATAAGCAATATTATTTCTTAAATAGTTTTACTTCTAAATTATGTTTTAATTGATATTCCATGAACACCTATAGAAAAACTAATAAACAATAAATATAGCATTCAAAAATTCTCAAAAAATGTCCAAGGTTTATACTTCATTAAAATTTAAAATATTAATTATATCAACCACAGCATATAATACAATGATATGATTATGTGATTAAGCATTGATTGCTGTTAGAAAATACTCCATGACTTTAATGCATCAAGGATACAATTTCACATGTTAACAACCTGTAAAAATATAATCCAATTACCTAATCACACTTAAATTCACAACCATCATATATATATATTGAAGGGTACTCATTTAGTGTGCACTCACTGCCATTTTGATTTCTAAGGGGAGTCTCAAACCCTCCACTGACACAATCAAGTGATAATAAAGTTGAACATCCACATAGAAGCGCAATAGGTGGTGTTCCAATTATTTTGACCATTTGTTACAAAATCGCAATTTCCATCAATAATTTCATACAATTTTATGATCAAACTTTTGTTTGGTCGTGTGATTTCTCCTAATTTTTTTTTTATATATATAAATGGTCGATTTTTGATCACATGATCTGATTGAGCATAGTTGTACAAAATTTGCATGTGTTATTTTTTAATTATTGATGGAAATTGTAATTTTGTAACAAATGCTTAAAATAATTGGAACACTACCTATCATGCCTCAGTGTGGTTGTTTGACTTTATTTATTGCTTAGTTGTGTCAGTGGTGGGTTTGGGACTCAATTAGAGACCAAAATGGTGGAAAGCACATACTAAATGAGCACTTGATCAAAGTTAGTCTACCAGCACACCTCTACAGTATAAATCTGGGTAAACATATTGCATAAGTACACACATATTTTTTAAAACTAATAATTCAAAGAGGTAGCCAATATTTAGATCCTATCCATTTATAAAATATCTATTTATAAAATTAATAATAATTTATAAAGGTGATCAGCTTTCAGATCCAAGCCCCTGATAAGCATTATTCCTACTTCATAATCACTTCAACTTTTAAATAATACCCTGGGTAATAAAAATATATCTAATTTTAATAATAGTTCACTAATGACAGTATTTATATGATGAAGTTCATACATCTAAAAAATGTATATTATAAAGTTGACAAACATAATGTTCTAGATCTCTGTCCAAGGCAATGCCTGATCACATTTGTAGTAATAAACAATTTATACGTTGGATTTGAAATTAATATAATTGTAATGTAATAACTGAAACACAGGCTTATTATATATACACCTGTGTCTATATATGTAATATATAGGGTATATGAGCACAGACTTTCACACATATACCCTATATATTATAATTGTAATGCTGTTTTTTTAATCTACTTCTTGGACATTTTTTGAATACACCACCTACATGCGTGCACACATACTGTATTTATATATTTTGCTGCAAGACTACTGGACTATATTATTAATCTACCTAAAATTTGAGAATTATTTTATAATTTGAAATATTATTATTACATCTTTTATTTAAAATAACACCTTTTATGGATCCCATTTATCCAGATTTAAAAATAGACAACCTACAGAGATAATTTATTTTCTGTTTTTTTTTAAATCGATTTTAAGAAAGAAATTTAATCAGAAGCTGCAACTGATTTGCCTTCTAAATCTCTTAAATAAAGATTAAATATTGAAATAAATTAACTGCAGTGCAAATCAAAAAAGTCAGTAATTGTTTTTTTTTTTAATTAGTTATAAAAAAAATTGTCCACTTCTTTATCTTGCATATATATTACATTCTCCAATTTACAATAATTAAAAAAACCAAATGCATATCTGATTAATAATATTAATTATACAAATATATTTATTTACGAGATCAGACCAAATGTTTTAAAAGGTTTTTTTTAAATAATTCAAATAACTTATATCCTTAGCATCAGTAGTTCTAATGAGGTTTCATAGTTAGGTTTTCTCATTGACATGTATATGTATATTTTGGAGATAAAACTAAAATGCCCACTTACAAGTTTTTCTATAGAAATTTTAATTTTCTTTCCTTCCTCTGGCCTACAATTTTGTTTATTGAAATTTACTTGTATAAATATTTTTGTGCATCGTAATATATTTTTAGTTGCAGTAAGAGTTGACATTTCTTTTAGTATAGCATATTCAAGTTGCAATTATAGATATTAACTTCTCTAGTGCCTAGCTTCCAATAGAACTTTTAAAGAAATATACACCTTTATATATGCTCTGCAACCTCATCTGTGTTTTTTAGCAATTAAATAACCCATAATGACATTTGATTAACTTTTTTTTCGGTAATTATTTTTTAAGTAATTTTTTTTTAGAGTTACCTCCTCTTGAGATGTATTTTATGTTTACTATTTTATTGTAAATGTTTTTAATAATTGTATAATTCACTGAATGCTGTTAAAAATACTTATTGTAGTATTCTTTGATTAGTTTTGTATTAATTTTTTCTTTTAAGCTAAAATATCTTTATATATATTCCTTTAAAATGAAATCATCGGTAGATAGATATTTTCTTAAATAGTGTTAAAACTAAAGATTATAGTCTTAGCTATTAATTAAAAAATAAACATTATCTTCCCCCAAAAATGCAACTGTAATCTTAATCCTTTTTTTATATCTCTTTTTTTTTATTTAAAAACCAAAATGTATGTGCTTTAATTACCTTATCTTTTTTGTTTTAAGATCTACTTTTTAATTTGTCTGCCTGTCTCATTTAATTATGTTGTTTTTTCTTAGTTAATCTCCTTAATTTTACTAGGTTTTAATTAAAACAGTGTAACATTTAACCAGTCATTCCAACATACATTCTTTTAATTAGTTTTTAAGTACATTCTCTTTTTTCTTATTCTAAATCTTTCAGTTACTGATTACAAAATTAGCTTGTTACGTTGTTTTGTTTCTATATTATTATATTTTTTTATCTTTTTAAAAATCCTTCAGATATTAATAATAAAATTAACCTATTACAGTTTTATTATTGTATATATATATATATGTTTTATACCCCTTAAAGCATTTCAAGACTATTTTTATTCTGCCTCACAATTACTGTTAATTAACTTTCCTAAATGAGAAACCATACAGGAAAACATGAAATAGATATTATATTTTAATAAGCGTATATGTATGCAATATGTAATCACTTGATGTGAATACAGTAGAGCACTAGAGTAACAGCCATAAACAATAAATTACCAAAAAAAAAAATAATAATAAATACAATATAAAAATGATTTGAATGTTTAAAATAAATGAATGGCTGTGCAGATGAAAAGAAAAAAAAAGATAACAGTAAATAAGTAATTAATGTACTTTGATATTATTCCTGCTATGGTGTATTACTCCGATGATATATTGCTCTAAGTTTACAATATGTTTAAAATAATACTGCCAAGCAATGTGCAGACAAACGTAATCGATAAAATTTATCCACAGCTCCCGTGGAGGCATTATTTTAAAATATCGTAAACTTAGAATAATATGTTACCAGGAATAATATGTCATAGCACATGTAATATGAAAGTTCAAATCTTAAAAAAAATAATAGAGACATATATTATTATGGAAAAAGGAAAAAAGATATTACAATAGTAAATAAAATAGGTACTTGTGAGTTGTGCCTTTTTAGTACAATACTATGTGTCATCAAAGCCATACTCCCCCCACCTGACATACTATAATGCTTTGCATTGTCATATTCCATATGTAATAGCAAACTTCAAATCCACAAAACAAAATGTACTTTCCAATGATGTGAAGATATATTCATTATGAGAAAAAGAAGAAATATGTAAAAGAATCTTGAAACATTTTTTTAAATGGTGAGTTATAACCATGTTTTAGATTTCTGCCACTTTTTTAACCTCAAAAAAAAAAAACCCTCACAAATATAATAACTTTTAACTGTAAATGTTATAAAGTTTAGCAAAAAAACAACACTAATATAATAATTTTTACCACTGTGTTTTAAAATGAAAAAAAATTACTTACAAAAATATGATTTATTTGCTATAAGTTTAATATTATATTTTAATTATTTAAAACACACACACACAAAGTTTTAACCAAAAAATCCACATACTTTATTTTTTGAACATTTTTCTGCAACTGGCAATCCTTTTGTTCTCACCTTTGTTAATATTGTCTGCACTGAGCACAGCAATGCAAAGCGAAAGATTAAGGAGACATGAACATATATCAAGTAACAAGCACACCAATAGGAAAGAAGCTTGCATTCTCATCTCAAAAAAATGACTCATTTGCAATACATAATATATGTAAATTTACATAAACTTACCATAATTCATCTACCTATATACCCACTCTCCTTTTACAGTTGTCGTTATGTTTATGGCTTATATTAGTCAAAAGCTAGCTAAGTCTAGCGATTTAAAATTATTTTTTTGTTAAAGCTTTTCTTTATTACATATGGATATTTGCATTTATCAAGATAAGGAATAATACCCAAATACCTTCCCAGAATTCATAAGAAGTTTATGTTCTGAAAGTAACAAAGCTAGCAGCAATCCATAGTCCTTGAAGTCCAGAGTCTAACACTGTCCTACTACAGTGAACCATAGAGGGTGTGATAACATTACAAACATTATAATAAGGAATATGTAAATTTATATTAAAAAAATCATGATGTATAATATATAAAAGGTTAGGTTCATAATAAAGTATTATGAGAGCAGTATCAGGAATAATAAAAAAATAATCATTCAAAAAATAAATCTGTCATTAATAAAAATTTGATCTGGGTATGTGATTTTCTCACTTATGTATAAAAATGAATCAAATCTTTATTTTAATTAATATGCTGAATTGTGATAAAAGATATATCAAAATTGTTCTTATGAAGAATCTAGGAAAAGTCTTAAAAAATTATAAAAGAGAAGTTAAGTTTAAAGAAAACGATTGCAGATTCAAATTCATGATATCTAATGGATAAGGAACATTTGAAAATAATTGTAATGTAAATTAAAAAGCAAATTGAAAAGATTGCATTGGAATTAAATGAAAAAAGGCAAATGTAATGATTATAGAAGTGTCAGATGAATTTAAAATTAATAGAAGTTAAAAAATATGCTGATGGTTACCATTAGTCAGGGTTTCAACAAAATATCTATAAAGCATTATTTCTCTTATTGACTCATTATGAACAAAGATGTTTTGAATTATGTAAACTATAACACTCCCTTATGTAGATGCAAAAGATTGGCAATGAGTCATGATGGGAAATTTCTCATTTCCTTTGAACTTCAATGTAGTTTGCTATATTTTTATTTAATATATAATAAATTGTGTAGCTAGTATCATTTTATAAAATGCTTTGCAGAATTTATAAAGATACCCTTTCATCTACTTAGTTGTATTTATATATTGGACTATTTTCATCATCAATATTAAGTATTGAATGTCTTTAGAAAAAGTAAACTTTATTTAAATTTTCAATTACATTCAACTGCTAGTAATAGTACACAGATTAGTATATGCAAAATGTTTCAAGAGGTATTATTCTTTTTTTAAGATGTTGTTGGCCTAACCAGTGATAGAGGCTCAGATGGTTAGAGCATTATCTTAAATTTTAATATTCAAGAATTTAAGAATCGAAGTTTGATTTCCATGCTAGTACCATCACTGATCAAGCCAGCAACATCTGAAGAAGAGAGGAGAATAATACCTCTCAGAACATTGTGCTAACCTGTGTGCTACTACTAACAGTTGAAGGTAATTGGAAAATTTAAATAAAGTTTAATTTTTTGAAAGATATTTAATACTTAATATTAGACAGTCCATTATATAAATACAACTAAAATACCATCATAACAAACTTTCAGGAAAACACTTTCATCTACTATTAATGTAAACTTTGTCAAGTATAAGTGACTCTGGTTTATTGCAGGATTATTTTCTAATTATATTTGGTCATGTGATAGTTGATATTTTATTATCTTTATATTAGCTATTGATCAAATAATAGTTTCTCCCCTTGATAAAAATTGCCCTTTTTTTGTCATTTTTTCCCCCTCAAGCAAAATGTTTCTATGGTTGAAATATATATGTAAATTAGTGCATTCAATGAATAAATTGTTGTAGACCATTCAATACAATAATTAAAAGATAACTATTGAACCCAGGACCCATGAGTAGCATATTCTGGAACTCAAGAACCAAGAATCATAACAAATATGTTACTTTATTAAGCATCACATGATCACCATCTCTTATACTAGCATATAATTGTTACAGGTGCTTAGATGTTTTTTTAATTCCCAAATAATAAACCTTTCAATTACCTTTTATTGAAATTAATAATTTTTAATTAAAATGTGGGTTATATTAAAAAATAGAATCTTAATTAATAAATGCAGCCCTCACATTATTTTTAATATACATAAGCACATAAGCAAATGTGTTATTTTATTTACAGTATCATTATATAATCTCAGACTAGACAGATTTTTTATAAATAAAGTTGTACCTGTATTTCACTAAAGAATTGTTTATAGTTAATGTCTTTCAAATCAGATAAGCTGGCTGAGAAGTGTTTGTTTTTCCCATCATTAGATAATGATTTTATATTAAATTCTAGGGACTATAACTATGGTATATAAGCTAAAACTAGAATAAAAAATTTAAAGTGCACTTTTATCTTGACTGTTCTCATGTTGTAGACTGAAAATTTCTTAAAAACTTTTAATAATACTAGGTTTGAGGTAAAAAGATTTTGTTTTTAATAATGTTTTTTAAATGAAAAACATTTAACATAACACATATTATTTTTAAAATTGTTTTACCAAACAAATAAAAATAGAAATTTAAATAACAAGCATAAAAAAATAGAATATGGCATCTCAAAATCATAGCTTGAAATCATTGATGCATCATAATTATGCAATTAATATTTTTTAAGCAAAGTATTCCAAGAAACAACATTTTGTTTGAGATAGCAATAAGATTTAAAGTAAAGTGAAATATGGATTCAGCTCTATTAGAATATGACACCTTGACATCAATATTCAGAGCATGATCATATTATAGTCACATTTGTTATTTTTTCAATAAGTAAATTGACACTCTTCTGATCAATCTATGCCACCCTGGGATGTTTACCTGCTAGCTAATCACATCTTGATACCATTTACTGATCAATACCAGATAACTATTTGAGTTGCTTTGAGGATGACAATCTGAGAAAAAAGTCTTAAGTCTGTTTGTGACTTGAAGAAAATTTTCTAAGTTTTTTCTGTTTAGACTTGAACCCAGGTTATTAGAGATATATGAACTACCAAGCCATGAGGTTTTTATATGTAAAGTTACAGAATGTGTGTGTAATGAAAAACTATACAGTAATTATAATACTTGGCAACTTTAGAATAATTCATGCTCAGGAGAAAATAATCATATAAACTTCCACAAATACATTGCTTATTTGACTTTTCAATAACTTATTGCCTGGCTGGATAGCTGAAATTATGTTTATCAGAAAATATTTATCTTAAATATATTTACAATTTAGATAACTATTATTTAAAATAAAATTATAATCTTGTTTGTTTTAGATAATAAATTTTAATACAATTATGATACTAAAAATTATCTAATGTTAAAGTCCTTGGAAGTAAAAAGTTAATTAGATAACAAATGTAGTAGAAATGATTAATGATGGAAAAATGAAGACAGAAATTATTAAAAATATGTATTAAAAGATAATTAGAAAATAACTAAGAAGTCTACATTTTGTTTGTGTGACATATATGTAAATAATACTCAGATTATCTGTCTTTTGAGAGTTTATTTACATTATATAATTTATTGGAAGCAGAAAGTTTGTTGTACTATTTTCATTGTCTACTGACATCTGACTGTAATTTTTCTAATATGAAAATACAACAGATATTTTCACATATTAAAATATTTAAATATATATGTAGCAATCAATTTACACTGTATGAGCTCTTCGAATTAATTTGATTGACTATATTTATTACTGTGGTATAGTGCAGTACTTAATTATATATGTGTGTGTGCTTACAGGCAGAAGATAATTAAATTTGATGTTATTAAAATTGTAATTTGTTGTTAAAACCTTTAAGGTATTTCAAATGTAACTTTGAATGAAAAGGACTGAAATTATGCAAATATTATCTTAAATAGTATATTTTATTATATTATTTTTCTTTATGAAGTCTTAGCAGCAGACTTGATGTAAGCAATTTCTGAATCAGTTTTAATTGAGATTAAAAAAGCATTGTCAGTTTTATTACTGAATATAACAATTGTGCTCATTTTTGGTGTTTCGTGTCATTTGATCTCCTAAATAACTGAATATATGACCTATTTTTTACTTCAAACTTGAGACCCAAAAGACACATTTTAAATAGATTCTTAAATATACCTCAATACAATATTAAATATATTTAAAATGAATTGTGATGATTAGTTTCAAAATGCCTGCCATTTTTGCTAGAATATGGCAAGTGCTTTCAAGTCCTTCTTTTCAAAGTAGGTACTCTTTGATATGGCTTTTATGATGCACATTGTGAAGTCATTGATTCTTATAAGTATAATTAATGTACACAAAGCTTCATAAGAAACTTTAGAAAGCTTATTTTATTTATCTAAAAATTATCAGTTGTGATTTACATTAAGCAATATTAAAATAGAAGGAATAGCATGCATCCGACATATTGTGTTTAACTATATTATTGACCATTCAAAGTTTATATAATAATAATGCAACAATATCAGAATTTATGTTCACATTTTTTGTCAGAAAAAAAAAACTATATGAAAAAGGTAATAACTTAATGTAAGGGAGCAAAAGTAGGCAAACTTCTTTGACTGCTGGCCACATAGACTTTTATAAAGTATCTAGTAGTAGCAGTTCATATGTAAAAAAAAAAATGTTTTTATTTTGTGATACATAAGATATTCATAATAAAGAGTTGTATTCAAACTGCAAATCGACGTCATATTTTCAACAAATTTTCACAAAATAAAGCTTTTAAATTCCATTTCAGGCAATGTTTAGATGATATCCAGCATTTTATTAACTTGTGTGTGTGTGTGCGTTTGTGTTTATATGAAACAAAATTTTGTTCTAATGATGACTTGAGAATGAAACAAAAATTTTGCAAGAAAATTTTGAATTCCAGTCTTTGTCAATTAATTTAAGCCCCTATAGTTGGGCAACAATCTTTTGACTCATTTTAACTCCCAATTTGCCAATATCCCCAAAACTAATGTAACATGTGAAAAAAATTATTTGACAAAAGATTTAAAATTTAAGACATTTTTGTCTGAAAAGAATAATCAGCAGAATTTATGACTCACAATAACTCACTAGCCATGCATTTGTAGAAAACTTATTTAACAAAATTTATTTAGTTTCCCACTAACAATCAGTTATATACTATCTATATAGATGTAGGTACTTGTCACATGCTACCAAACATATATTACTTGCTTATTTAATTTAATGTTTTTGTGATAAAATAAAAAAAAGTTGTGCATAGGCTTTGGGCAGCACAGATTATTTTTGTAATCCTACCGAGATTTACAAGTCATTGTTTTCTCACACTCCCATAATATAGTAACTATAAAACTTTTTTATTTGCTTATAGTCTATGACAGAGCTGGGCAAATAGCAGACCACAGACCACATGTGGACCGTGAAGAGTTTTCATCTGGCCCACCAAGACAGTCAGAAAAATCTGCCTTGAACTGAGATTTTCTTTCTGTGCATGACCAAAGATTAGTCTCATATTTTCCATTAGAAAGGCCACATCCATGTGCAGTGCTTTTCTGATTGATCTGGTTAATTTTAATTTTGTCTTTGCAACAGTAAATATATAAATTTTCAATTTTAGCGAAACCATGAATCCTCCGAAAAAACATAAAATTGGTGATGATTGTCACATGTTTAATGAAGAATGGACAAACAAATATTTCTTTGGTAGTACAGGGAATAAAGCAGTATGTTTATTGTGTCATGCAAAAAGGTGTGGCCCTCCACTAATCTTCACTTCCACAGGGTGTTCCCCAATGGAGCCCTACTCTAACTTCCACTTCCACAAAGTGTTCCCCAAGCCAAAACAATTTCCCACCCCTGGTCTATGATGATGTTCGTAATGGTTTTTGTGAAATTTTCAAATATCCTGATAAAAAAGAAAACTCAATTGTTACAAAGCGTTAGTAATTAAATGATGTGATTCATAATCAAAATTCCATTTCTCATAGAAAGATACTGAACTAAGCAGTTTTTTTTTTATAGTTTGAATTTATTTATTTTATGATTATTATCTTACTTATGTTTGAACTATTCTAGTTCAGTGGTACAATGTCAGATTCAAGAGTATAAGGGCCTCTGATTGATTCTAGTTCTGATTCTTCCAGTACTCTTTTCATGAACTCCACACACAAAAGTCATTTGACTATTTATTTATTTATTTATAAGTAAGATTTCTAATGTGTAGACATGTACCTTTCTGTGTGCAAAAATGATATTGAATGTATTGTACTGCAGAAACTGGTATATATTTACTGAACACAAAATTATACTATTTGCATAATCATATATGTACATGTTAGTCATCTAATATAAGTTTAAAGATGGATTTCATGTAGATAACTTTCCTAAATTATTGTTTTAATTGTGGTAAACAAATTTCAAATTGCCTGGTAATAGAGAGATCAGCGACATCTGCTTTACAAGCAGTTGTCCCGAGATAATGGGTTCACTTCCAGGCTGATGCTATGACACATGAGAAAAAAAATTTTAAATTGCCTAAAGCAAATTAGAAATCTATTATGCAGAAACTATAAAACATGAAAGAACTTCAATAGAAAATATCTTCAAAAAAATTTGCAAATTAATGTTATAAAAGATAGGTATCAAAATGGAAAAAATGTTTCTACAAATCAGAAGAGTTTTTACTCTTTTTTTAATGTAGTTAGACTTGCAAATAAATTAATTTCACATGATTTTTTTAAATATATATTTCTTAATTATAAAACAGCCTGAATATTTTTTAAGTATTTGAATCAAAACCCAAAGCAGCAACAAATTTTACATTTGAACTGCATTCTAAATTAGTTTTAAAAAATTGTTTACTTTGATGTTACATAAAGTTTTAAAATTGTGTTCTAAATTAATTCTGATTGAAAAAAGCAAAAGTCTTTCAGCTAAAATTAAATTAATTTATTTCACTTTTAAGACAAACTGGAAGAATAGCAAATTAGAACAGTTTAATTGATGAGTGTCAAATGTGCTGCCCTCACAACTTTGACACAAATCACTTAATGAAAATATATTAATAATTTTTTTATTAATCACTCATTAATAAATACAGGTATAGTATTTATATTTTAATCTAGATGTAATTAGAGGGGATTTGAACCCAAACTTTTAACCTCCCTTTAGTCATTCACTCCATCTTATATAACTGATACACATGACAACATACATGTGAAAAAGATAATGCCTGTCCATTAAAGTTTGAGGATTTGCTATCTTTTATGTGAAAGATGATGACCCAGACCAACTGATGAATGCTGGTTTAGTATGAAATACATAATCATTTATCTTTTTTGCATGTATGTGGTCATGTATATCAGCTGTATAATATGGAGTGGATGACTAAACGGAGCTTGAAAGTCCCAGTTCACATCTCTAATTAATCATTCATTATTGGATAATCTTTAATCTAATGAATGATTAATAAAAAAAATTTATTAAATTGGAATAATTTTTTAAACAAATTGGAATTAAACATTCATCCCAAATGTATTGTATTTTGCAATATAGTGCTCAGTGAACTTTTAGCACAAGGTATTATGAAAAAGTTACAAACACTTTATTGGATTAAAAAAATTCACTATTTGGTGATACTCAGCTCATATTTTAAATAATTTATTCCTAACATGTCTGATACTTTGAAAAGTAACTTAATATAATTTTCAATTAATATTTTTATGCCTATTCTGATCATAAACAGGCAAAAACTCCATATAGTAGTGCCACCTTGTGCTAACCAGAGTAATCAATGGATGCCAGAAGGCTTGTGCATAAAATCCCTATTTAGTGCCTACTCATCCAATATCTCCAGACTAGTTTCTGGCTTGTGGCCTTCATCAGTGAGGAGCCTTGGATCTGAGAGCAGGCCTGTG
The DNA here is from genome assembly GCA_028023455.1 of Epiperipatus broadwayi. Lineage (NCBI taxonomy): Eukaryota > Metazoa > Onychophora > Udeonychophora > Euonychophora > Peripatidae > Epiperipatus > Epiperipatus broadwayi. The sequence continues at coordinate 4,213,121 of JAQFVV010012485.1, read as the reverse complement.
CATAAAATCCCTATCTAGTGCCTACTCATCCAATATCCCCACAAGCCAGAAACTAGTCTGGGGATATTGGATGAGTAGGCAAGATAGGGATTTGCATCTATTGATTACTCTGGTTAGCACAAAGTGGCACTACTATATGGAGAGTTTTTGCCTGTTTACTAACAATTATGTGCTAGCATGAGATCATGATCATGTGATGTTTAGTGGTTTATTCAGAGCATAGAAAACCTAAAACACTATTGCATTGTTTTTGAAGTAGAATATTTCTAGCATTGAAAAGACATAATTTTTAAATTTTTTACATCACAAAAAAATCACATATTTCAATTCATGATTTTTCCCAGTATGAACTCTCTAAGATTTGTTTGTGTCAGATAAAAATTTTTTTGTAAGCTTTCTTCGAGTATATATTCAGTGATTGAAATAATTCAGTTTGGCAAAAAACAATTAAAAAATATTTATCAATGTATTAATGAACTGAAAATTAATGCAATGTAAAAGAAAAAAAGTTGTATTAGTAGGAATGGAATAATTCTAATATTAAAATAAAAAGTAAATTAATATTTTTTTATTAGTCATAAAGAAGCATATAATAGAATTAATTGGATAATATAACACAACCCATATCTCAAATGAATTTCAGTAATATAACTAAGCCAAATCTACTTACAAGTTTGTGCTATGGGTTATCTATTAATGAAAAAATCTGTTTTGATCAATTTCCAACTTTTATTGAAAATTTTTATCCTAGATTATTATCATTAACTATCTTTCAAGAAGTAATTTCCATGTACCAAATAGAATGATCATTTTCAAAACTGTCTCTTACAATTAATTTTTTTCTTAAGCTTATCAATTATCTTTTTTACTTTTTTTTTCATCTTATCTCTGGTATGTCTTCTTCCTCTAAGTATATGTATGTGCAATCTACTATTTTTTCATTGCTTTCTCAAAAAAAATTTTTTTTTTCATTTGCTCTTTTTCATTCTCCTCAAAATTTATGTAACAGATTATGTGAGTCTTGAAAACAATAACTGAGTTCTATTCTTTTATCACCTTGTGATTTTTAAACAATATTTTTATTATTTTTTTCTATAAAAAATAATCTATCATTATCTATCTCATTTTTTGACCTATCCTGTAATTTCCAATGTCATTTCCATGTCCAATTGTTCATTTTCATTATGTAATCATTTTTTCTTTCTCTAACTTATACAATTTTTTCTGTATACATTTTCTATTATATTATCATCATAATTAGAGGTGTGTATATCTGAATAGTCGTCAGATATCATCAGAATGCTTTCATTCCTGCTATTTTCTGGAATACTGCTTATAAAACATTTGTTTTTGGACCTTAAATAATTCCTACACAATTAATTATATGCTTTTACCTCCCGAATATAAAACTCTTATACCTTCAATAAATCTTGATTCACAGAATATCCTTCAAATTAATTTTACTGATTTTAGATAGGCGATTAGGCTGCATTAATATTGTCATTCTTATCTCTGCTGGAGAATTTTCATTTAGTTTCTCCAGGTATTTCAACTTTCTAGAACAAAAATTAATTACATTTTCTTTTTATATATTGTTTATTCTACACATTGCTTAAAATTTAACGTTATTAAATCTATTATGCACTTTACTTAATTTTTCATTTTTTTTTTTATTATATATAAAATATAGAATTTTTATTCAGAAATTTGGTTACAACATATGATAACAGTTAAACATAGAATATATTACATGATAATCAGGGGGATAAAAGTTCAATATTGATATCTTGCTTGACACCAGCTAAAAGGACTAATATGAAGCATATCAGCAAGGAACGGGTCTGGAATAGTATCATGCTGATAGGTGACTACGCTTGCATGTCTTATACAGTTCAACATTAAATCTAATCTTTTGTCCATGCTCTGCATGATCAAATCAACCCTTCATATTGAAGGTTACTTCCATAAAACTCAGGGTATGAGTAATAATCACGCAGAGCAAGGTAAGTCATCACAAAGGGATGCAGGCCATTCAGCCTCATATCACTCTCCAGGGTAGGAGCTTTCTATTCAGGAATGAAAGGGATCACCTTTTGGGGGCCAGGTCCATAATCTCCATGTAGAATCGTAGGTGTAAGAAGGGGCCAAATTCTGGTCCCTTTTCTGAATTTTTTCCATTTTGTTAATATAGAGCTCGAGTGGACATTCCAGTGCATGATTAAAGGTGAGCCAGAACTGTGTGTACCATAGTGAGAACAGTATAAATGTTAATTGTATCTCTGGGATGGATCCACATAGTATATTGTCAATGAGAGTTGACAGAGCAGGCATATTGTTATTTAACATTGAGGCTATAAGGACTCCGCAGGGTGAAGGGAAACACAGTAGCAGAGGAGGTGAAGAGAAGTTTCATCCTCTCTGAGGCATAGAGAGCAAATGGATTCTATGTTTGAGAATCCTCAGTGATGCACCAGAAAGTGTTTAGTAGGCAAGGCATTAATATTTATCTTCATTAGGAAATCAAAATATTTGGGTTCAAGGAATCATCACTTAAATTTCTTGATTAGCAGATGATTGTTAAGCCTGAGGAGAGTTGATCCTGCAGAAACATCAGGATTAAGGATGTAGTATGCATCCCAGAGCTTGATTTTCATTGAGGACAATTTGTTAGGAAGCATAGTGTGTTTGGAGATGAGACATGCGAGGGTTGCCAGCCAATCAGTCCTAATGGGGGAGGCTTATCTATGGGAGTGACCTCTCTGGAGGATGAATAGTTGGGATACTGCAAACACATTCTGTAGAAAGAATTGTAGGAACATGAAATATAAAAGTATCTATGGAATGTAGGGATAATCCATTGAGTTTTGTGTGTTTCTGTAGATTTCTCAAGCTTATAGTTGCACTTTTTCCCCCTCTAATCAGATCAGTGCACATCTTGTGTATCTTCCTGATGAAGACTTTAGTAAAATTGACTACTGGATTGAAATAGGATATTCTAGGGAATATTAGTATATTGATAAGGGAGAACTTAGGAAACATGGACATGTAAACTTTGGATAGAGAGGATGTGATTCTCTGTGTGGATTGAAGTAGCTTTCCTCGGATAGATCTCCTCATGATGGAAGTGGATTCAAATATAGGAAGCCCAAGAAGTTCTGAGGCTTTGCTGCAAATGGTCCTGGAATGGTCTTACCCAAGGATATATACCAGGCAGATGACTTGGTCAATATTAAGCTGGAGGCCAGATTGATCAGAGAATTCTTTAAGTATTGATAAAAGTCTGGGAATTAATTTTTTTGATGGAAGGAAAATGGCCAAGTCATCCATATAGGTGATGTGATGAATTGGATGTATTTAAAATTGGGATATAAATACCAGGAAGAGATCTCTCAATTTGAAGAAGCAGAGGGTTGAGGTAAGTGATGAAAAACAGGGCACTCAGAGGACAGCCCTATGGAATCGAGGATGTGGTGTAGAATGGGGGAGAAAGCTTTCCATTCAGTGAGATGCTCACTTCACGATTGTAGAGGAGGTTTCTAATAATGTTTGTGATTCCAGTAGAAATATCATGTTCACCAAGTAAGTTTAAAAGGGTATTTAGTTGGATAGAATCAAAGGCAGCTGCAATGTCAAGCTGCACAACCACCGGTCTCGATTGCCTGGAGGATTTGATTTGGTCAATAATGATTTTAAAAAGATTGATAGCATTTGCGGTTGAGCTGCCCTTTTTCACAAACTGATATTGTGAAATAAGGGGAAGAATCTTGTTTTGAATTTTGTCCTTGATAATAGATTAATCTTGACCATCAGTGGGGTCATAGAGATGGGCTGCAGATTCTCCAGCGGAAAAGGAATTATGTTGCACTTTAGAAATGGCACCATTGCTATGAGATAAAGACCACCGATATCATGGACACCAGAAGAAAGGTGATAATTAAGTTGTACATGATTGGAAATGAGAATTTAGACAGGTGTAGTAGTAGGAAACAGGGAATTGCATGGAGACCTGGATGGGTCCTTTCAGGCATCAAGGTTAATTTAGTCAGAACATCTCCCTCCAAAATCCATGATCAGAGGGTGAAGAATCACAAGTTGAGTCCTGTCTGGAGTCAGGTGCATGGGTGGAAAACTTTTCCCTGAAGAATGAAAAAAATTTTAGAAGCATGTTAGATTCTGAATAAAGGTTATTTCCAACAATAATAGAAGAAGAAGTGGGTTTTTTGTCTCATTTATTAAATAAAAAAAATACAAATAAAACTTAATAGACGTAAATAGGTATTCATATACTTACTGTGTATATATGTGACCACAGATTTAAAATGAGAAGAGATACAGGAAAATATGATTTAATGTAACTAAGACAAAAGTAAATATAGTTTACATTGTTTCTTATTAGAGCTTTGTAAGTCATAAAATTATAATATTCAAAAAAAGAAAAGAACTAATAATCTCCAGATCTCCAATAAATATTATGCTGATTAGAAATATCATTAAAATGTATTTGCACTGACCGTTGTAAAAGATAAAGAAATATTTACAAGAAAAAGTGGTAAAATATTATTGATGGATCTAATATTCCCAAACAGCTGAAAATTATACAAATTTGTTTACAATAACATCTTGCAGTATTGATACAGAAAATTATTTTCCTCTTGTTGGTTTCTCTGAGGACCAAAATGAAATTGTCTGTTGGATGGAATTTCATTTATGAGAACATAAAGAGGAAATTATGCTCAAATTGTCAAACATTTTTGAAATTTGATAAATAACTGGTTATGGAAATATAATATACTAGAAGATATAAATTACTCTGTAAAAAATAGCAAAAAACATGATTGAAAGTGCATATAATTTGTATGTGTATGATTTTATAAAATTTATATTAAACATCACATGATCACCATTTCTAATTCTTGCTCACAACTGTTATTAAAACAGGCAAAACTCTCCATACAGTAGTGCCACTCAGTGCAAGCCAGAGTAATCAATGGATTCCAGATGGCTTGTGCATAAAATCCCTGTCTAGTGCTACTCATCCAATATCCCCAGACTAGTTTCTAGCTTGTGGGTTTCATCAGTGAGGAGCCTTAGATCTGAGAGCCTTGCACCTAGATTTTAGGATCTAATTCAACCCTCCAGCAGTCAGCTTTTATCTCTACTTAACTACAAAACTATGAGAATAAAATTGAAAACACAATAATATTTTCAATCCAAGCTCATTAGCTTATGTAGTCATATAGGTTTGAACTCAGTTCAGTACCCATACATTTTGATGTCTTTGGTTCTTTAATAACCATAGCCACCACTATCTTTTTAGGCAGGGTTAGTATTAAACCATTAAACATCACATGATCACCATTTTTTATACTTGCTCATAACTGTTATTAAAACAGACAAAACTCTCCATATGTAGTATGACTATATAAGCTAATGAGCTTGGATTGAAAATATTGTTTTCAATTTTATTCTTATAGTTTTGTAGTTAAGTAGAGATAGAAGGTGGATCCTGGAGGGTGCATTAGATCCTAAGATCTAGGTGCAGTGCTCTCAGATCCAAGGTTTCTCACTGACGAAAGCCGCAAGCTAGAAACTAGTCTGGGGATATTGGATGAGTAGCCATTAGATAGGGATTTTATGCACAAGCCTTCTGGAATCCCTTTATTACTCTGGCTTGCACTGAGGTGCACTACAGCATGGAGAGTTTTGCCTGTTTTAATAACAATTTACATTGTTTAAAATCAAAACATTAACTCATTATCATCTTCAATCTTTGATGATTCATCTTTTTTTGTATAGTTCCATTAAACTATTGCCTTACTCATTCATGTCAAAGCCTTTTTCTAGTTTTTTTTTACAATTTCTTTTATTAATATGTCTAGGTCAGTTTTAGATTTATAATTCTTTCAATAATGTCATTCATACTTATTTGTTTTCTCATCCATGTATTTTTTTTTACTTATTAATTACAGCAAACTTTATATTAACTCTTGTATTTTATGTCTATAAACACTGGTAAGACACATTTATTAAAAATCATCCATTAGGAGCGTATTATGCATATTGCTCTTTAATAATAAGTATTTGTATTGAAAGCAGTGTGTTCATGTTTAATTCTTTCATTAATTTATCCATTATGTTTCTATCTATATTAATGAATTTCTTATAATTCATTATTATTAATCTTTACGTTTTAATTTTTCAAAAATCTTTTAAACTTCACTTTTTTTTTTTTTTTAATATTTATGGGAAATTCTTAAAACATTTTCTGTAGTAGCTAAGAATTATTTACAAAAACAATCATATTGTTTGCAAAATTTAAATAATGTGAGTAATCTCCACCTTGCTTCCCATTTTATTCCCTAAAATAATTTCTTCAAAACTGCTAGCATTATTGAAGAAATGGAAACATTGGAATTAATGATGTGAATATTTTAAGTTAATCTTTTGCAATTTTGGAGATAATTTTTTTTGCCTGTCTTTGTTATTTTTTAATGGTTTAATCATATGTTAGAATTTTTTTTAAATAACAAAAATATTAGTCATCATTTTTGTTATCATTATATTAATATATCAAGTCATGGATTCAAAAATTATCATTTTCTCACAATATCTCTGATGTTTGGGCACCAAAGTAACAAGCAAAGAATAAAAATTCCATTTGGATTAAAGATTTTTCTGTTGCTATTTTTCTTTATTCTGAATCAATCCAAAAATGTTTAATTTACTAGTCAACCACTGTTACATTTTAGTTTAATATTTAGGGTTCTGGGTTTAATTTACAATAACAAAAAAAAAAAAAAAAATCTTATTATCTGAAGATCTTGGGGCAAAATTATGATTTATTTGCACATGTTTATGGATAAAGTAATGAAATATATTTATAAATTTATGTAAGAATTGATATTAATAATTTGCTTTTTATCACTGATTTGTTAATTTGTTATGGTAGTTAGAAATAATCTCTAATAATTTAAAATTGTAAACTGGATTTGAAGTATTTAATTATTTAAAACATAAGTATATCCATATTATTATCAAATCCACAACCATGAGTATAAATGCTTCTGAGCAAAGATTTAGTTTTTCAAACTTTTTAAGTGCCTTTTGGAACACTGTTTCAATGCAATACACAATGAAAAATATATACCACAATAATGTATTAATTATAGCCCTTAAAAGGCACTGAATAGTGAAATACATGAAAGATAAAGGTTCATGGTTCACAGCTCAGATCTGTGACAATCTATTCATGTAAGATTACATTTTGGAATTATTCAAATTAATACTATAGATCTAACAATTTGCTCTTGAAAATATTTTTATTTACTTAAGTGAAATTTATTTGTAAAAAAACAATGTATATTTTTTGTTGTGGAAACCTGGTTTATAATTTTAATGTCTCTTACCTTAATGTCACACTTATTCTCTTGACCTTAATTTATCACTGAAGGGCCTTGTAATATGGTAATGCTATGCCCCAAATCCACACTGGATACATTTTGTAATTTTATCAAATTTATAATGAGCTTAGGATTTTCTAAAAATAAACAGCTCATAACCAGCTCAGTAGCCATCTGACAGTTCTTAAATAAAGGTCCCAGATTAATCTGGATTGGGCGGATGATTGTCACTGTTCTGACTATAAAAATAAAAAATACAACTATAGTGTGTTGCCTTTAACACTGTTAGAGAAAATGTCATTCTTCTATGGGTGTTGAAGTCATAGTCGCCTTCATTTTTGTCATTGCTTCAAATCTCTTAATAAAAACAAGATGCAAATAGTTTTTATACCACATTTCAGATTGACACTTTGCTTCTGGTTTTTGGATATCAAACTGTCACTTAAAAAAAATAGGGACAAAAATTTGAGTAATAAAAGGAATAAGTTTTTATTTTTAACTTATGCAAGTTATATGTATCAAAATGTAAATTTATATTTTTAATATGAAAGTACTTTTAGATCTTATTTAAAAATTCTCACCTGTTTAAAAAAAAAAAGTTCAAGTTTATCCGAATTTAAATTCCTTAGCAGGTAAATGGATTAACTGCTATATTATGAGTCTTTTCAAATGATATTTGTTATTTAAATTCAAGTGCATTCTACTTCATCATATTATCATTTTGCATGATTTAAAATAGGAGTTGAATGATGAACTTTAGAACTCAAGTTTTGTGCAGTTCAATTTTTTCTTTTCTAGTGCCAGAATTGTGGATTTTTATGTGAACACCCAAGAAATGAACTTTTTGATTATTTTTACCATGTGGTTTAACGCTATGATAGAGTGGAAATTACAGAGTTTAAGGTATATGAATTGGAGCTACAGTTCTTTTTAATAGTCAAATTTTTTATGAACCCTGAAGAATAAATAATAATTATTATTATTATTATTGTTGTTGTTGTTGTTATTGTTTTCTCCCCTGCATTATCTATTAATTTAGGGGATAAGGCCAATTCAATGCTCATTAGTGCCTCAGAATAAATTTTATTCAGACACTATGAAATCAAAAACCAAAATTCATCATGGCACATAAAGACTAACTGAATACTTAATTACGGAAAAAAAAAGTGTATTTATTTATATATATATATACCGTAAATATTATACATATATTTAGAAGTAAAAAGACCTCAATAACTTAAAGAAAAAAATCACTAGAACTTAATATTTTTTACTCATGTAGTATATAAATTAAAATGAAATTAAAATATTTGCAGTTTTCTAATTATTCTTGGAAGTATAAACAAAACATTTTTATAGATTTGTCAACTAATCTTAATCATCTGCTATCCCCTAACTTTGGCCATCCAAGTGCACCACACTCTGAGGATCATCTTAACTACTTTTTATGATTGCTTACCGTTGGTTTTTAACTCTTAAATTTTATACCAATATTTATCCAGGATCGATTAGAGCATTTGGTAGTATGCCGCATTTTGGAATTCAAGGTCCAAGATCGAAGCTCTAGTTCTGTCACTTCCGACCTCGGACCTCTTATGAACTCCGGAGCTTAATTTAGATTACGTACTATTTTTTTCTAATATTTTATAACTACAACAATATATATATTTTAATAATGAATTTTGTTATTACTAAAATAATTACATATTGTATATTACTATAAGCCAACTTACATTATTATTATTTATTTATCATCCATACGATCGTAGTGAGTAAAAATATGTTCTTTCATCAATAAGGCAGTTATTTTTATCTTTGTTGTAAGTTTGGCAGCAAAAGCTATTTAATTAGAACTGATTGAACTATTAGATTGATTTTAAAAAAAAGTTTTGGTATTTTCTACTATCTTGAAGATTTTAACCATCTTTTCATATTCAATTATAAAAAAAATGATGTGTGGGAGAACGGAGAGGAGTGTTATTTTGAAAAAATATATGTGAAGAGATTAATTAGATTTAATACATTAAAAAAATCTTTTTTTAATAAGATTTCTAAAATTATATTAAATAAAAATAATGTAGTGATTATTATTAATCAGCTATCTAGCATTAGTATATTTAAAATTTACCTGGCAAATTGTGTGTGAGAAATGATTTTCGAGAATGGAATGGAAGTAGAGTTCTGATAGAACAATATTACTTTTCAATTCATACTCAACTGAAATTATGAGTTCAAATCTCAGCGAATAGCATATTTTTTTACTTTGTGAATTCTCATTCTAAAGTAGGTAATCTGCCTTGGGATAAATTTTCAATAATTGAAAAAAAAAAAAATTTAGTAATATCTACTTATACTTCATTGTTTCTATTTCTTCTTGTTTCTATAGACTTCATTATACATTAATGACATTATATAGTTATTTTTACTCACTATAATTTGTTCATGAATTAATTATATAAGGAGTTTTCTGCAAGAACATGCATATGTAAATAAAGATATTAATTTATATAATATTAATCTGAACAATAGTATTTTGTAAATAACAGACATAGGAAAAGAATGGCTTTTAATTAATATTAGTATTTACTAAATAAGTCTTTAGATTCAGAAAATATTCAGATACTTCAAAGGACAATCACAAATAATGATGGAAATTTGATTTATCAAAGTTGTCGAACTGAGAAACTTTTAAAATTTGATCTTATGGAAGATCAGGATATAAAAGGATCTAGGCTCCCTGAAGGTACTAAAAGTAGCCTAAGATGTTTTACAGGTTATCCAGGCCTTGCCAAACCTTCTGACTAGTTAGTGATATAGTTAATATTGAATGAATACTTATTAATCTATATGTTATTCATAGTATAAAACCCAGCTCATTACCGTTTGCACCAAACAACTTCACAGTTAAATAAATATTAAATTTACAATTTTGTACTATCTTTCTTATAATTGGCTAGATATTAAACTTCTTTGTCATAGTGATGATAGAGATATTGCTAAAAATAGTTAGTCTTGTCTAAAACAAGTTAGTGATGGGCACTTTCACCATTAGCCTAGGATTAGTGATGCAATTCACCTTATTGTTTTCAAGAACCTTTAAGAAATTTGAGACTATGTAAATGGCACCATCTTTCTATTTTAAATTATCAGATCTATCTTTATCATTTTTATGTTATAATTTTTTATATGCATGTTTTAAATAGTTCTTTTTTTTTTGTATGTCATGGCAAATACAATTTCATTGTAAATTATTTTTTCTGCACAATTATCCCCGTCCTCAATTTCTTATTAGTATTTGGGAAAGTTTTCCCAGATTTTTTTTTAGTAGATTGAATACTATAACCAGCATTTTAAACACTTTTATAATTTTTATTTTGAGTTAATGAATGTAGTTTTTTTTTTTTTTTTAAGTTAATTAATTGGTGGAAAAAATTAAACATTTTAATACAGTATCATAATAAAGATGCTCTGCATATAAAATGCTTTAAAAGTTGTATTTAATATTTTCAGTATTTTCTCATATATAAATTAATACTAGTATTTCTTTTAATTTATTTTTTTCTAGTATTAATATTAGAAAAATTTTTTGATTTGTAAAAATAAAAAATTAAAATACGATATATATTGTGTTTTTGTTTTTTTTTTTTGTCATAGCATCGGCCGAGACGCGAACCCGTAACCCGGGCAACTGCCTGCAAGTGCAAGGCAGTCGCGCTGACCTCTCGACCACCAATGCAAGACATATATATATATTGTTGATAGCATTTAAAAATAGAATCTACAGCATATATGAACGTTTTTTTTTTTTTTGTATTTCCTCTTTTTTAACTGCCTTTTATTCTGTAAAAAGATTGTGTGAAATTTGACACATGACAATCTGTCAAGGATATGTACAGGAATAATTATCTTCTATTGATTAGTTGTATATATTATTGGCAGATTTTATAATTTAAAATGAACATATAAAAGTTTATATTATAATGACTATATCAAAAACTCTGCAATTTTTTTTTTCCATGTGTCAAAGCATCTACCGGTAAGCGAATCCGGGACAATTGCTTGTAAGGCAGCCGAGCTGACCACTCGGCCACCAATGCTTGACAACTCTGCAACTTTTGATACAAATTACTATATAGGTAACAAAAAAAATTATATAAAAAAGACTCACAAAGAACCTTGAATAAATTTTGATAGTACAGTAATAATTTCTACAAAAAAAAAAAAAAAAAAGATATAAAACTATTGAGGGAATATTGAGAAGTAGTAAAAACAAAAATTTTGTTACTTAAAACTAGTATTGTCTATGGTACACTTTGAATCAGAAATATGTAGTTGAAACCATAACGACGCTTCAGAAAATACATAACAATTTCATTAGATATAAATATTATTATTTTTTATTTGTAAAACAAAGACAATTAAATGGTTTAACATCGTTATGTAATAATTTACATGAGATCATACAACTAAAATTAAATTTAAAAAAGTAATGAGTAAGACAAGGCATCATGTAAAAAATAGAAATAACAGTTATTAAAATTTCTTATTTAAAATACCCTATTTTGCAAACAATAAGTAAGTTGTACAATTCTACTGATGTTAATAATAAATCACAGACAAACATTTTATCTATGCATAAGACAACATAAGGAATATTAACTGTATAAATTTTATACCATTATAATATGGTTGTCAGTTTTATTTTGTGTGTGTGTATATATATTCTGTATTATATTTAGATTGTCTCCTGTAAATGTTTTGTTATTTCAACTGTATGAAAGATATACATAAATATGAAACTTAGCAGTAGTATAATGATTGTGTGAAGGTTTATTATGATTATATTTTACTTATAGTACAACTGTAAGCATGTGGACCTATGTCATCAGCTAGATGAGTTGATAAATATCTTTAGAAAAAGTCAAACTTTATACCAACTGTTATTAATTGCATTTCATTTCATATTAACCTGTGTGCTATTATATTACTAACAGATGAATGAATTTAGGAAGGTATAACTAAATTTTAACCTTTTCTAAAATATTTTATAATTCATTTACATGATGGAAATAGTCTTGTGAATAATTATTAACATAATAATGTATTATGAGGTCATCAGAGTTAATTCAGTACCATTCTAATATTGGTCAGTAAATGGGTATTTTCTTAGTCTTTTCTAGAGAATAAAACAAGAAAAGAAAACTGACCATACATTCTGTTAAGTAATGTCTTTATTTTCTTATGAAGTTCTGCTGAAGATACTTTTTTTAAAGTGGGCTATTTAAAGACTGCTTTACCTTATATCTTTATTTTTCCAATTTTATAGTGTGATTGTCAGAAGCTGGGCTAGACTAATCAATTTTATCACCTAAGGCAAACATTAAAAATTACATCTTTTCTTAGAGGGCCTCAATCTAGTTAACTATCTGTTATTAAATGGATATCTACTTATCTTTAGGTATGACATAAAACAAGAATGGGAAAATGCTCAAAACCTTATTACCTGGTAATTGACAATCCTAGTGAGTACTATCTTCACTATCATTGTTTCTCTATGAGGGACTGTTGTAGAGGACTGCAGTGGGTCTAATTTTTATTAAAAAAAATGGTTTTTTTTTATCTATTTAAGATTGTTTAATAAAGAAAGTGATGGATAATAACAGGGGAAAATATGTATTAAATTTTTAAAAAAACATCTTTATTAAAAAATACAAAAACACATACAAATGGCCAATAAATTATAAAACTAAAAAGTGTAAAAAAATGAAACAAAAAAAAATTAAAATATTTTGACATATTAAACCATTCATTACGTTTTAATTATAGCAAATAGTTTGATATCTTGTTTATAATTTTTTGTTTTAAACATAACCTTTGTATAGAAATTATTGCTAACTTACTTAATTGATTATAAGGTTTTTGTTGTTCATAAACAATTTTTTTAAATTTTCAGTTTTAGAAAAATTGCTTTTGGTTTCTATTTCATTTATAGGTTGTTAGAATTTTTCGATCACAACCGTATTAATTTTCAACTGAAACAAAGCAATATATATAGAAAAAGAAGAAATGTGAAAGTATTTTAAAATAATCCATTAAGAAGAGTGAATATCTAGAATTCTTCAAAAATGATACAAAAGAGAGTTAATAATGATAAAATATATTTATGAATTAAAGACTAAACATCTCAATATAAAATAATATTTTTGGTATTGAAAGAAAAGTTGTTTTAGCAATAGGAAATAAAGATGGAAATATTATTAAAAAGAAAGATAGCAACAAATAAAATGTATGGAAGAGTTCTATAAAAAAAAGTATATAACAATAAAGAATAAGAAAGTAAAGTAACCTCTGTAATTAATTAGTTTGAATTGCCAATTATTTAAATAAAAAGGTGAGATGTATATTTAAATCTGTGAAGAAAGTAGAAGATCAGAAATTTGATGGAATTATTTTTGATATTTTAAAGAAAGCAAGTGAAAAAAATAAAGGCTGGTAATCATAATTAGAAATTAACAATTACATATATCTTAATCAGATTTTTAGTACATATAGAAATATAAGGGATGAATTTAATCATAGAATTATACTAGGATGGAGTGTTTTTGGTAGAAATAACATGTTAAAAGAAAATATACCTATATGTTGAAACAATGAAATATGGAGGAATGTTTATTAGAAATGACAATAAAAGTTCAAATATGTGGAAGAAAAAACAGGAAGGTTTGAGTGAAATTACTGAGAGAATGGTGAGACTAAAATGAAACTGAGATGAACATGTTGTCAGAAGAAATGATAGCAGATGCACAGTTAATGTCTTAAACTGTATTCCAAAAGATTATAAAATGCCTAGAAAGAGACTACATATGAAATGGATGGACAAAATAAAGAAATGTTCTGCTATTGTGTGGAAAAGAAGAGCAGTGGATCAAAGAAACTATTAAATTTGGAGAGACCATCCTGAAATAATTTATCAATCTATTATATTGAATCATTCTCTTGTAATGTTGAAAATGATCTTATATTTTACAGAATCATTTGTAATTATAATCTTCATAATCATTCAGAACTATGAGTGATTTTACAGTTTTCTATTTTTATTTTATTTTACTTATCATTAAATTAGTTTAAAAAATCAATTAATCTTCACAAATTTGTTTGTAGATGTTCTGAAAATAACACTTGTTTAAATGAAAAATTGTAATCATCACAAATATATTTTCAATTTAAAACTTCTGAATATTTAATAAATTATTTTACCTTTAAAATTTATTTCATATGCAAACCGCATTGCCTTCTATATACTTAGTAATAAAACATTTGACAAATATAGAACAATAAAATTTATTTATTTATTTTCAAAAACAAACAAAACATGATTAAACTCAAATGCAGTCAAAGCATTTAAACAATGGACTATCAAATACAAAACTTTTGCAACAAAAGAATCTCTCATTTTCATTTTTCTGTGTTTTTTTTAAAAACCAAAATAAATTAGAAGTTAATTTACCTTCACAAATCTATATGCAAATATCTGAACACAATCAGATATTTAAACTAAATATAACAAATGTATTTTTTATTTAAATTTTATTTTGTCTGCAATTACTTGCACTTGAAATGATCATTTCTTTTATATAGGCCCACTTAAATCAGTTTAAAGCTGCAATAACATTTTTTAAAAGTGTCTACTCTTAAGATAGAACCATTACTTAACTACTAATGAAGCAGAGAAATAAATGATCAATAAGTTTCATATTTTTGTAAAAAATCAAAACCCAAAAAAAGATGAAAATAATTTATTTAAACAAACTAAAAGTAATATATTTATTTATCAAAGCAATGCAAATGATTATTAAATCAATGCATTTAATAAATATAAATAATACAACCATTCTGTAAAAATGAAGTTAATGATGAGAACAAATGCAAATCCATAAGAAATTAAATTACATCTGTAGAATGAATTTAAATAGACATTTAATAAGCATACTAATATAAAAAATAAACCATGTAATCCATAAGAAAGTAACTGGTAGCCGTGAATCCATGAGAAATTCCAAAAAGATGTCTCTATGAGAAAAATTTTAAATGTAATTGCCACCAAAATGCAACAATTATCGTAAAATACTATTGCTTTGCTACTTAGTTATATAGTTATTCTTCATATTGTCATAAATGGATGTTTTTTCGTATGCATTTTTATTCCACCAGTTTCATTTTCCACATACATTTGCAATCACCATATGAAGTATAAACATGAAAATACATACCATGATAAAAACATGCAGTTATGGCAATAACTACATTAAAGCATCCACATTTTTCATTTTCCTTGTATACATGCAAATTTTTTTTGAAATTTATGAGGGATTTATTTTTGTCAATTTTTTTTACAGTTATGCTTGTTAAATCTTTAATTATATTTATTCAATCCATGAGTTGATTTTGTAATTTTTATGGATTTTCATTTTGCCTCTTTATTAATTTAATTGTTTGTGGAATGCTCATATTGATTGTGCTTAAGGAAAGTCTTTGCTTTGTAATTATTGTGCTTCCTGTTGACTGCTAAATATATTATTTTCAGATTTGTTGTCTAAATATATTATTTTCATAGATTTCTTTTTGATTTTTTCAAATAAAAAATATGTTATGACGTTTTGTTGTTTGTTTCATTGATATGTGGACGATGACTCCATCCCATGGAGAGAACTTACATTCTCCTTTGCATTTATTTTTTAGTTTTATCTTTTAATAAAATTTAGGAACCTCTTTCATATTATTATTTGTGAATTTCTGCATATTGGCACTACCTACGATTTATTTTATAGCTACAATAAAAATAAATTATTTAGAAGAAATTTAAGAGCAAATTCTTTTTGATTAAAAAGAGGGGGTTCTATAAAAATGACCCCCCCCCCTTTTTTTTTTAAATTTTATTTAGGTACATCTTTTCTATTCATTTAATAAAAATTATTTTTTTAAAAAATATGTCTCATTTTAGCACTTATTTTTTTTTAGTGCCTGCTATCACTCGTCTCTTTGCCTCACCTGCCTGATAAGTCATAATTTCCAATATTTGTAATTTATTATGTTTTATGTTGTGATGAGTTATTTCAAATGCTGATGACTATAGAATATCTGTCATAATTACAAAAATTAATTATTTTTATACAAAAGTGGAATATCTTTCATAGTGTACCTTTTCTTTAAAAAGAAAAATAACTATGCAAAAAAAAAAAAAAGAAAGACTTGTTTGAATAAACATTTTATATTATTATACAATTTTAATGCTCAAATCAGCGCATAACAGCAGAGCTTCTTCAAATTAAATCACAATTTATTATAAACTTAATATAAATTATAATACATAATAAATAATGCCCGAGCGCTTTCAAGAGAACTTAGTTCTCATAATCATGGGTAACAAAGAGTAAGCGTAACAAGGTTGCTATGTGTAAATATATGCAGATATATGTAAATTAATTGAACTATATGCATAAATATAATTAACCCATTTCTTAGAAATTTTATAACACGTATCTTTCCTATTCATAGCCTTATCATCCATGGCAATAAAACATGCCTCCTCCACCTTTCTCTTAACATCATTTCTTTCTCTACAAACTATTCTTGGATTTTCCGGTTCACATGAATGACCAGTTAATTTCTGATGCATTGCGAATATTGAGGTGTAAGCTGGGTCTGCTTGGGCCTTTCTGTAAGAATATCTGTGCTGGGACAATCTTGTTGAGAGAGTTGCTTTTGTTTCTCCATAGTATGATGCCATGCAGTTATTTTCTGGGCATGAGATATTATAAACAGCCTGAGAAATGTTGTTGCATATATTTACACATAGCAACCTTGTTACGCTTACTCTTTGTTACCCATGATTATGAGAGCTAAGTTCTCTTGAAAGCGCTCAGGCATTATTTATTATGTATTATAATTTATATTAAGTTTATAATAAATTGTGATTTAATTTGAAGAAGCTCTGCTGTTATGCGCTGATTTGTGCATTAAAATTGTATATATATATAGTAAGCAGCTGAGTGTGAAATAATTTCTTTTTACAATTTTATATTATTATTTTTATGCCTCATCTCCTTCAAAGATATTGACTATCATATTATGGATTTTAAAGAAGTGAGACATTTTCCTTTCTGTAGTGGAATGGCCACTAAGTATGATATGCTTATTTTTATAATATTGAGCCTTGCTAATTCAGTAACCTCAATTCATTAATACTAATAATGTTGCCCATTTATAGTTTAAAGGGTTTGACTAATATAACTCTGAGATCTAACTATCTTGAAAGATTTCCTTTATACATCAATTACTTATGGATCAGTTCTTATGGTTATTGTAGTCAGGAGACATCTCAAATATGCAAACTGAGAGAAAAATTTTGTTTTTTTATTCTGATGAGGAAACCAGCAACAATGTACTGTTCCCTAGTGAACTGTAGTCATGATCTGCTGCTTCTTTTACTATCACTAAAGTAATTTATAAGGGACTTCACACAAACTTTCAAACTCCCCTCAGTAATTCACTCTATCTCATACACTAGTAAAAGGATTCTGTGTTGCTGATATTATGATATGAATTCAAATTGGATAGTTAAAACCTGACATTTTTTTTAGGTTTCAGTCAGGCTTAGATTTTTTTATAGTAGATATTTAATATTGGTCAGTAAATGAGTGTCTAATTATTGTTAACTAGGTAAGAAATAAAAATAGACCCTAGCCTAAAACTTTCAACAATCAATAATTGATAAGCTTGGTGAGTAAAAGTTTTCTTTGTGAGGGGTTGTTGAAGAGAGCTCTTGCCTGTACTCAGATATACAAAATGCATATTTATCTTTAATATAATAAATTCAACATGACTTGATAATAATTAATAAATTTCTAATTTTAATAGTTAACATATATTATAGTGAGATTTTCAAATTGTAATAATTTCTTTATTCCTAATCTTCATGGTCATTTGTTTCGATCATTCGCAACTAACAAAAATTTTAAATTTCGATTTTTAGTTCATAGTGAATATACAATATCAACCCAAATACCATCTGTGTATTTTAAAAATGCATATTATAATATGGTTTATTACTATAACTTCAATTTCAAGCAAATAACATGAATGTAGGGAGGTTTCAGTATAAGATGAAATGGTTTGAAAAACAATTTTATACTCATTTTTAAAAGACTTACTCAAAGCTTAGAGATTCTGAATGTACCCTGTGATTGTTTTTCTAAGTTGTATATCTCCTCTAAATATATGTATATATTTGTAGATAGATTTATCACTATAGTGCTCAATCATAAATTTATGTGTGTGCTCACATTGTAAAAAAAAAAAGAATTATCCATATGTCTAATTAGTTTGGTGAAAGCAAAATGCATTTATATTAGTTGACTGCTTTCAAGTCTTTTTTTTTTTAAAAGCAATCATATACTGTATAGATATGTTAGACATTTGTGTGTACTACTTATATGCATGTGTCACATAAGAGTATGTCCATAAATATTTGTGAGCTTATTTTACCATCAGTCCTTATAAATTGCTAATTAAATTAATATATTGTTAATAAAAATTATTAAATGCTCTCAACTTATCAGAAATAATTTTTTTGTGACTATTATGATTACATATTAGTAATAATATGTTTAAAAAATATATTAAAAATCAATCACTGGAAAGAAAAAAAATTGCTAATGCAAAATATTGTAAAATAGATGTAAATTGTCAATATTAAAAACAAATTTCAATTAAAAGAAATTGATTGAAACAAAAATAAATAAATGAAATCAGTCACATAACAAACTAATACTGTATAATAAAAAACAAAAAAGGAATTTTAAATGCTAATAAGAAAATTAGGTACTCTTTGCATAATATATTATACACTAGATGGAGCTTCCAAATACTATATACCATACGTTGTGGAAATGGGATGGATCAGATTATGGGAAAATGTAGGGTTGGAAAAGGAAAGGGAAGGTAAAGTGGCTAACAGGTTTCTTTGGGCATAGTTGCTGAGAGATTCCTGACTCTGTTTAAGGAGAAGTCACAGTACATCACATCATATATTGAAAATGTTAATTGATACAATTAAATTTTGAAAACAAATAAATAATTTTAATTATTGTTTGAAAATATTTTTAAAAAAAAGATATGTACTTTTGATAATGAATGTATTTCAAACAACCAAGTGAATGATGTTATTTTCACTTATTATCAGAATATTTCTTTATGATGATGGTATTTTAGTTGTATTTATATATTGTACTATTTAAGTATTGAATGTCTTTAGAAAAGTTTATTTTATTTTTTTTAATTTCTAATTACATTATATGTATAACATTTTGAGAGGTATTATTCTCCTTTTTTCTTCAGGAGTTTCTGGCCTGACCAGTGATAGTATTACCATAGAAATCGAACTTGGACCCTTAGATTCTTGTGTATTGAATTTTAAGTTACCATTCTAACCAATTCTTGATTCATATGGTAGTACTGTCAGACCAATAACACCGGAAGAAGAGAGGAGAATAATACCTCTCGAAACATTGTGCATATACTAATTTGTGTGCTATTACTAACAATTGAATATAATTGGAAAATTTAAATAAAGTTAATTTTTTTTTAAACCCACCCAATACTTAATATTAGATTATGGAAATAGTCCAATATATAAATACAATCATCAGAATATATTTAAAAGAATAAAATTGTCAAAATAAACCAGTGTCTTTCAAACAATTAAATGGACAGTGTTAACTTTATTACTATCAGAATATGTTTATAACAAAGAATACTTTAAAATTTTAAACATTTACAAATATTTTAATCTGTGTGTTTTAATGTGGTAACTTGATGACATAATGTAGGTATTAGTGACAATCAGACAATATCTGTTACTCTGCAATAGACCTCATGACTATAATTGACCATGATTTTTTGTTTTTTACCACATGTTTTGAGATTAGATTTTCTATTTTAAGGAATAAGTTTTTTCATTTAACTTTTAAATTACATCTCTGTTAGCTCATTTAGCTTTTTGAATTTTTTTTAGGAAAATTAATTTGTCATTTTGCTTGTTTTGAAAATTTTAATTTCACTATTATTAGAATATTTATAATAAAAAAAACACTTAAAATTTTGAATATTTCATTCTGGTATAAATGTAGTAAATCAGTGGTGGAACATACATATTAGTTACAATCTGATATTGCCTGTTGCTTTCTAATAGTTCTCATGACAACAATGACCGGGTGTTATTACTTTTTTTTCTGCCACACTTGTTTTGAAATTACATTCACTATTTTAAGCAATAATTTCTTACATTATATTTAAAATGATGTCTTTTATTTTTATATATAAAATTATATCATTACTTTGGTTCTACATTAATATCTTTTATATAGATGTTTGTTAGTTCCACTTGGAATATAGTATGCATGTGCAAGGAGTACCAAAATTAATTCAATAATAAACAGAAATTGAAAAGAAAAATAACAATTGATCTTAAAAAAATAGTGCTTAAAAATATTATTTTATTAAATATTATTATTATGTAATGTCTCATATTAACTCTTGGTGAACTTATAAAGAGCATTCTACCAATTTATAAAATTTTCAATATAATGCATGGAAATAGATAATCAATTGTCACCACCATTTTACAGTGCTGCTACCTATTATACTTATTAGTAATAAAACAAAAAATTTCAAAATTAGGGAACCTGATTTTTAATAGAAAACTTAAAATGTAAGCATTTATCTATCTACACATACTCATATATATGGGAGCACACATCAAAAAATCATCAAATATTTTGCCACAAGAATTTTGTTTTAATGTTTAATTAAAATTCATCTATTAAATAAATAAGTGAAACGATAAGCTTTTTGAAAAGTTAATACATTTTTTTTCAATATTCCACTGGCAAGAAAGTTTTTATGATTTCAAGAGTCTCTTGGCATGGTAATCCATTTAACTAAAATATTTAAGTATCACCGGTGGTGGATTGTTACTGCTTTTTATTAACCCTTAATGCACTTATTATTCATCTCCTTGTTCAAACAACAATCCTGATATTGAGAATGGCATATATGTGGTTACGTGCATATATTTATTTTATTTTTAAGATGAAAGTTTTTAAAAGTATTTTTATGCACCTGTTTATATATAAAAACATAAAAATACAAAACTATGAAAAGTGTCATTTTTTTAACAAGCAGCAAATAGATGCAATTTATATATTTATTTCAGGTAAACAGAATTTTAATTACCCTTAATTGAGACTATATTAATGATTATGAAATATTTTATTTGGAGATTTTTGAATAGGGCTCTGATCAACCAAATTTCCTTCATTCTCCTGTGGCTACCTAAAATGCTATTTGGTCAGTTTTGTATTCATCTTAACAGCATAAACTATATTGACATATTAATTCAAAAATTATGATTCTGATTGGGGTTGGTAGAAAGCAGTTGTGGGAATAATTATGCATTCAGTTCTTTTGTTGGTAATGGTTAGCAACAAAATTGCCTTGTTTTCATAATTTATTTAAAGAGTTATGATTATTTTTACTTAATATCTGTATATAATTATTTAAAAACAAAAGTATACATTATTACAATTTGATTTTATTTGACCATCTTTTATTTTTAAAAATATAAATTAGCCAATTTAATCATAATAGTAAAACAGAAAGTATGGCAGTAAGATTGTCCTGTCTTTTTTAATCTGGTACTCCACTATGTTTGTAATATTTTCAAAATTATAAATGCAGTTTAAAATTTTAAAACAAAATTTGATGGATTTATGATGACTGCACACTTATTCATACACATTTTAAAAAGAAAGTTTTCGTTAATCACCATCAAAAGAGATTTTTTTTATAATGTCCCAACAGAAAAGTTAATTATTCCCATTATGTATAATCTTTATTATTATTTTTTCTATATTTGCAATTTAAACATAATTTTTTAGAATATTTTTTATTTGTAAATGTATATTTCTAACAAATCAAGTCCAATTTATTAAATTTTAATACAAAAATAAAGATTTAATGTTAAAATCAAATGTGAACTGATTGCAAAAATTGCCACCAGGAAGAATAATCAAAATGTATTTACTAGTTGAAGCATTAAGATTGATCTTTCAAACATGTAGCATTCAGCTGCTATATCAGCATAAGAGAGCTACTTTGTTGCCACAAGATAATGATACAGATGACAACAAAAACATTATTATAGGACAGAGATATAGAAAAATAAGTTAGGGCATGGTAAATAGTGTTCTAACCCAGCCTGCTGAGAAACAAAATGATTACTACTTGAATGTGTATATTAATTGCTGATCAAGAGAAAAAACTGGCAGTAATGTATGGGCAGGTAGACTGTGCTACTACATGAAGCTAAAGAATTGGTTTATGTGATGACAATCTTCAAAAATACTGAAACTTTATTTATGAATAAACAAATGTCAATTTTGTTATCTAATGCTTGGAGTACCATTACTACAATATGAGATATATTGTGACTATAAACAAAGAGCTTTGCTTAGCTAGAGAAAGCATTTAAAATATCTCTACCAGAAACCACACCCAAACCTCTGACCATTGGTTTTGTGCTTTGGCGCTCCTCAGAGAGGCGCAAGGGTAGTTTCAGACACTAGATCTAAAAATACCAACGTAAAGTCAGCATTTATCTAAGAGTTAACCATTGAGATGGCAAACTTATGTACATAATAATGGTTTACTAATATTAACATTTAATTTTGCCAGCAAAATGTGGATTTATTATAATTCAGAAAGAATTTTGACTTCATATAGCTAAAAGAAAAGAAAGATGTCAATGTTTTTACAAGTTTGAAAAAAGTTATAATGATGACTAATGATTCAACTATTTAGGTAGGTATTATGATTATTTAATAAGTTATTGATTTTATATTTGTCTGAATAATAATTACAGAATAAAATAGTTCCAGTATTTTTAGGAACATTTTGATTGTTTATTTAACAAGAATAATGAAATAATAAACTGTGATAAAATTGGGAAGACTATATTTACTCTTTATGAATATATTTGAAATATTAAAAGTATAAATATATATATATAATGTATATTTAGATATATACTAGAAAAACAATAAGAAACATATAAACTAACTAAAGGAAATATATAAATAAATAAAAAACAAAACACAATAATTATCTACAGCTGCTTTTAATATTTCAACCAGAGAACTGGTTTTCGTCAAAAAACATAGCAAATGGTTTCCCTCAATCTTAAACATTAAAAATCATTTGCATATTTGATGATAAATTTCTGTAAATTAATAATCTTTTTTATCAATCAATCATTGATCTATTATGATAAATATTTAATTTTTTTTTTCTTACAAAATGACAAAAAAAAAAATTATTTTTTTTATCAAACTTTATAAAAATAATAATTAATTCATAATGTTAAAAAAAAACCTATGTTCAATACATATATATCATTGAAATCATTCAATACTTAGACAATTCCATTATCAATAACAATCAATAATCTCAACCTGTTGTCAAGGCAACCTTTTAACAGTATGTATGTCTATGCAAAAAATGTATATAAAAATCATGTGTACAAGAAATTATTTGGAATTCATATTAAGTTTCAAATGTAAGAAGAATATCTTATTAGTTAACATATCAAATAATAACAATTAATTAATAAAAATAAAGCATTAAGAAACTATATAATTCAAGGATATAACTTATAAATAAAAAACCGTTGTTTCTGTTTTCTCTCTTGTGGAGAAAAAAATTGTTCTGTAATATGATTATTATTAAATCATCAATTGAGTGAACTGATAAATTGAAGTGTTTAGAAATTGGTCTGTTCTCATTTTTATGAAAATATCAAATCTATGGTTAGTTATTGTAATATGCAAATTCTTTGCAGATTTGCCTATATACAACTCAAACAGCAATTATATTATATTAAATATATTGAGTTTACATATGGTTGGGAATATATCATTTAAAATCATATGATAAGACCTTGAACCATTTTTGAAAGTAATAAAATTTATTTTTACAAGTCTATTCTTAAGGATTTTGTATCTTCAATATATAACTTTAGTTTGGTTGGAAAAAATAGATTTTAGATAATCTGTGGAATTTAATATGTTAAAATGTTTCTATAATATTTGGCTAATTATCATTAAAAGTAAGAACTAATGGCAAAACATCCAATTGGTGACTTTTTTTTTTTTAGATAGAAGTTCCTTTCTGTCAACTTCTGAAGATTTTATTACTGCCTTATCCAACAGTGCTTTAGGATATTTTATATTTATAAATTTATTATATAAAACTTTATTTTGTTGGGAAAAATTTTTGTCACTGCAAACTCTTTTACTTATTAACAATTGACTACATGGGGATATTACTTTTAAATACTTGGGATAATTATTATGAAAATATAGGTTGCTGTAAGTTGTTGGTTGGTGTGTAATTTACTGTTTTATAAAAATTTATGGCAAATTGTATATTTTTCTTAAAATTATTTGTAGTAATAATAAAAAGTCAGATGTCACATTACTTATAGATAAATGCTTAGCTTGAATTGGTTTTTTGAATCTAATGTCCCAACTCCTCACTGAAGAGACCCATAGGTCGAAACCGGTCTGGGGATGGGGACAATGTAAGATAAAGATGATTTGAATGCCTTCTCTTGTAGTAGCATTTATCATAATAAAAAAAAAGCTTGTTTAGAGCGTTAGTATGCTCTTAAGTTTAAAATTATTTATGTAATCAAACAAATTATGAAGTTTCTTTTTATTGTATGGCCGTATTATAAAAAAGTTACATATATACTTAAGTTATATAGGAAACTTCAGTCTAGTATTTCTACTTATGGAGGAAACCAGCTGAACCAAAAACATGTTTGGCATTTTGTTACCATTTTTTTTTGTCATTGCAATACCTTGTTTTTGTAAAAAATATATAGAGTTATTTATTGAGATTAAATACATTAATTCAGTAGTGTTTGTAATTTGATGCTGTTCATATTTCATTATTTTGTAAAGCAGATTTAATAGCTTCAATGAGGTATATTAGTATAAAGTGATGTAATGTCTAAAATTACTAGAAAAAAACACATTCATTTTGGTAGTTGAGATTTGATATTTTCTAATATTGAAAGAAAGTGTGTGGTATCTTTAACATAAGTGCTTAATGATTGAAGGAATATTGTATATAAAACTATCAACAAATGCCAAAATATTTTCTGTAGGATGATCAACCCTTACTACAATAAGCTTTCCAGATCAGTCAGGTTTATTGACTTTGGGTAGAATAAAAAAACATACAGGTTGATTTTTGACTGGTTTCAAAAAATTATGTATATCCCTGAGAAGGCCTCTACATGCTAACATATTTTAAATTCATATTAAACTTTTAGGTACAAAGATAAACCTTTTATTTAGTAGTGAACATTCTGCATTATTAAGTATTGCATTAGATTAATTAATAATATTTTTCTTTTTAACTAAATCAAGAGGTGTGTGGTATTACTAGAGTAATACTCAGATGTATAAGTGATTAGTCATATGAATCTTGGATAAGTCAGTAGGTAAGTTTAATATATTTAATGATAGCCCAACAACATTACTTAATGTATTTGAAGTTGATTTTTGTATACCTTTTTTGTTCATATATATGTAATATATATTTAAATATGCAAAACCTAAATGTAAACTAATCAATAAAATAACTCAATTATCCCAAATTCAAAATTAAACAAGACTAGCTAAAACTTAAAAAAAAAAAAAATTATTTAGCACAACCAATAGTTTTACTCCCCAAAGCCAACCTCTTAATCACAAAGTAATACAAAACACATAAACAAATTTTCCACAATTCACAATTACATCCCACATATCTTTAATGTTAAAGAATTCTTAAATAAGTTATTTATTTCAGTATCGTAAATTTTTAATAATATTCTTTAATGCTTATTTTTCTTTTATTTCTTAATAGTCTAGTCTGTGTCTCTTTCATGGATATATAAAGTAGGGCTAGAAATAAATATCTTAATTCTGCTTTATATATTCATGAAAGAAATACAGATGATAATATTAAGCTTGGGATGGCTAAGGGTGCCTTCTTTTAAAGAAATAAAATAAAAAGAAAAATTAAAAAATCTTTATTATTAAAAATTTGGTTAGTCTTGTTTAATATTGAATTTAGGGTAATTGAGTTATAATATATATGTTGTTGTTGTTTGTAATTAATGAATTATTATTATTGTAAAGTTTGATGAGAAAAAAAAATTATTATTATTTTTGTCATTTTGGAAAAAAATATCTCAGATATTTATTATAATAGATTAGCTGTTATTATTAACTTATAGGAATTTATTACATTATCGGATATGCAAATGATTTTTAATGTTTATGTTTTGAAAGAAGCTATGTGGCTGTATTTTCTAAAGTAAAATCAGTCCTCTGATCAGACAAGTAATTGTGATTTATTATCTATCTATCTATCTATCTATCTATCTATCTATCTATCTATCTATCTATCTATCTATCTATCTATCTATCTATCTATCTATCTATCTATCTATCTATCTATCTATCTATCTTTCTTTCTTTCTTTCTCTCTTTCTTTCTCTCTCCTTTTTCTCTCTCTCTCTCTCTCTTTTCTTTTTTTCTTTTTTTTCTTCTTTCTATCTCTCTTTTTTCTTTTTTCTCTTTTTTTTTTAAAAAAAAAAATATATATATATATATAAGTTAATACAAAAGTTAAACTTAAACCAGCAAGCATCACATGATCACATCTCCAATACTAGCACATAATTGTTTATAAACAAAGCAAAGCAAAACTCCATATAGTAGTGCCACCTGTGCTAAACAGAGTAATCAATGGATATTGGATGAGTAGGCATTAGACGGGGATTTTATGCACAAGCCTTCTGGCATCCATTGATTACCCTGTTTAGCACAGGTAGCACTATTATATGGAATTTTGCTTTGCTTTGTTTATAAAAGTGAAATTTCTGATTAAAATAGTGTCTTTAATATGTTAGTGTTCTTTAATTGAACCTTAAGCCAAAATTAAGGAAACTTAATAGACCCCATTTTTTGTATAAATTAGAAGAATAGTCAAGCATTGGTGATGTAGTGGTTAGCATAGCTGCCTTCCAAGCAGCTGGCCCGGGTTTGCTATCCGGTCAACGCACTTGACATATGAAAAAAAAACATATTAAAAAATAACTATATTTCATAAAGTTGAAGTTAATTAAAAGTAGACCATATTTAGAAAAAGTAAGCAAATTATAATACTTTTATTCAAACTAGAAGTTTGATAAAAGTAAGTTATAATTTAGGAAAACTAAGACATATCGCAATCCCCCCACCCTCATTTTATTTAAAATAAATTGTATTATATGATTGAAATTTCAAGCCCTATTTAGAGATGCCTTATAAATAGGCATTCTAGCAGTTTAAAAATCCAAGTACATTGTGTATTCTTTATTTTTGCATCACTTGAAAATCGTCTTAAATATAAATTTGGGTTAAATTAATTATGAAAGTTATGTAAAATTAAATATAATGAATTAATCAATATTATAAAAGTCACTATAAGTCTAAAATGTATCCTTATAAAATTTAATGATATATTAATGACTTCAATTAAATTAAAATTATTTGTTAATAAACTGTTAGGTTTTGCTTATTTATATAACATGAAATTTTTTTTCATAGTTTGGTGATGGTCATGATATAGTGCATACATGTAAAGACTAAATTTATTTCAATTCTTGTTTGCCTCTCTAGCCATTGTGCCTCTTTATTTTAATATTAGAAGTCACATAGTTTAAACAATATTGATAAGTTAACATAATATATGTGTATATTTGTTATCTTGGTAATTTCACTTTTGTACTGTAACCTTTCATATTCAAATAAAAAAAGAATGATTTGTAATGGCAATGGTGTTACATATATTCATATAGAAAATCATAAAATTGTCTTTTCAAGCATTGGCTATAATGACGACATTTAAGAAATTTGATTCCATTCCTTAGAATTAGCAATTAAGAAAACGAATTTTATTGATGTTATTAAAATTAGTCCAGTTGGAGATATTGATTAAAAGATGCAGTTAAAAACTGATTCGTTAATAAGATGAAAATATTGAATAATAAAGAAAAAAACTAATGCGAGTAAAATTTTAACAATCAAAGAAAATATTAATTCGGTGAGTAGCAATTGATTGTATTAATTTTGGATTAACATTTGTCTCGTTTATTATTATACCTTTTTTTCCCCCTGTCACTTTATCCTAGTCTACAATTGATTGATAGTGTCGTTAACCTTTCAAACATTGGCAACTGTTCCAAAGAGTGTAATTTTTTTAGAACCTTTTTTTTTGTAGTGAAATAAGTAAATCTGCTTTGAAATGTGTTAAAAGGCACAGTCATTTATATAAACATGCATTGGATGTGAAAACTACCAAATATGTGCTTAAGACATATATGTAAAAATTGAAAATGTTAGAGTAATATCTCTAATAAATTAATGTAAATATATTAATTTAGTTTTTTAATACATTATGAAAAAAAAAAAAAAGCTATTCTAAAAATCTCTTGTAAACGTTGCTGTACATTTCTGCTTTTTTCTAAACTTTTTTAAAAACATTATCTTCTGTCATTATTATCTGCCAACAAAAATCCACCGAATAAGTGTATATGTGTCTGCATGTAGATTGATATGGAAGATTTATTATCTGCCGACAAAAATCCACAGAATAAGTGTATGTGTGTCTGCATGAAGATTGATATAGAAGATTATATCAATTATAATGTGCTCATGAACTTTAGTATAGACTTTAAATATTAATTTATTATGAGAAAAATGATAGAATCACATTATAATATAATAGAGTGTTTAATGAATCAGTTATTATCTCTTCTTATGTTTGTACAGTAATAACTCTAAAATCTAATCCTAAATATCATTGTTCAGTTTTTTATTAATATAATTATATAGGACATAATCATAATGAGTACTTATCTGCTAAAAAAGCAGTCCTGCACATCAATGTTACCCTCCTCTCCAAGCCAACAAAAAAAAATTGCACTTTTTTTTTTCTTAATCTGAAGAATCTTCAATATATTTTTTGTAATTTTTATGTCAAGTTTATGCCCAATCCAATTTCTCTTTAATATTTCAAAGTTGCAGATCCCATCTTTCAATTTTCTCTTTACTCTTTTCCAAATCTATAACTCAACACATCTAATCTTTCTTCCATATAAAACTGTATTCCAAACAAAGCATTTAATTTCAAATTTAATCACTTACTACCTTTATTAAAAGCCTGATTAGTTTTTGGAATTTATATTCATCATTACTATTTTCATTATCAGTCAATCAATTTTATAAATATTTATCACTGATAAACTATTATTTCCACTTATTGAATTTCATCCCAAATTTTGACCAATCTTAATAAATATTTGCAACTATTATTACAACATCAACAAAGACAATGAACTTTCCAACTTCCAGTGCTAATATCACCTTTATCAAAATCAAACCCATTAAAAGTTCAGTTAAATAAATATTAAACAGAAGATAAGGAATACATTGCCTTATATCCATCTGGTCTGTGAAAAGACAATTTGATCTTATAAATATTTTTTGATTAATCAAAATTGTTTATTCCAAATGGATTTTAGATTGGAGATGAATGGTCCGAAATTCGAACAGAAAAATAAAAATGGGAATCTCTTGTTTTCACTATTATTCTCTCTTATGTTTTATAATTTTATGTACAATACCATATTACTTTGAATATAAAATGCACTTTTTATCCATATTTTGGACCTGTAAAAGTGGGGGTACATCTTAAAATTTGGGGGTATCTTATATTCAAAATAATACTGTAATTTTTCAGTGGATGTCGTTCATTTTTCTCGATCATTACTGACTTTGTCATGCAGTGATTCAGTTGTTTTCAATCTATAGTATCCTTTCATTTAAGAATTATATCATTTTGTATTGATCTTTGTATGTTTCAATTGAAAATAAATAGCTGGGACACCCTGACCCAAGCCATTTTATTTATTGCTGAAAATTCAAATTGTAAGCCAAAAAGAATAAAAAAGTAATCTTCAACAAAAGACATAAATACTCTAAAACTTGTTTGTACATATTTTTAATACACATTTTTATTGTTTAGAGTTATATATAACATAAAAAGTCTATGTGATTTAATGCAGCAGATGGACTCTAGAGCAAAGTCCATAGATCATGAATTTGTTACAGCACTTCCAGTGCTTAAACTTATTTGAACTTCTTGAATAATAAACATATTCAAATATTTTTTATACACTTAAAAGACAAATTGTTGTTGGTATAGATATTAAATTTTAATAAACACCAAAAAGAAAAAGAAATTCTCCCCTTTTTTTTGCATACAATATCTGACTGTGTGCCATTGTAAGATTATTCCCAATTTATAATTGATTAAGATGAGAAACTATTCTATTCAGAAACTTCAGTTATCACTTTATTAATTAAAAGTAAATATTTCAATTCTGTATGGAGTTCAAAATTTTATAATGATTTTATTTTAAAATAATATGGAAAATTACATCTAGGTTAAGTATATGCATTACACTTGTATTTCAATATTACATATTCAGCCTATATTCTGCCCATCCCTCTTCAGTGTATTTAAGTGGACATATTAAAGTCCTACATATGAGGGCCAGATTGACTTAAGGTTAACATGAGTATGATTATAATATTGGCATCATCAAGAGCTTTCAGCATTCCTTTATCAGATTTTCAATGATATGGATGACTAAAGAATTGGAGAGTGAAGAGGATTGAAGCCTGTCCATTAAAGTGTGTAGATTTGCTATCTTAATATAAACTGAGTGCTGATTCAGCATGAAATAGGTACATTAGAGATAATTTATCTTTTTCATATGTATTTGGTCATGTGTATTGGTTATATTGGATAGAGTGGATGACTGTAGGGAGCTTGAAAGTCTGGGTTCAAATCCCTTTAATTATATCTATGTTAATTATATACATTATACTTGTATTTCAATATTAAATATGGAAAATAATTTGAGAATTATAAAGAAGTTAATAAATCCAGATTATTGTTACTTGTCAAATACATAGACAAGCACAACTTGGTTATAAATTTATCAGTAAAATTGATATAAACAATTAAGAGTTAAAATTTTGAAATATACTTTAAATAAGAAAATTTGTTTTAGGATTGTGTAAGATGTAATCAGCAGTCAAAGCAAGAGCAATATCAGAACTTTGTAAGCATTTTTATACACTTTGCAATCATTTCTAGATCTTTTTTAAATTGGAAGGTTTACTAATGAAATCAAAAGAAGAGAAATCTTTATTGTCTGATATCCTAAAATTACATATATACAAGTGAAGTATTTATAACTAGTGCAGTCATTGGTTATATTATAATTAATAATCCAATTTTGTAATGTGCATATTGCTTACAGTTTTAATCATATAATAGCCTTCTTCAGAGCTATAAAATATATAAAATACATTGCATTATCAAATTACATAAATTCTGTTTTGTTATATAATTTGATAATTGTATCCATTTATGTATTATAGTTTAAACAGAAAATTAAAAATAAAAAATTGCTTCGAAATAAGTGCATAAAATGAATGAATTATGTTAATTAAATTTATATTTTATAACTTGATTTATTTTTCTGAGTTATATATATATATATAGTACCTATTATATCTACCAAATTATGAAATAGTTATTGAATAAAAATTTTGAAAAACATGCCATTATACTGATTTGCATTAAATATACATATTAACCTACAAATTAATTATTTTAACTTAGCTAATTTAAATAGTTTTATTAAATTATTTGAACTATAGTGAAGCCATGAATACACACTATTACATGACATCATTTATATGCTGTTAAAAAAATGCAAACAAACAAAACCATTAAAATTTGCAAATTTAATATATTTTTCAATAGTTAAGTAGCCATTTTTCATTTCTAAACACTTTACATTTGTAAAAATAAAATTTGTAAATAAATTTTAACTTATGCCAGTGACTATTTTTTATTATTATCTTGGAGCACCATAAATGACTATGTTAATTAATAAAAAAATTACAGTTTATGCTGAAAGCACATACATTTTAGTCTGCATTAAATTTTTTTCCAAATTTGATTTGCAGCATTTTGCATAATTATTTATTTTCTAAGTTGCATAATTATTTATTTTCTAAGAATAATGCTAAAAATTTTACAAAATTTTAAAACATACTTAAAAATTAACTTTAAAATTCTCATATTAATTGGGAATCATTGGGTGTTTCTCTCAGAAAAATGTGGTAAATCTGCCACTTTAAATTGTTGTTTTACATTATCACATATTAGTGTAGGATTTTTTTAATAAATTACATTCTCCCATATTGCTTTTATTGATTTTTTAATTGAAAAAAATCTGAAATAGTCAGTATTTTAAGGGAAATCAGAAATATCAATCATGTTTATTTTATTGTTCTTGAAGGAAAGAGTTCTTTTAAGAACATTCCTTCATTCTTGATCATGCTCAATGTGAAACTCGTCATGTAATGTTATCATTTATCAAAATTGAAATGGTATTAGAATTTTTTAAAGTATTTTTATAATTGTGAAGTAAATATCAGATTTTAAAACAGAATTTGATAGATTTATCACAAATCTAAGTTTGTTTGTTTACATTTTAAAAAACTTAAAATAATAAAGAATTTGTTCATTTTCTGAAAGAGTATTCCTACTAATATCATTGCTGATGTTTATGATTTTTATTTTTATTTAAAACTCAGTTTTTAAATATTTATAAAACTCAAATATTGAAGTTTAAGCATTCGGAAATGATGAGTAAGAAAAGCTTAACAATGAATAGTACTCAAATATGATTTTTTAAAATATTAATTGTTTATAAAACTAAATTAAAAAGAAATTAAGATCATTTTATTGAATTTTAGTATAAAATAAAGATTTAATACAGAAGCGAAATGTTGAACATTTTCTAAAATTTCCACCAAGTGTAACAATAGAAAATGTCAGAATTCAAAAGGATTAATACTGACTTAAAAACATTAAAACAATTAGAAAGATTGTGATTTCTTGATAAAGAGACTAGTTTATTATATTTATATAAGCAAAAAAGTTATTGAAAAAAAAGAATATTATCCAAAGCAAGTTGAACATTTCATAGTTTATTTGAAGAATAAAAATATACTACAGTAAGTTTTATTTTTTTATTCTTTTTCATAGAATGGATAAATGAGCATACATTCAGTAAAATATATAAAAATATTTCCCTTAATTTATTATTAATAACTATTAATATTTTTTATATTATAAATGGATATTATGCATATAAAAAGTTTTATTAATATGTGTGATTTGAACAGTACTTGACACTTGCTGTTCAGTAAACAATATGTAATTTATTATAATCAGATTATCAACGAAATGTGAGCTATTATACACTACTATGTAAATCAAGAAAGTTTGAAACAATATAGCATAGTTTACTGGCTTCATTGAATATAGTTTTCTGATTCAAGAAATAATAGAAAACTATATAATTCAAGTGGTTTAATAGAACTATTAAATTAGATGAGTTTAACAATTAATTGATTGTTTTGATTAGATACAATTTTTGTTTTGTATCACATATAGAAAAGTATATTAATATTTTCAGTGGTTGAAGTTCTCTCATGATTTAAAATCATTTTAGATTGTAATTGTCAATATCTATAAGTGTAGTCATCTATTGAAATTAAAATTAGAAGTAGAGTTTATTTCAATTATTGTCAGTATCTTTTTTTCTTTCTAAAATTAATGCTTTTAAAGTATTTTAATATGCCTTTAAACTATATTATTCTATTTAAAAACCATTTTGTCTATATATATATAATTAGTCTTTACAGCCCTGCAGATAATAACCAGAACATTGTTGGAGCATTGATAAACAAATTTTAGGTAGTATGTATAATTACAATAATAGCAAGGACCATTCACCAACCGATCTTTCATTGCATAAACAATCCCTTACCTGTTTGAAATATATATATTATAAGTAATCTATTGGAAGAATGATAGCAGATAATGGCTCATGTTTAGAAAGACTGTCACTATTTATATTTTCTGAAAAGTCATTATTAAGATTCACCTCATTAGCCTTAAAATATGTATCTCCTAATAACACTTAATAGCATTTTCATAAGTGTAACCAAATAATAGAATTTGTTATAGATGTTTGATTGCTACAATCTTTTACTCCCACTTCATCTTATTGAAAAACACTTTAATTTCTTTTAATATTTTTAAATTTTTAATATATCTGTGGTCTATTTGTAGTAGATTAAATGTTTATGTTTACTATAATTAACTAGTTTAATAATTTATACTTTAAAGTATTTTATCTCTTTTTTAATATGCATTGTTAATATTTATTTTCTTCTGTTGTAGATGAATTTCATCCTCACAAAGAAGTTGAAATCATCCAAGAACGTTATGTTAATGCTTTACAAACTTATGTTGAGCACTGTTATCCTGACCAACCAACTCGTTTTGGGGAGCTTTTAGTTCGTTTGCCTGAAATACAGTCTGCAGCAGCTCTAATACTACAGAGTAAAATGTTTTATGTACCGTTCCTTTTAAATTCAAAAATAGATCGGTAAGGTTGATTTCCAAAAAAAAAAAAGTCATGGTTAGTTTTCACCAGTGTAGAAGGTAAAGAACAGATTGTTGTGGCTGTTTATGGTACATATAGGAAAACATAACCTGTTATGAATGACTCATTAATCATCAACTATTTCAATGCAATGCTGTTATGTAGATCACATGATTTAGTATTAAGACTGATTTTTTAAAAATAAGCACTAGAATCACTGAATTTTGGATGACTGCATAAGGGTTATGCCTATTCAGTACCAGAAGTTCAGAGATGTCCAGTTTGTGACTTTATAAATAACTGTTCTCTGCATTCTCAAAGCAGCCCTGACTTATACTGACTCACTGCCTCCAAAAGAGCATCGGAAAGGCGGCACGTCAAGATCCAAGCCCGGTTTGGTTTAGAACAGAACATTTTTTAACGATCTCGCTTGTCTTTGCCTAGTGTTTGACTCCATTTTCATGGAAATTTAGCCTGATTCTAGTCGTATGCTGCCGAACGTCCACGCCACTGAAACCAGTCACTTTGTACAATGTACAATATTTTTATTTAGTGCCTCTGTAAAAAATCAAAAGTTAATCTATTAGCTGTATTTAGAAATAATTATTTTTTACAAAAATAGAGTCCTCTATATGCTGTTACATATGATCATTTATTGATTAAAATTAATAAGTTTAATTTTGTATTATAAAAGGAAACAAGCCTGTTTCTTATTAAACTGAGGCAGCAAAAAATAATGAGCTATTGCATATAGCCATTAAAAAAAAATCAAAATAGAAAATTATTATTATATATATATTGTTTTTTTTTCCTCCCAGAAATTATCTGGTTAAAAAAATTATATATATAGATAACTATTTAACTTCAGGGATACCATCTAAGGACTAATGCTAAGCAGTGTAAAGGTTTGAAAGAAATGAATTTTTCTTTAAATGAGATTTTTTTTTTCCATTCATTTACTTTTCTTAATTATTATTATTATTATTGTTTTGTTTATGTGTTCATAAGGCATCACAAACCCACCATTTTCACAGAAAATCGTGTTGTTCATACATAAATATTGACCAGCATTTCTAAAAACATTACCAATTTTGCCAGTGTATGATTTTATTTTAAATGAGGAGGAAAAAATAAATAATAATAAACTGAAAACATATAGCATATGTACAACAGTATCAGGGGGGTGGGAGAGAAAAATTTATGATTATCGTCAAATTCTTTACTATGAAAGTATTATATCTGATGATGGAATCTCCAATTTGTGATCCTTTGACAAAAAACTTGAATTATTAATTTACTTGTTTGTTAAATTAAATGCAAATAAAAAATAAAATTAAATAATTTTTATTATAAATGTTCAGGAAAAATCTTAAAATTGATCACAATTTGGAAATTTTACAAATAATTTTTAGAAAGTCCCTCTACATTATTTGTAAAGGCTGCTGTTTTGAAAGGGACAAAAAAAAAATAAGAATAATAATGAAACATATTTTTAAAATAAAATTTTTGTTATTTGCTTAGAATTTAGTTTTATGAGACTTTTTAAATTTTATTTCATTTGCTGTGTATAAGGATTTGGTTGATTATTCCTTCTGTTTTTTTTTTTTTTTAAAGTGAAGTCTAGTTTAATTAAGCTTTGTGGTTTGGGCAATGTATATGCTAATTATAGTCATTCCTTTTCTTTCTTCATGTGTCTTTTTCATTTCTTTTTCATTTTCTGTTTTGTTTTTTTTTTCATGTAAGTTAACTATCCTTTTTTAAAAAAATGACAAGTACTTTTGATGCATATATAATATTCAGAAAGATGTAATGATATTACACTGCCATTTCATTTATATATATGTATATATGATTTGTCTGTGGTAACTTGTTTCAGACGTTAATCGAATCACCATTTATTAAGCTTGGAAAGGCTAATATCTGGTTCAGCATGGAAGCCTTGTGTTAGGCCAACTATAGACCTGTGAATATACATATAAATAAATTCTAAATAAATAAATACCAAATGGTTTTATTACTGAGAGTTCATAAGAAGTGTGAGCTCTGGGTGGATTCCAATTCTGCATACCTGCATATAAAGCCATTCAGTATTTATTACTTATTTAATATGAAATGATATTTTTACATCCACTTCTCACAAAGAAAAAGAGGAATTTTTTTTTGTTACTACAAAATTATATTTAATCAATTTTACCATGAAAAAAAAAAAAAAAGAATTTTGCATATATGAAAAATAATTGTATTTATTGTTAAAATTTGAATTTTGTTGTTTAAAAAAAAGATTGAAAAAAAAAATCAAATTTTGATCTATGGGTTATATCTTTTATTTTGATTGGTAAATTATTACTATTTAAGAAGTTTTTTTAACCTTATTTATTTTTTTTGAAATTGTATTATTATCAAATGTATTGAAACGATTACAAAATTATATAAAAATCATGTGTTGTAATCAGAAAATTTTACATTTAACTCTTTAATGTTTTATTTTGAATTGAAATCCAACAGTATTTTTCAAAATAATGGATATGTAACCCAACTATTAAATTGTATATATAAAAACATAAAGTTTGTTTTATGAAAAAAACAATCATTTTCTGTTAATTTCATCGTTATAATATTTATTTTATTTTTTTTTAATTGACAATGAATTGTTCCCAACAATGTGTACAGCAGTTATTTAACGGTTGACTTTTTTAACAGCAGATTTAATCTGCCTTTTTTCTTTTTTTTAACAACTGTGAAAATGAAACATTTTTATGAAGTCTATTTTATTTTTGTTTTAAGTATTCAAATTTTA
The DNA here is from genome assembly GCA_028023455.1 of Epiperipatus broadwayi. Lineage (NCBI taxonomy): Eukaryota > Metazoa > Onychophora > Udeonychophora > Euonychophora > Peripatidae > Epiperipatus > Epiperipatus broadwayi. The sequence goes on along the minus strand of JAQFVV010012485.1, from coordinate 4,175,167 downwards.
ATACATATATATTACAACTATCTATATTTAAGTTTATTAAATAACTTATTGTAAAACAAGACTTATAGACTCCAAAGAGTCGTCTGATAATGGGAACCATAGTCAAGTAATTAACAAAACCTTTAATAATCAAAAGTAGTTCGCCATTACTTTTCATCAGACCTTTAATGTAAATAATTCTAGAAGCAACATTCAAGATCCATTATAACTCATAGTGGAGGTCTTGATTTTATTGTGATATAAAAGATAAAATGTATATTTATATTTTTAGAAGATAACTTTTAGTCACTATATAAATATCGATTTTCACAGAAAAAATTAAGACAAAAATTAAAAAAGACTTCTTTTAAATATATTTATTAAAAATGTCCTAGAAGAGAAGGTCGTCAAAGATCCGGTGACTATTTAACTTAAACAAAATTACGAACCTGCATTGTTTTGTCCTTTCTCTTGAATTAAAAAAGTTATAAATGGTTAATTTTTGTTAAATTTGCCAATATGAATCATTCATTTCTTGGTGTATGAAATACACTTCAACCAGCTTGTACATGTAAGATGAGTTACTCCATGTGTAATACTAAGGCTATTAAACAGTTAATTTATATACAAATGTCTGTGTGAACAATTTTTTTTTATATTCCATGTTAGATGTTTATAAATATATTGATTAAAAGAATTCTTATAAGTGATGTATTTTAATATTACTGTATATAAATAATCAAATGGTCAAATACATTTCAATCAGAACAAAACAATTCTATCTGATTGACCAAAATAAAATATATTTTTTTAGTTTTGCTTGCTAAGAAATAAGCTAAAAACCCTAGCTGTTGAGTTCAGTTTTCACCACTATGTTCAGTTGTGCTGGAAATTTTAATGTTTAGTAACTGTTGTTTAAATTTAATTTTAAAGATTGTTTCCTTGCATTAAGACTTTGAATTGATATTTCTATTAATTAAAAATATTTTAAAGTTAGAGTAGTTTGTGATGATCTATGTAATCACTTATAATTGTTCTTTTATCCAAAATACTTACTTAATTTTTAATATTTGAAATACAGGCATACTTCATATACCTGGAGTTTAATTGTAATTATAGGGGATTTGAACACAGACTTTCAAGCTCCCTTCAGTTATCCATTCTATCTCTTACCACCAATACACATGACCACACACCTGAAAAAGATAAATGATCACCAATATATGTATGCTGAACAGCACTCATCAATTGGTTCAGCATGAAATATGTATATTGGTAATCATTTATCTTTTTCACATGTGTGGTCATGTGTTTTGGCAGTATAAGATAGAATATACACCTGAAAAGAGCTTAAAAGTCTGTGTTCAAATCCCCTATAATTACTTAATTTTTATAACTAGTTTTTTTTTTAGGGGGGGGGGGTACATTTATTTATATATTTTAATCTTTAATAGTAATATTGGGGATAATTTTTTTTATTCAATTGCATAACATCTGCCATTATCGTTTATGTCAAAACCATTTTGATGTCATGCAACTTTACAAAATGTTTCTCATCTTTAACAAACATTTAAATGATTGTAATATTTGATTTATTAAACCAAAATGAAATGTTTAGATGCTTATAATACTATTCATTCATTCATGTTAAAAATCATCAATTAACTTAACTTTTTACACTGAAGAGTAACACTTGAAAGTAGATCAAAGCTATATTACAGAATTTGGTTTGAATATTTAGGTCAATGAACATAGAATTATCAAATTATTAATCATATCATGTTATATCTTTCATATTTATTTAATAATGACCAGTAAATGATCGAATGACCTTAGTGTTCAGGAGTTTGAAAGAAATTCAAAAGTAGGAAGTGTCAGAACTGGAACAAATCTAAGGCACATATGTTCCAGAATCTTGACACTCTATCACTGGTCTAAACTATGCAGAGCAACAAATAGATATACAATACTCGAGGTTCTCAATTAGTCATTCATCCAAATACTAACAGCCTAACATTTAACTGCAGTGATCAAATGAGAACCATATGTTTAATGTAACATGACCATAGACCAATTAAATTGCTTTATTGTTTGGGACTTTATAAGAAGTTTGAGTGCCAGAAATACTTTGAACCAGAGTCAATTTGATAAGCTTGAAATTCCGAGACTGACATTTTATCACTGTCCTAAATAATACAGAGCAATAGCAATTATTCATCACATTAATTGAATTTTATTAACTTCAAACTAAATGTTTTAAAATTAAGATAGTATAATAATGGCCAACTATATTTTAAATGCTTTAAAACTTTTTATTTTTGGAGTTAACCAAACCAACTAAAAAAGTCAATATTTTGGAAAGAACAACATGTATAATGTGTCAACCATTTTGTAAAGTTGGTGACATCTAAAGTGATGGCCAAACATTATACGCAACAGGTTGAATTTTTGTTCAGGAATCTTTAGCTTTTAATTCATTCACTTTACTACAGTCCTAAACTGCACTGTGCAGTCTTGAAAAATAATTACTTATTTTTAATATTAAACCTCTCTTTACCAAGTATCAATCCTCCATCCCTATTTTTCAAATTATAGTCTCATGTTAAAAAATAATATGTGGCAGAGAGTTGATTATTTGCTTTTATATTTATTTTGGAATTCATTTTTATCCTAGAAACAAATAAATTTTAAAACACCATTTTATCTCTATTTTCAGTGATCATTTATGGAAAAACAAACGTTCTTGCTTAATAGTATTCATGTTTTATGAAATTATTTTATTGATATATAGAGTAAAATGATATACAATTAAATCTGAATTTTTTTAATTACTTGAATTGGAAAACAAAGTCCGGTTGTAAAACTTAAATATTTTATTAGTATTTGTCTTTTAATAATATGGAACTATGGTGATACACTTAAAAAAAGGATAGTTACATTTATTAAAATATATAATAATAATATAGTTGGATTTTGGTAGATCATATTGTGATCAATTATCCATAAGCAGATAAAAGATAATTGTTTTAAACCAACTTTTAAAAAAAAAGTACTCAGCTGGAAATATATTCCAATAATCTTTTGATTTTTAATGCAGTATTGTAATACTCCGCTAAACTTTACATGACATTTATATATATAGAATAACAATTGATCTCTGTAGCCCGTAATAGTTTTAATCTGAAGTTGGAGCCTGAGAATTTTCTGCAAGTTAAAACCATTCAGGAAAGTTTATGATTTTTTTCAGGTAGTTGGCTCATAGCCAATTCAGAAAAACAATTTTCTAAATGAATAACTAATCTTTCTTATTGTATTGTCAAATATATATCATATAATATTAAATCCTCCATGCACTTTACTACTGTTACACAATGCTTTATTTACTACCCTCTTTTACAGTTTACAGTTCCGATTGCCCCAGCAATCTTCAGAACTTTTATATCTCCTAACTAGTTCTGAAGAAGATTTCTGGGGCAATCGAAACTGTAAAAGAGGGTGGTAAATAAAGCATTGTGTAACAGTAGTAAAGTGCATGGATGATTTAGTATTATATGATACTTCTAAATGAATAACTGTCTTCTCTCAGCTAAAGAATAATGTCTCAATATTCTATATCAGTTGTGCAAATATTGATGTTTAAACATAAACAAAAATAAAAAAACTAAATTTGTAAGCTTTATTATTTACAAGAATACCGAATTCATAGGTACTAAGTGATTTTGAAATATTTACTGAGTTTAGCATTAGCGAATATTAAAAAGGCTAATTGTCATTATTACAAAAGTTGAATTGTAGTTATTCACTTACTGCTAGTTAGACATTCATTTACCTGCCAAAATTTAATTTATACTGCACTGATTAATTTTGCTTCTAAACTTTAAAAGGATTATGATCAAAAAACAAAAGAAGTAAAAAAAGCAAATGACGATTAGGAAGTTTATTCTATTTAAAACGTTGAATTAATATGGATCAAAAATTAAAGAAACTATTTTTAACCACATCAAACTCAATAAACTATTTCACTTCAGTTTCCATTTCATATATAATTCTTTCTCTCTTAATTTTTTTGGGTGGAGGGAAGGGTCCATTTAGTACTTTATTTGTTGATCTTTTGTCATCTATAGTTACCAGATTTTATTTCAGACTCTTAATTCTTTCAATGTAGCTTGTTTTTTACACGTTTTTGCTTTCAATTTTGTTTTATTAATCTTCTAATATATATTACTCTATATTTTATTGTATGATTTTAATACATTGTAAGGCTTAAACCTGCATTTATATATGTAATATATGTGGGATTCGAACTCAGACTTTCACATGACCCACTATTCTCAGTGCCATCTCATATTGCTGCCCCACCTGATCACACACATGTTGAAAAGATAAATAATCACCAATATACATATTTCATGCTAAACCAGCAATCATCAGTTGGTCTAGATTACTATCCTCATATATATATATATTGTATGATTTTGAGTATTTGTATTATTATACCGAAAGCTTACCATCTTGGTTTAATTCTAAAATTAATTCACTACCATAAATCTTTTTCTACTTTGAAAACCACTAAGCATTATTTTATATTTATATTTATTTTTTAGTTATCATTTAATAGTTTTGACTTAAATAATCTTTATTTATTTTTACTGGTTTTGATCTACTTCCCTTAAACCTATTGTAAAAGTTTTAAAAAGATAAAATTCTTCCTGAAGTCATTCTTATCAATGTTTATCTTTTTAATATTCATGTGGTTTAATGCCTAATTGATAATATCTCTTAATTAATAATTTTCAAGATTTTACAGTATCTTGGGTCAATATTATGGTGATCTGAAATTTTAATTATAGTAGAATCCTTATGAGTCAAGTGCTCTTTTATAATTTACAAATCCAATTCAAAATGTCATCATTTGTTTCCACATTTTTTTGTATGAATTTCTTTACCATTTGGATGTAATCTACTGCGCTACATAAAATACTTTTACATCTAATTTGTTTGTTTTTTGAGTAGTTTAATACAAAGTTCTTTAAATAATTTGTAATTGTCTTAGTAAATATTTATGTTCATTTTTAGTTTTTAACTTTATTACAATATTTTTAACCTTTTCTTCCATTTTTGAGCAATTTATTTCATTCCTATTTATTTATTTTTTAGCCTCAATTGTTCAAGGCTTAATATTTCTATTTATGTAATGGGCATATTTATTATTCATTTTTTTAATTTACTTTCTTTACTTTAATAATTGTTTTATATGCGTAAGTCTTTACTATATATATATATTCAATTTTATTGTGATTTTTTAAAATTCAATTTTATTACTGATTGTATGATTAATTTAATTTTTTTTACTCTACTAGCCTTATATTCTTAAATTATTTCCACATTATATCAGAATGTAACTTTATATAATTATCATCATCATTATTATTAAATGCTGTCAAATTGATAGAAACTATATAAATGACTTTCTGCCTATTTATCAAATTTTCACTATAGTATATTGGAGTTCAGACTGATTTCTTTCATCCAGTTCTAAATGATGATGATCATCTATTATTATCTCATTTCAGATCAATATGGATATCATCATTATTTTCCATCATCACCAGTCCATTGCACAATGAAGTCTCTCCAAATTAAATCCATCTTCTCTGAACTCTAGCCTCTCTTCTCCACAACACCCACACTTCCTTATTTTATCCATCCATCTCACATTTGGTCTCTTTTTAGGTCTTTTACATATCTTGGAATCCAGTTTAAGATTTCAGCTGTTCATCTATTATGTCTTCTAGAAATATCTCCAGCCCAACTCCACTTCAGTTTTTTAATTCTTTCAATGATATCATTAACACCTGTTTGTTCTCTCACCATGTATTTCATTTTTAATCTCTTTTTGTTACTCCTATCATACATCTCTCCATACTTTATTGAATGGTTTGAAATACCTGTATTGCTATTCTATTGAGTTCCAAGTCTCAAATCTACAGTTAACACACATTTATTAAAAAACCTTCCTTTTCACACAAGCATATTTTCTTTCAATGTTAAGTTACTTTTGCCAAAAGCACTTCTACCAAGTTTAATTCTATGCCTAATTTTATCCATTATATTTCCATCTGAAGTAATAATCTAACCAAGATATTTGTACTTCTTAATTTCTTCTAATTCATCATTATCAATCTTTATTTTCTTATTTTAAGAAAATCCATTGAACCTTATTTTAATATTTTTAACATTTATCTTTAATTCCAACTTTCTTACTTTCAATATAAATATTAAGATAAAAATAAGCAAAAAAGAAATCAAGGCAAAGTCTGTATAAAATAATTTTCTTATAAAGCATTGATAGAGGAGGTGAAATATAATCCAATATAGATTTTGGCATAAGGACAATATTACACCAAAATTTGTTGCAGCTTGCTACTATATTATTTGAAATATTTATATTTATATTCTGAGATAATGTATTGGTGTGCTCTTGAAATTTCTTTTCACTTTATCAATTATTTTCACAATTTTTCCTTTCTTAACTTGAATATTCATCATCTTCATTTGTAACTTTAGATTATCAGACTTTCCTAATTGGTCGCTAGAGCAGTCATTTCGATTTTTTTAAAAAAAAGCTCATTTTCTTTTAAAAAAATTAGAAATAATTAAAATTTCAAACTGTTATTAAAATGTTAATATTTAAGCTTTCATGGATATCATTTATAGATAAAGATTTTTTTTTTGTAAATTATATGAGTTTTTAAATATAAAAAACCATCCATTTATCTTTAGTTTACTTTTCTTTTCAAATGGTAGCTTCTGTAACATCTTTTTTTAAGATTCAGATGATTATAAGTAATCTAGAATTACTTTTCACTCCATTTGCTTCACAAAATAATTTTCATAAAATCCCAATAGCAGTTATCTTAATTAACCTATTGTAGAGTCGTATACTGTTAGCTTGAATAATCAATTAAAATCAGATTGTATAATGCCATAAAATTGTGATCTTTAGATCAGTTTTTGAATTATTGTATAAATGCATCAGTTCCAGCTTTGAATTATAGTCTTCACTGATGAAATCAAGATCCAAAACTGGCTGGAAATAGAATGTAGCACTATCCATCTAGTGCTATTAAATATTCAAATGTACAGTAGATGTCTCTAAAATAGGATGAAAATACCTTATGAAAGTTTATGAGAAAATCATTTGATATTGCTGATTTCATAAAATCATTGTACAATGATTTGACAAGATGAAGTCATCCTTCTATACTCTCTTACTGTATTAATTTTCTTAATGTCACATTGCAATATAAAAAATTTTCAGAATTTGACAATAGCCTGCATCTGATGGACCAAGGCTTTAATCACCACTGAAATATTTATAAAGTCAATTTTTATTTCATAATTGCTAATCCAGTGTAAAATGGCAACTTGAATTGATTATTTTTATAATTTTTTAAATAAATGATTGTATCTTGCAATAACCAATTTTTAATCCAACTTTAGTTTTGAAAATGATTTGTAATAATTTTAATTTTAATTTCTAATATATCTCTTTTGTCTTTATTAAAAATCATTATCGTATTTTTTTAATATTCTAGTATATCTTTATTATTTAGATATTTTGGAATTTGTTAAAATCTAGTATTAGATTTTGAACATGATTCAGATTTGAATGAAATTAATAAGAAAATAACTGATACACTTTTAAAAATTGCAACAAAGATAGCTGATAGAAAAAAGTAACAATTGACCAATAAAATTTCTACCGAGACTAGAGAATTTATGAAAAAAAAAAAGAATCTGAAGATATACAAAATGATGTATTAAAAAGGATTGAATATCTCAAATTTTGTAAAATGGTGCATAAAAGAATTAAAAATGATATAAGAAAGTATAATTGTGAACTAGCAAGGAAAGTTGTAGAAGAGAATAAAAAAGTCTCAAGAGTGTAAAACAACATTTTGGTATTGGTAGGAAATTTATATCTGCAATAAGAAAAAAAGATGAAATTATTCTAAAAAGAGAGATGACATCATGAAATGGGTAAAATACTTCTATCAAGAATTATATAGTAATAAAAAACAGGTACCACCTATATCTATTACATTTTCCAAATTGCCCAGAATTTTAAATGAAGTGAGACATGCAATTAAATTTATGAAGAAAGGAAAGACTCCAAGTAATGATGGAATTCTAATCGATATATTAAAAGAAGTAGGTGAAGAAATTTTTTTAGCAAAGTTATATACCAAATGTCTAAATGATAAAGATGTACCAGATGATTGAAAGAATACAGTATTAATATTTAAAAAAGGTGATAAAGAAGATATTATAAATTACAGACCTATCAGCCTTTTATCGGTTTTATACAAATTTTTTATAAGATAATTACAACTCATCTACAGAAAACATTGGATTTTCACCAACCAAGAGAACAAACTGGATTTAAAAGTGGGTTTAGTACAGTAGATCATATTTAGGTATTGAGAGTTATAGAAAGGACAAATAAATATGAGTTGTCATTATGCTTTGGATCTGTAGATTATGAAAAGGCATTTGATTCTATAAACATTTCTTCAGTGATTAAAGCATTGGATCATCAAGGTATAGATCCAGGATATTGTCTTACTTTAAAGAATATTTGTAAAAATGCAACAGCGATAATTAGATTACATAATGATACTGAAAAAGTCAATATTGAGAAGAGTGTAAGACAAGGTGACTCCATATCTCCAAAACTTTTTACAGCAGTGCTGCAAGAAGTATTTTGGGGATTAAAATGGGAAGCTAAAGGAGTGAAAGTAAATTGAGATTTTTTTAAGTCATTTAGATTTTGCAGATGATGTAGTTGTTTTTGCAAATAATGCTTTAGAGCTGCAGCAAATGTTGCAGGAGTTATCAGATAAAAGTAGGAAAGTAAGACTGAAGATAAATGTTAAAAAGACTAAAGTAATGTTCAATGGATTTTCTCAAAATATGAAAATAAAGATTGATTATGATGAGTTAGAAGAAAACAGCTACAAATACCTTGGTCAGATTATTAATACAGATGAAAACATAATGGGTGAAATTGATCATAGAATTAAACTTGGTTGGAGTGTTTTTAATAGAAATAACTTGATACTAAGAGGACATGTCTGTGTGTTTGAAAAGGAGGGTTTTTAACAAATGTGTTTTACTAGTTCTTACTTATGGATCTGAGACTTGGGCACTTAATAGAAGAGCAATATAGAGACTTCAGACCACTCAAAAAGTATGGAAAAATGCATGCTGGGAGATCGAAAATGCAATATATGGGTAAGAGAAGAAACAGGCATTACTGACATTGAAAAAATTAAAAGACTCAAGTGGAGTTGGACTGGGCATATTGCTAGAAGAAATGATAATAGATGGACAATTGAAATCTTAAAACTGAATTTCAATAGATTGTAAAAGACCCAGAAAGATGTGCAGGGGTGTGTGGAGAAAAGAATCTAAAGATGGATTGAACTTGGAGAGATCATCCTGCAGTGAATTGATAATGGTTGATGATGATGATGACATTTGTTAAAATATTTATGTTTTTATCATCTGACAACATTTTTCCTTTTCATGCAATTGATTATTTTATTTTACTAACTACCTTTTCTGTTTATTTTTGATATATAGTTCTTTATAGAATTATTACACAGTATTATCCATAATTTACTAAGTCTTATCTTTTTAGCTTATTATTGGAATTTATCTTAAACCCAAAAGATTTTACATTTTTAATAATTATTTTTTTCTACAATCTTTTGCTATTTTTGCAGACATATTTCCATATATTATCATTAATTCCCCACCTCTGCATCATTTAATTTATCTTAATAGAATTTTTACTAATTTATTTCTTTTTAAGTCCTTGCTGCTTATGTATTTAATTTTTAACACTACTTATATTATTATTTTATTCTAATCTGAGCTATCTCAATGTGTTTTAACATTTTAAATTGGTTTATAAATAGTAGCATATTTCTGAAGATTAGGAATTAAATCTTTCTTAACAGCAATTTGCTTTCTATCAATATTTTTGCCTTAATGCATAGATTGTATCTTACTAGTTAATGATTATCTGCCCTGAAAACATTTTCTGATAGTCCAAATATAATCTATTTCAGCTGGATTTTCATTCGAATGCTTCTACCACTTTCTTTTAGTACTTGAATAATTAACTTTCTTTTAGTACTTTTTTTAAAAAAAGCCCATAATGCATTGTTCAGTCTACAATGCAATGCATCTCATTTCATTTCTGGCTCCATAAGCAAATTTACTCACTTTGCTTCAATACATCAAATATTTTCTAATTCTCACATTAAAATTTATCATGTTAAAGTTTAAATTTTGTCTGATCTATTCAAAACCATTCCATATATCTAAATAAAAAGTCTTAATTTTTTTATACTAATAATTATTAAGGTATGAACCTGAATTATCAAGATTTGATATCTTTCGATAATTAACTGCTATTTGTACTGTATCTGATATATTGCCAATTTTCACAATATTATTCTTTTATCTTCTCTTTATATTAAACTTATCTTTGCTTCTATTTCCAATATTTGTACTCTTATAGTAAATTGCCTATTCACTTTTTAAATCAACTTATTTTTCTTTTAACTTTACAAAATAGTATGCTACCCCCACTTAGTGTGTAATAATTCTTTCAATTTCTTGCAATCTACTTTCATTTAAAGTAAGTGAAAATCATTATTGAATGATAGCCTAGTTTTAAGCTCCATAAACTTTCAGCAAACTCTACCTTCAGTCATCAACTACTGCCTTTGCTGACAGTATTACAGGTTCTAGGAATGAGGACAATGATTTTTAATGCATATCATAAAGATTTGTGTAGTATTTAATTAATTACCTAGTCTTGCCTTTGAGCAAAATGGCTAAGATCATATTTTTTTTGATAATCACATACCAAATAATATCATATGTAACTACTGCATATTAATAAGTCACATATACATATGTTTATTTTATTTTTACAAAATTGCAACTGATATTTTAAAAACTATCAAGTTTCTGAAAAGAAAAATTGTATTGCTTTCTTAATCTCAAATACAGAGGTTAAACTAACAAACTTAACCATATTGATTAATATATGTTGATGAGCAGGCAAGCCTTGTTGTTTTTTTTTTTTTTTTTTGTAAATATTCATATATAGAATGAACATTAAGAAGCATCCGTAATCGATTGGTATAAAATTTCGTAAAAAAGTAAATAAATTTTTACAACCATTATTGCTTCAGTTCAGAACCGTCTCTCCAAGTTTAACCCTATGTTTTTGATTCATAGTCTTCTCCAAATCACACTAGAAAAATTCTTTCACTCAACCTTTTTATATGTTAATATTTTATTAACAGCAAAATCCTTTTTGCAGAGATTTGTAAAGTAAATATTACTATATTGATTTCTCCTTAGTAAATTGTATATTGTTTACTTAAAGTTATTTTTAAAATATTAAAGATCAATAGACGAGATACCTGCTTTGACATCTCCAAACGTTGGACTGTCTAGTTCATTTGCATACGCTTTGCATACTGTTTTGTTTCCATGCCCTATTTCCTCGTTCTGCAGCTCACAGTACCGCTATGAATATGAGACAAAAGGCCTCGAAAGCGCTTAGCGTGTAATAATTTCTGTGTATCTTTATAGCTTCTCATTCAAGTGTGTCATACGCTTTGTTAATTTTGTATATTAAAGTTATTTTGGAAATTTAACTTTTGAAACTACTATAGTTATTATTTTTGTTTTTATATAATTTATATGCCTATAAATGTAGTCAGCGGGGAGACATTTTTTAAAAAATTATTTTACGAACTATTAATGAGGGAAGGAAAAAACTATTATAGTTAATCTGGCAAAATGAATTATTAATTTTTGCACTGAAATTATAGATTTTGCATTCTTTTGTAATGGCATTTAAAGAACAACGTTTAATTTTCTTTTTACTAGAGTCTTTAATTATCTATTAAGAATTTTCGAGCCGTGTTTATTCATAAGAAAACCAATTATTAACCATACCAGTGCAGTTGATGCTTGACAACCGCTGATTTTTTTTTGTTTGCATTAATTTCAGCATTGTATAAATTAGTTTGTCTACATGTATTTATATGTGTGTGTATATATACACATTTATGCATTTGTTAGAAAAAATTTTGGATCAATAACCTGCCCCTCCCCCTCAAAAGCAAACCGTGTTTGTAGTTTTTTTTTTTTATCAATTTTAGCTTAACTTAGCTAATAAGATTGTGACCAAGTAATTTGATTAATGCGAGTGATTTTTATTTAAGTTTAAAAATATGCAAACAATACAAAAAAATGATAAGAAATCAGCAATTTTAATAACGAAAAATCATCTGCATGGAGACTATTCTCAGGCTCAAGGGTTATATCTCAATTTTTAGAAAAGCCCCCAAAATTCTTGGGGTTTCCTATTTACTTATAACCCACTGTGAGAGAAGATCCATTCAGGAACACATCATCATTGCTACCAGCAAGATCACAGATGCCCTTTCTCGAGCATATCTATCCATTCACGCAAAAGTATCTTTAATAAATATGCTAATTTATCCAAGGTTAAACTACTTCTTGCCTGCTTCTAACTTCACCCAATCTTTCATAAGGAAAATCAATGCCTTTTGTGCCAAATTTATGTGGGGCAAGAAAATTGCAGCAATTAGTCTAAATAAACTTCGAATCTTAATGGTCTGTCCTCACATTCTATCACAATGTTGCTATTTCAGAAATCATTCAATACAATGCACAGATTACTACACAATTACCCTAAAGCAGACTTCCTTTCTAGAATAATACCTACCAATTGACCATTGCCAAAAGGGCTAAACTGGATAACTTCCCTAGTTGGCCGGCTTGAGAAGCATATTCCAATCTTGGGCAACACTTTCAATGGAAAAGTAATATATTGGCACACTTATAACCTTGTACATAATTCTTCCCACTCAGAGTCAACCATCTTGAGTGTGACAAAGTAATAATAAGGAAATTTAAACTATGGACCTTAGAGCCCAAATATTTGGATTTTGTTTTGAAAATAAACCTGGAAGCTTTGTCAACCATTTTTTTTCTGTTATTTAAAAGAGGGATTGCCAAAATTAATTCCATATGTCAACTTTGTCTGAGGGAAGAATAAACCACTCCTTATGTTCTGTGCCATTGCCAGGTGCTCAATATACATAGAATTCAAGCACTATCCAATACAAAACAATCAAAATCTTCTCTTCTCTCATTATTGGATTGCATTAAAAGTGGATATTTTCCCTCTATCAGGATGTCTATATTCCTGTTGTATATTTTATGGTCTATCAGATGTAAAATTATGTTTAACTCAATGACAAAGAACACTGTGAACTTATTCCACAATATGCTCAAAAGGTGTAAGCTCAGAGATAGAACACTGGCATCACTGAATATTCATGCAACAACATGGAGCTTAATTTCCTTTCCTATTGGGCTGGGTTCAATCTAAATCTTTCTTGAGAACATGTCTGTTCTATATAAGACACCAGACAATGCATATTGACTGTCAAGGATTATTTTTTGGGTTTAAAATTGTAAATATAGATTTATATCAACCATTGTGTTATTTCATTGTAAAATTTAGCATTGAATAAAGATTATTTGTTTTTTAAAAAAAAATCAATTTACTTAATTCTTATACATTTTCTTTTCTAAAAATTTTGATGAATGCTGGTTCATTGACTGAAAATTTTTTTTCTGGATTATTTTATTATATATTCATCATTTGCATAACTATGGCTTCTTCTGGGTAACTATGGGTCACTATATAAAAATCTTTTGCTTGCTTGACAATTATTCTGTAAAAAATTTCTTTATTCTGGACTTCTCATGTCATTTGATCCTATGATCAATTTTTTGATTATTTGTTTTTTAAATAACCATTTATTTTCAATACCCATCATCTTGTGACCATTGACTTATTTGACACATAATAAAGATAGAGAGGCTTTTGCTATCTAATACAAATTAAAAAAGTCTTAAACATTTAATTTATACTTATTTATAATAACGTGAAAGCTAAAACCTTCAAAGATACGCTTTAAACATGCTAATGTGACAGCCAATCAGATGTAATAATGACATCACATAACCTCTTAATTCTCAAACCCAAGTCAGAACTATAAGAAAAAGATGGGACCCACCTTCTTCTATGCCTCAATTTATATATAAATAAGCCAGACTCAAGCATTTTGAACTAAGCCTGTGAAGCTTAAATACCTTCTCATTTAATTTACTAAACATTAAATATTATTATATTTTTTTCTTATAGTTCTGACTTGTGTTTGAGAATTGAGAGGTCCATGTGATGTCATTATTACATCTGATTGGCTGTCACATAAGCATGTTTAAAGCGTATCTGTTGAAGGTTTTAGCTTTCATGTTATTACAATGTTATTTGTTTGGCTTAATAAATTTGATATATAATACTTATTTATATATAAATTTCTTTACTTTAAATCCAATAATGTAATCATTCAATTTAAATGATAATAAAAACATAGCATCAAATATATATTTATGCATGGATATATAATCAGATCTTTTAAGCAAATTGTTAGAACATTCAAATCCTTACTGACAGTTTTTCTGCCCAGTAGCTTTGTAAATAAGTTTACTGAAGCACTTAACATTCAAAATTTTATTTATTTAAAAGTGTTTTTTTATTCAATTAAGTTGAAAACAAAATAAAGCTATTATAAATTTATGAGAGAAAAATCGTTTAGCCTTAGGACTATCAACAGAAATTGATGGATCCTAGCAACATCAAAGGTAAAGATATCTTTAGATATTTATATAATAATATTCCCACACTTTGCTTTGCTTTGTTTATAAATAAAAAGATTGTTTACTTACATAAAAAATAAAATATCCTTTTTATGGCCTGCTATAGGACAAAGCTCTTTCTAATTGGTCTATAGAAAAAAATAATGGTAATGAGGCTTTGAGTATATATTGCTAGCTTAATTTTCTGTCTATATAATAACAATATCTATTTACTGACCAATTTTAAATGATTAGCTAAGTTCCAACCATTTGAAAAACTGTATTAAATATTTTATTTGACTCAGATTTGAACCTAGTTCATATACATAGCAAGCAGATGCACTATATATGTATACATAAAGATAAATAAGTGAAGTATAATAATGTTTAAAACCAATGTCATAATTTCAGTTTTTATTCCTTTGTGCAGTTTGAAGTAACTTATTTTATACATGTTTTCTTATTTTGTAAGTCTCCATTTTTTTTAATCATGTTGATCTTTTGCTCACAGCGATTTTATGAATACATTTTGTTTATACTGTGATTCTATTAACTAGTGCTAAAACCATGTGGAAATAAATAGAAATATAAACTTCAAAATAACATACATTAATAAGCACTGACAAACAAAAATTCAAATATATGTTATATTGCTGTTTTGTATTTAAACTAGAGACTCTGTTGCAATACCTAACATTTGTTATTTAAATTTTATTGCTTTCCTTTGTGGTGACTTGGAGAGTAACACAGTATCCAAAAACTATTTTTAGGAGCTAAAAATTAATATGAATTACGTTTGAATTACTGTTGAAATTTACAAAACTACATCACTATTGAATATGTAAATGAAGAAAAATAGAACATTTATTGTTTTTGAATTTAACATACTAAACTTATCCAATCATACTGTAATATAGATCCAAAGAAAGAGTGATTTCAATGTTAGCATGGAATTTCAGTCCTAAATAAGGTATTTTTAATAGAACAAGATTAATAGTAAAGAAGCAGTTTTCCACATGGATGACTGCAGAAATTGCAAATGATACATTCTAAATTATTTTGGTTCTTTTAAATGGGAACTTATCTTTCCACTTGAAAAAAAAAAAGTTACACAACAATCTTTTGTACAACTTATCTGTAACAAATTAGAAGGCCATAATATTGATAAAAATATTATAAACAATTGAAGTAAATGGGTAAATCTATGTAATAATTAGAAAAAATTGTTCAGCAATAATGTTATTAGGCAATCATCAATTAAAATTGCCGGCCTCAAACTGAACATTTTTTAAGTAAAATTCAGACAAATGGTATTATAATTTTTTAACAAAAAATAGTTTGACTTATGACTGGTAATTTTAAATGGTAATTGTATAGTAATATATACTACTGAACACTCTTTTTTATTTTATATGTCAAAGCGTTGACCGGGAAGCGAACCCGGGCCAGCTGCTTGGAAGGCAGTTATGCTAACTGCTAGGCCACCAACTCTTGACTACTGAACACTTTTTTTAAATTATTACACGAATTTACCAATTTATTTCAATCATATGTGTTTAATACCTAAGCTTGTTTATATACATTATTAGTTTTATGTGACTTAAAAGTTATAGTAGCAAAATTCATTATTTAAAAAAAGTATTTTTACAATAAATGCTACTAATATTATATACATATCAAAAGAAGGATATTCCTGAGTAAAAGGTGTGAATACATAATATTCATATTGTAATATTTATAACAAAAATATTTTGTCTAGATTCCACCAATCATTTTTTGGGCACTAATAATCATTCTCATATGTAGTTGTTGTTTTTTTTTTTTTCGTTTTTAAGCATCTCTGCAACCTATTTGAATAACCTTGACAACCCAGATAATAGACAGAAGGAACCAGTTAAAATATCAATACTGAAAATAAGCAAATATAATACATGGATGACAAATATCTATGTTTACATGCATATACATAAATTATATTTATTTTATTTGACCATTATATAATTATATATGAAGAATGAAAGTGAATTAATTCTCAAATAAGAATATCAATGTTCTGTAATTCTTGTTAACAGAAATCACAAAACATTTATAAAAAGCATTCATTATATATAAAAATTTTGGACAATAAAAAAAACTTTGAGGAATATCTTTACTCTGACAATAACCATATCAAAAATCTGAAATCATGGGTGATTTGCATTTTCTGATTGAATAAATACTAAAAAGTCAAAAATTTAATTGTTGTTACAAATTTAAAATTTGTGATTTCTGATACTTAAAAGGCTTTATTAACAAGTATATACAAGCAAAATAAAACATAGAAAGCAGTAAGTAATTTTTAAAGTGTACTCATCAGTTTACAAGTCATCTGATTGACAGATTAGGCAAAATTTATTTTTGACAATATCTGAAATCTTCTATATGAATATGAAGCTAGAGGAAAGTAATTTAGAAAACTAATTCAAAATTGTATATGTAATGGTTGTGTGTAAATGAAATATGGGAGTAAAACATGTAAAAATCTAACCAAATTGAGATTTGACATCAAAGATAGCAATAGGTAGATCACATATCACAAGAATAGAAAATATTGTAAGAGAGGATTTAAAGTGGTTCCTATGTAGATGCTGGTATAGAAATAGATTTAGAATAATTTGAACTATAGCAGAAGCTCAGAAATTTAAAAAATAATTGGATGACATTAATATTAATAATCTAATAGTTCATCATTTAAAATTCATGTGGCATTCATCAACTGAAAATGGCGGAGTGAATCTGCAATTCAAAGGTTTTTAACACTTGTATCTATCACTCTACTACATAATCCACCAAGGACATGGAATGAGATTAAATGAAAAACAAATTAAACTAAAATGGGGAAATGTGTTAAATCTTTGTACCACATAAGGAATCAATAAGAATTAAAAATAAATAAAATTAATGAGAATTCTACATAAGCACTCACATAATAAAAGAATTTTAAGCAAAATCCTTCTAAATGACTTAAAACCTTGAGACTTTTTCAACTGTAGTTTTTTCAGTTTCCATCATATCTTTTATCTCTATTCTTTCTTAAATACAAACTGTTTTTATTGTAGATGAATTTATTTAATATTCTCAACAACTCCTTAATCATACAGGAAATTAAACTAATTATGTCAAAAATTCTCACTGCTGAATTAAATCCTTTTTCTAATGGAACTCTAATTGATGACTTTCCTGAACTAGAAATCACATTACAAATATAACCCAATTGTATCAAACCCCTTTCTTCCATAACTTTTTATAATTCAATTTTGTGAACTATATTACATTTTTGTTTCATTTAATGTTTTTTTTTTTGGATTTTTTTCTTTTATTATTGCACAGTTTTTTTCCTCTTCTTCTATGTGACTTTTTTTTTCAGTTAGTACACAGGGTGGCTTATTGTTTCTATCATATAAATTGTTTATATATTATTCCTTATTTAGTGCTACTACTTTCTTTACTAATAATTTGCTATTTCTATGTTCAATTACTTCATTTTTCTGACCTTGCAACTTCCCAAAACTTACTTTTTGTTTAGAGTATCATTATTTTTCTACATTCCTCTACTAGCTACATTTCAATTCACTGATAGATCTTTTATACATATTTTTACTTTTTACAGAATTTATCGTTTTTCATTTTCTATCTGCCATTTGATCATACTTTGTTATAAATTCAAGACCTTTTTTATTTTATTTTTTATAATTTATTATTTTTGCTGTAGTATATTTTAAACTTTTTGTAAACAATTACCATTTTTATTTAATAGACTCCTATTAGCTATACTTTTTAAATCCGGTAATATCTTTTATTTTTTCTCTGGAACGTCAAGTTCTTGAATCAATTTCAGTTCTAGCATTTCTAGTTCTTAAAAATTCTTAAGCAATAAAGACGTTAATTATTTTTATTTATCAATTATTTATTTATTTCTTGTCTTGCCTTTTTTTAGTCCTTTAAAAATTAATCTCAAGTTATAATATTACTAAACGGGTTTAAATTTATATCTGTTCTAGAATAAATGCTCTTCTCTCTCTTTCTCCCTAAATACTGTTTTTAAAATTATTTTGAATCAATATATAATTGGAACCTATTTTTAAAAAACATGGATCTTTTCATGTATAAATTTACCTCTTTTTAAAAAAATCTGTTAATGTCTCGCATATTTATTATCCTTTCTCTCTTATCCCAAAACTTTAAACCTGCTTCTGTCTGTCCATTTTCATTACCTTTGCATTAATTTTTAGTGTCTTTGCTTAATTTCTTCATGCGTGTTTTCTATTTTATCATCATCATAATTAGTGTTTATTATATACACCTGAAGAACAAGGAAATCTTTGGGAAATGTTTTTAGTTTATTACATCAACTGGAGTGTTACTTATAAAACTGTGTTTTTTTGGACCTAACTTTACACCATGTTTTGCAAAGCTCTAACAACATCTAATCTTTCTTCCTCTTTTTATAATAATAAATTCTTCATCTTTTGGCTTGATAATAATTCTGTGTTTTAGTATCTATTTTTACAGTATTTTCAAAAGTATAATAACTTTAGACAATTTATCATAATTGGATTGATAAATTCTAAAAACACTTCTCCAGAGGTATTTTCTAATCATCTCATTTATAATTTTACATCAGTTTGTTTATGAAAAGAAGTTTAAAAAAACTAAGCTGATCGTATCAGTTGCTGTAAATTTTCATGAGGGTTCTTGCTATGGAACTGCATCAATTGTTAGCCATAGCTTATTAGGCTTACCCACCATCTATCTTCAACTCACAGAAAGTGAGGCATAACAGCTAGGGAAAGATATATTTTGAAAATAATCTGAAAAGTTCCTAAAATAAATTATAATAAAGCAAGACAAGTTGAGACAAGGAAAAGCAAAACTGTTTATAAAAGTGCTATAAAATATATAATATCTATAATATATATATATATATATATATAAAATCTATTATAATGACTTGGTGATACATCTAGAGCAATTCTGAATAGATTGAAATTAACTTTTCCAAGGTATTTAAAGTTTAAGATGACAGATCAGTTATTCTTATAGATTTTTATTTTTTTATTTTCTGTTAGATTTTTTAAAACACGAATAAAGAAAATTATTGGATAACTTTATTACTTGTGAATTCATAAGAAGTTTGAGTGTCATATAAGTGACAGAATCTGATATGATCTATTGACATTAAAGTCAATAGTCTACTTCTTATTACAAATATTGTGGTATTGATTCTTTTAAATAAGTTAACCCTGCTAGTATGTTCATAATCTTCTCTACAACTTGTGTTTAATTTGATATACAAATTTATTATCTTTTCCATGTATCTTTTATTTCTATTGGGCAGACTACTTTTCTAAAACTATGCTGCTCCTTTATTCATCTTGATATGCTCCCTCACTCTCATTCAGTGTTGCGAAAAAATCTTTATGCAATGTACAATAGTGAGGTATTCCCATAGCCTTGGGTTAAGAAAATTAAATATTCAAGAAGTATATATTTTTCATTATGAATGTACTTTAACTATTTGTCTACATATTCTAGCAATATAGATGCTGGATATTCAGACTGGTAAATTTATTGTTTTTATTTTTCATTAATATTTAATATTGTTGCAAATGTATGTCTTTCAGAAAAAAAATGGCCTTATGCGAATGCTGGTAATCATTTGCTAGTTAAGTTATTCCATCTACATATTTAAAAATTTCTAACATATTAATAGTCATTCATTTGTTTTCTGCATAATTTAACCAGATCCTCAATTATGAAGAGTGTAAAAGAGTTTTGAATCTGATGAAAATGGGGGATGTATTTAGACTGAAGATGTGGTTCATGTTGAGATGAAAGGGAGAATGCAGCGTATTTATTTTGAAATGCAGCCTGTTTTTGGATGATTTTTATCTTTAAGCTTTTATGAGGAGAGTGAAGAATGTGAGAAAAGACTATTGGCAAGCAGTTTTTATTAAAATGAAATAGGAAGGAAATTGGAATATTTCGTTGTTATTAGAATAAGTTGTCAATAATGTGTGGCAAGAAATAAGTAAATTTATAGTAACATAAACAAGTATCAGAAAGTGTTTAACCTCTTTTGACTGGTTTGAGAATACATCATTTATTATATGTATTGTTGGTGCAATGAAAGAATAAATAGACATGAGAGTTAAAGGTTCATGAAATAAAGCTTAATCAGCCACTTAGATACTTAAACATTATATTATCCTCTGACTATTTAACAGCTTTTTTTTCAAAGTAGGCTGTGGCATTTGGGCTTTAGCATATCATAGAACAAATGAAGATTAATGAATAATAGAAATTATATGTTGGACTATTTCCATTAACTATTATTAAATACTTAACTGTCTTTAGAAAAAAATCGAACTTTATTTAAACTTTCCAAATATATTCAACTATCGGTAACAGCATGCTAGTTAGTATATGACATAACATTATGAGTGATATTATTCTCACTTTTTCCAGTGTTATTGATTTGATGACTGGCAGTATTAGCATTGGAATTGAAACCTGCACCTTTAGATTTCTGAATATTGAATTTAAGGTAATACTAAGAGAGGAAATGAATACTTCTTGAAACATTACATTATATAGTAACCTGTGTGCCTTAGTTAATAAATAAATCTATTTGGAAACTTTAAATAAAGTTTGAATTTTTTCTAAAAACATTTAACATTTAATATTAGATGATGGAAATAATCCATATAGTGTCTATTAAAATGCTATCAATTCAAACCTTCTGACAAATATTAATGAATAATATTTGTCTGAAAGTTTGTGATGATTGTGTTTTACTTGCAATTATATGTTGAACAATTTTCATCATTTAGAATTAACTGCTCCTAAAATTTAAACATTATATAAAGTTTCACTACACAAGTTAGTATATATTAAATTTTTTTATGATCATTTCCTCTTATACACTTTAATGCAATTTTTTTTATATAATTCCTTCTTTATTTTGCTTACAATTTTGACTGTCCTGCAGCCTTCATCAGACCTACAAAATTTAAATATATAACCATTATTTTATATACATATTGATATATATATATATATATTACCATTCATAATTATATTTAACTTTAACTGTATAGAAGGACAGTTGAAACTGTAAGCAAAATAAAGAAGAAATTATATTTTAAAAATTGCATTAAAGTGTATAAGAGTAGATAATAAAAAAAAATTTAATATGTATGAATATATGAAGAGAAATGAAAAGAAGATATAAGAATAATAAACTTCTAGGTTAGGTATATATTACATCATTTCAAGAGGTATTATTTACCTCTCTTTTTCATTTGTTGCTGGAAAGACCAATGATAGTATTCACGTGCAAATTGAACCTGGGATTTTTATAATCATAAGTGCTGAATTTAAGATCATGCTTTAACCAGATATACTGTACACAGGCAATATTCAATACAAAATTTAAATACTCATTTATGAGTTCTCCTGATTTCTCTTTTCTCTATTAAATGCAAGGTCAATGATTGGTTTTCAAAAGCATTTACCTTTACCATTTGAGCAGCTCTTTAATTTTTTTCTCTCTATGCCCAATATTCTTGTCTTTTCTCAAACAAACATATATTTATTAGTATATGCATGGTCTATTACTTTACACATATCTACATTATTGTCTTTAATCATTACTTTGTGCCTTTTGTTTTCCAATGAGTCAGGTAGCTTCACTGATATATGTCCTTCCATATTTCCTTTTTACCTTATTGGTGTGTTGTTGTTTTTTACCATTTCTATTTTTGAATTTCTAAAGGTTAGTAGTATTCTTCATATTACTATGACTTTAAAAAGCTTGGTTAATATTATACCGATTGAAGACCTTCTTTAGTTTATCTATTATCTCTAATGCACATGGATATACTAGTTTAGTGAAAGATGTGAGTGGAAGCAAAAAGAAAGGATAGAAAATATTGACATTATTGGGTGATACAAGAAATGGAAAGAGAAAATTGTGTGAAAAAATAGAATTGATGATATGATGACTCTCTGAATCTGTCCATAGAACAGAATGCTGTTGATGATGATATGTGGATACATTAGAGTACCTATAATTGATTTTAGTTTTTTGGCATCTATTTAAGAATTTCTTAATGATAGTTGATGGATAACCATTTATCATAAGACTTTATTCTATGTAAGATTTTTCTTTTTTCAGGGCATTGGTTTCTGAGCAAACTTCATTTGTTATGACACAGTGATAGTACAATTTTAATTTTTGTGTTGCTATCATGATTGGATATATATATATGCTAAGTATTTTCTCTGTGTGTGGATGTTTTCTGTAGAATACAGTTTGGATTTTGCCATGAGGGAGTCTTGTCACAAAAATATCTAAGAATATCAATTTTTGTTCTTCTAATTTAACTGAAAAAAATATGTTATTGATATGTATCTACAATATTTGTAATAATCTTTTAATGTGTTCATTCTATAAATGTATCATTGGCATAATGAAACCAATTACTAGATAAGGATGGAGTAGTATTTATGGCTGTGATTTTAAGTTCTTCCATATAAAGATTCTTTTTCAGTGATGATAGTGGTGAGTTTGTCCCCATTCCTTGATTTTATGAAAAATTCTATGTTGTATTCTAATCCTAACCAAACCTAAATTGGAAATGCTGAAAGCAAAAACTGAATCTATATAGTGGTTGTGGTAGGACATATATCAGTGAAACTATCCATGTTTTTGAAAAATAATTAAAAGTGCATAAATAGGAAGAACACATATCTAAACTATCAGCACCAATCAACATATATTCAATTGGAAAAAGACAAGAACATTGACAAAAAAGAAAAACTTAAAGAAACTGCTCACATGATAATGATAAATAAGTTGAGAGGTTGGAAATCACTAATTAACTTTGCTCTAAAGAAAAAAATGGAAAAATCAAGAGTCTCATACCTAAGTATTCAAAATTTCTATTGGCTTTTTTCTTTGAAAATTGGTTGGTTGAAACATCACCTTAAATTCAAAATTCATGAATATAAAAATCCCTAGATCATTTTTATGCTAGTACTATTACTGATTAGATCAATGTCTGAAAGAAGCGAGAAAAACATATCACTCAAAAAATTACAAAGAAATCAAGTCATTGTCACATGACCTAATTCAACAAGCTTGTATATCCTAACACCTCACTAAGAAAGCCAGTAGAAGAAACCGGTCTGGGGTTGGAGATATTCTGTAAAGCTTGTCAAGAGTTTATGTGTGACCTCTATATATAACACTCAAAACATTGTATTATTTACTCACCTATGTGCTATTATTAAAGTTGAATATGTTTAAATAAAGTTTTAAATTTTCTGAAGACATTTAACAATCAATACTACATAATAGAAATAGTTCAATAAATTATAATTAATGAATATTGTTTTGATTAGAAATACTTCTCATCTCATACTTATAGCACTTAGAATCTGTCGAGTATCCTATTTATTTATATGATACTAAAACAATACAATAATTAACAAAAAATATGAGAGAGAGAATGAAAGAATGTAAGGTGTTAATCCGATTCATAAAAAGAACAAGATAGTTAAAAAATAATAATGAGGTAAAATATCTTACCATTTATTAATAAACCAATTATTTTTAAGAATTACCATTTTAATACTTTTTCTATAACAAATGTTACATACTTTAAAATAATCTTTGAAAAAAAAGTAAGAATGTAATAAAAGAATTTACTATCTCTACTTATTTTTTACTAACCTTGACGTATCTTTACTAAAAGCTTTTAATATATTTGTTTTATTTTCAGATTGAAGTTAAGGTCTGAACCGAATGCCAAATAAATTTCATAAGTTTTTTACCTTATAAAAATATAAATATTACATTGTTTTTTGTTTGTGACTTCTTGCTATCTGTAAAATATAAAATGTCTCTCATGCCTTCATTGAGTAAATAAAGTCGATTGTTTTTATTGCTGGGAGTTCATAAAGAGTTTGAATATGAGAAGAGACAGAATTGAAACCATAATCTATGTATTTGAGGTCCAGAATTCCCATACCTCTACCATGATGCAAAGCAGCAATAAAGATTTACAATTATCAAAAGATACCTTTCTCATAGCCTTCAAAATATTTCAAATATTCTGTTTTATTCAAGCCTGTAGCAAATGATAGTCATGTTAAACTACCTGTGCTGTGATGTGATGCACTGTGACTTCTTCTTATATGAAATCTCTCAGCAACTATGTCCAGAGAAACCTGTTAGGCACTTTGACTTTCCTTTTCATTTCCCACCCCAAATTTTCCCATATTCTTCTCTATCCTGCTCTATCCCATTTCCACAACATAATCTTTGACAACTCCATAGCCTTTATATCTAAAACCCCGTTATTTTTTCTGAACTCAGCATAAAAACCAATAAGCCACCTTTCTGTATAATCATTTTGTTCATATTTATTTTTCCACAACTTCATTATTTGTATCCTTTCTGCTTTCAGGCATTTACATTCAATTAACTGATGCCTAATATTTTCTATGCCTTCCTTACACAACTTGCAGACTAAATTACCTATATTTTTCTATTTATGTGTTTCTTCCATTGTTGCTAAAGATCTCATTCAAGCTTTAAACAGTAAACTACATTCCTTGCTATTGTCATAAATTAACTCACACACATCATTCTGTTTACTTCTATAAATATTTAAACTCCTTTTACTCTCATACTAGTTCTCCATCTCACCAATTCCCTATTCTTTATTAATGCATCTATTCTTCTATCCCATTCCTTACCACTATAACACTCAACAATCCTCCTAACACAATCATCCCACCTCTTGTACAAGTGTACTGATATAAATTTTTTATCCAAATCTTCTGCATACCACATTAACTTTCTCACCCATCTTGTTGCCAACCCTTTACTCATAACCCAATTAAATACTATTTTGGCTGTTCTTTTATTATCCATAAACTGCAATCTACTGAACATTTTGCTTTTTGCATCTCTAATATAAAAACTTGACCACCCATTTCCCTTAAACTGCCTCCTTTGCCACCCACACATCTGCATCTAATGCATGTCTTCCTACTTCTCTTTGTATTTTTTTAAGTAATCTAATACCCCTTTACTAACACATAATGCATCATTGCCATATGTTAACCCTGCTACTGTCACTCCCTTCCATACAATTCTAGCTACATCATATTTATTATATGAAAATTGTTAATTTCTTTATCAATCCCTTTCTTTTCTTTGCTTCATTTATCAATTTTTTCTCCCATTCATCCAAGCTATTTTTCTGATTACTCAACATGATTTCCAAATAACTATATCTATTCACCACACTTAACTTTATATCCCCAATAAAAAATCTTTGTCTTCTCTTTCCCCAGTATTACCCATCATTTTATTTGATTTTTCTTCACTAAATTTAATCCCCATCTCTTTACCCACCCTTTTGCATGTCCTCAGCATAACTTCTATATCTTCTCTTCTTTCTGCACACAAAAAGACATCATCCACAAAAAAGAGACTCGACAAAGTATATACTCCCTTGCCACCTATTAATGGTATCTCTATCCCTCTTCCTAATCTTTCTATTGCTCTTTCCATTTCACTCAAATACAACAAAAACAGGTGACATAGGGCATCCTTGCCTTAGCCCCACCTTATTTTTAACTTTAACTGATTCTATATCCCCTAATTGATATGTATAGTAATTATTTTTATATAATTTCTTAATAATATCCACTAAAGCTTTATCCATTCCCAAATTTGCTAAACTTATCCATAATCTATTTCTATTTGCTCTATCATATGCCTTCTCTATATCTATAAAACTTATACATAACTGTTTACCTGAATTTTTACTCGTATCAATAAGTTGTATAACTACAAATAAACTATCTCCTATATGCCTATCTGATCTAAAACCTCCTTGCATTTTCCCCACTACATTATTTTCTTCCATCCATTTTGCAACTCTTCCAGCCACCATATATGAAAAATCTTTATATAAAACTGATGTTACCACTATCAGTCTATAATTGTTTACTATGAGTTCCATAAATATCTCTTAACAGATGTGGCCTGAGATTTGCCATAAATATATAGATAATTTTGTAAAACAGATATTGCAAAATTATAACAAGATATTATAACATAATACAATATAATAAGGCTGATTGACATAAAAATTAAATAAATGGAAAACATATAATTTAATTATTTAAGTGAGAGTAAAAAAAGTCAATATGATTTGATTAGGAATACTTAGAATCAGTAAATACAATAGATAACAATGATTATTAATGAATGAAATGTAATAATTATCTAATTAAAGTCAATTTTCATGCTATGTCTACAAACTGTTTCCTGAGCTGTAGAAGACAAATCAGTGAGATTGATCCAATATGCTTTAACTGTTGCCGACAAGCTGAAATGTTTGATCACATCATCTACTCCTGCACCAGACTTGGAAATATTAAAATGTTTATCTTTCAGAACTCTAAAGTGGACTTCTACAAGATTATTTCAATTAAGGACTGCCTGCATTCTGGAGACATTCCAACCATTAGACTGTCAATTTTCCTGACATTCTCTGTATGGTTGGCCAGATGTAAGAAACAATTCACTCGGCCTCTTCCAGATGTTGATTCTTATTTTCTACAAACTCTTAGAAAACTTAAAGACAGAGACAGAATCTTAACTACAAAATTTTTATATGAGGACACTTGGAAACTTTTTCAGCTTCCTAGATAAGGTCCTTGATGACCAAACTATTATGTATTAATTCATTAAATGTTGTTCTTTTTACCATTATGTTATTAGGTAATTATTATTATGCCTATAGTTCAAATGTAATATTTATTCTTACACAATTGTATCAATTGTAAACATATATTATTTGTTTTAATAAAGTTATTTTAGAATAATTATTATAAATAATAATGTGAAGACATTATATGTCATTTTCATTTTATTCAGATTAACTGAACCATATGTTAAAAGAAAATCATTATTTTTTCAAGATAATTGTATGAAACTCCAACATAAATAAAGCAACTTCATCTGCAAAATCATAAATCTTTGATTTTAGATGTAATAAAAGCATATTATTTGCATAAATTAAAATAAAATAGGATCAGAGACAAAATCTTGTAGTACATTATAATTTACTATTGCAAAAAAACTAGTAACTCTATGAATATTTATTGCTTACAACCAAGAAACAGAAAGATTATGAAAACCATATGAATATAGACAAATAAAATTTTATAAGATGCAGAAATCTTAATATATAGCAACAGTTTCAAGATCTACTATTTAAAGATTATTTCAAATTATATACAACATAAAGATCTGGTGTCTGAATCTACCCTGGCACCTCTCTGAGGAGTGCCAAAGCATGAAACCATGGTCAGGGGTTTGGGGGGGGGGGGTTCCTGACAGAGATATTTTAAGCGCTGGCTCTGGCTAAGTATTTATCACAAAGCTTATTGAGGAATTGGCAATCCTCATTGTTTATAACTTACAAGCTTAAGAGATAGAGTCATGTGATCTATGACTCTTATTTTGACTATTTATATACAGCATAACTGTATCTCTCTTATTGCATTTCCAAATTCATATAATATTAACATTCTTTAAATTTTTTATTACTTTTACAATGTTTTTTACAACCTATTATTGATAGTTTTGATAGCAGTTAAGATTTGAAAATTTAAGTAGAAGTTCTGAAGAAGATTGCTGGGGCAATCAGAACCATCAATAGTGGGTTGTAAAAAGCATTGTAAAAGTAATAAAGAATATAAATGATATTAATATTGCACATAAAACATGATGTACATTTTACAAACCATACTGATGCTCAGATAATATTTTATTTTTTAAAAAATAAAAATTATATCATTTTTACTTTAAACATCATTTCCAACAGTTTAGAAATCACAAAAATAATACAAATTGGTCTATAATTAGCAAACAGTAAAAAAATCAGACTTTTAAAAAATATATATAATAATACAAACTTCCAAACAAATGGGAAATAATTCAGTTTTTATGGAAAGATTATATATATATATATATATATATATATATATATATATATATATATATATATATAAGAATTTTGATATTATCTAATCTAACTAAACAACAGTACTGAAACAATCCAGCATGTAAGGCAACTGAAAATCACTAATATTCATGCATAAAAAGGAATTAAGATAAGAAGAAACATATATTGCTTATAATAACTTCTTTCATATACACTTTAATGCAAAGAAATTTCTTTAAAAACTTCTTTATTTTTCTTACAGTTTCAACTGTCCAGCAGTCTTCATCAGAGCTTTTTTAAACCTCAGATACGAAGATATGCAAAGAAAGTAAAAAGATAAGAATAAGAGTAGTAAGAAGAAGCAAATGACCAATCTTGTTTGATACACTATTTTTACATCTGATAAAAATTATTAAACAAATCAATATATTTTTCATTATTTTTAACTTCCAACAAACTATCCTTGTGTTTTATAAACTTGATTTGATTTGACAAAGGTTTCTTTATTACAGAATTTATTAATTCTATTTCAGATAAATATTTTTATCAATAAAATTTTTTATATTGAAATTTTAATTTCTTGATATCAGCATTAATTTCAGTATTTAATTTATTTAAAAAATAACTCCACATCCACCCAAGAGTTTTAAATAATTTCTTTGATTAAACGTTTCTACTAAATTATCAGTTGTTCAAGCTGAGCATCTCCTGATGTTGCTTGTTAATTTAAAACAAATCATTGATTTTATAATTAAAGCTTTACAAATATTCTGAAAAATTAAAAATGCAGAATCAACATTATTTATGGTGAAGGCAAATCATAATTTAGGGGCTCACATAATTTCACAAATATATTATCTAATATTAATTGATAAAAATGAATTATACATATAAATGGAAAATAGCTTGATTAAAACCAATGTGGTAGGCCCACATAGGCTATTGAAAAAATTTATGATCATGTCACCCATAATCACAACTGAAGAAGAATGCAAATCAGATAACTATACATCAAATTTGGCAATAAAATATAGAATGACACTTGTCCATAATCTATATAAAGTAATAATACAGTAGCCAACTTTCAGATCCAAAGTTCCTCACTGATGAAAGCCACAAGCTAGAAACTAGTCAGGATATTAGATGAATAGGCACTAGATAAGAATTTTATGCACAAATGTTCTTGTATCCATTGATTACTAAGGCTTGCACTACTATATGGAGAGTTGGCTGCTATTATTAATAACTTGTGTAAAAATAGGAAATGGTGATCATATGATATAAAGTAAAAACAGTAAAAATAAATCAATGAAAACTCAAATTAAAATAATTTTTTAAAAAAACCTTGATACTTTCTAAACAGGAATGAGTTCATGAGAAAGAACGTTTGATATTCATCCATAATATATAAATGCTGCTCTTTCAAGGAAATCCAAAATTCAGTTAAAAACCGTAGGAAAAATAAATAAATAAAATTAGCTCAAATATTTTGTATACTCAAGTAAAAAATGTTAAAATCAAAGAGTTATTTCATGGAAAAAAGTCTGTATTATATACTTCAGTTTACAAAATAAAATAAAAAATGATTCGGCTACTTGGGGGGAAAAAAAATTCCAACCTCCATCACAGACTTGAATTCTAGGTTGTGATAGACTAATTATTACATTATGAAACGTTAAATAAATGGAGACGTTATTTATTATTATTATAGAAAGGTAATGATTTGTGTATTTTTGCATAATTGTTTATAAATGATTCCTTGATTTATTTATTTTTAATTTAATTTAAATTGTCAAAAAAGTTTGTTTAAATGAGCCAATATTTAAAAGTAATTACATATAGGGTAATGATTATAAGTAAAAGAAAACTTGATAAACTGCTTTCTAAAGTTACAAATACAAAAAAAAAGATTCATTACTAATTAGCAGATATTAAAAAAATATATTCATTTACAAATTAACATAAAATAAATTAATATTTAGCATAATTCAGAATAAAATACAGTAATGCTAAAAATACAATACTTTAAATGAACTCATTAAAAAAGAACCATTTATCAAAGATATAATAAAAGATATTTAAAAAAATAAAAAACTAATTGGATGTTCAAACAAGCTTGAAGGGGGGGGGAGATGGATGAAGGAAAGGTATGCAAGAGGTGGGACTAGAGTTTAGTTTGAAAATGATAAATGGATAGATTCTAAAAGTAACTAGATGGTTAACTTTGGAAGCAATCTTAAAAACTTAAGCAACTGAGCGCTTGAAAGACTACAATTCTTAATTTTATTTTTAGGAGTTAAACATTTCTTAATTAGTCGTGCTAACTTTTTTATTAATAAAGAAAAAAATCAAGGATTTAAAAGAAAAAATAGTAAATGCATTCTAATAATTAAGCCGTGTTAAATTTTTAATCTTTCAGTACATGATAAATGTCAATTTAATTTTGTTGCTAATTCTTTAAAAACAAAACAAAAAAAGATGGTCAGATCCCTAGCCACGATCTCCCTATCACTACCTGGTAAGGTGGCACTACTGAACAAGATGGTATTTCCGCGCATCAATTACTATCTCCCGATCATAAAGCCAACCAAGTCCCTTCAGAATAAAATCAACTCGATCTGCTCCAAATTGCTTTGGAATGGCAAATGCATAGCCATCAGTTTGTCCAAAGCATAGAAGCCTCAAGAACTGAATAGATTTGGACTGCACATGCTACGCGTAATCTACACTCAAAAAGCAATCAAAGACTTGAGCACAATCCATCTCAATCTAATGGAAGATCAAACATGGTTTACCTTTGAATCTACTGACACCCTGCTGCCACTTCCAAGCAAATGGATCAAGGACTTAAAAGAACACATAACCAAACTATTTTCCATTACCAAGCGAACCTTGGAACAAAAAGCAACTATTGGGATGTCTCCATGCTCATGTACCCAAACAAGACAAAATGCCAACTCAATTAAATCCCTGAAACAGGCTATTTATTATAAGGTCAAGACTTTGGGCTTATACACCCAAATATATCGATTTTGTTCTAAAATATAATCTCACTTCTCTTCCCACTAATTATTTTCTAGTGTGGAGAAGAGGGTTCTAGAAGCTGGAGTTGCTGTGCAGCCTATGCAAGACTGGTGATGAAACACTACAACATCGTTTCTTCAATTGTACCTTCCTTGGTCAGCAGTGGTCTAGGATAGTGGCTAATGTTCTTCCTAACAGTACAAATGTGCTATCACTCTCAAGAGCATTTAAAAGTGACATTTTTGCAATTGTTAGAATGGCTGTTTTAATCTTTTTCTCAATTTGGCTCACAAGATGCATGATGGTGTTCAAATCAATCGATCTCAGTTCTCGAACAGTTTACTTGCAGGTCATGAAGAAGCTCAGGAGCAGAGACTGACTTCTGGCTCTGGAAAGACTGCATGAATAAACCTAGTCACAATACAATCTTTTGGACAATGAGTAATAAACTATGAGACTTCCTACTCCAGTTCATGTTTCCACTGTGTGTATAAATTCAATGTAACTAAAACAATTTCATGAATAAATTCTTTTTTTCTTAATAAAAAAAATTGAATGTTTACTGCTTGGAAGATCATAAATGACAGTGCTGGAACCATAATTTGTGTACCTTGAGATTCAGAGTCCACCATTCAACCTACCATTGCATTAAACTGTCAAAGCTGATACCATGTAGGTATTAAAGTGCAGAATGGTTAACCTCTAGAACTCAAAGTCTAAGGATTTCTGGCCCAGATAGTCACTTCAAGTGCTCAAACTTTTTATAAACTCCTAAACAATAAATCATTGGATTAGTTTTTAATAGCATTATTATACTATGTTTGATTTCAAAATGCAGCTCATTTAACTATTGCTGCTTATATAGAAATTGTAAACAATAATTTTATCAAGCTTAAATAGGTTTTTTTATACTTTTTTAACCAAATACCATTAAATTTAGTATTTAAATACATGTATAATATTTATACTTTAATCTAGATGTAATTAGAGGGGATTTGAACCCAGAATTTCAAGCTCCCTTCAGTCATCCACTCCATATTATACAACTGATACACATATCACTAATGATGAGTGCTGGTTCAGCATGAAATACATATATTGGAGATTATTTATCTTTTTTGCATATATGTGGTCATGCGTATCAGTTTTATAAAATGAAGTGGTTGACTGAAGAGAGCTTGAAAGTCTGGGTTCAAATACCCTCTAATGAAATTTAGTACTGTAAAAAGCCTTTATATAACATAGTGCAGAAAATGTAAAAAAAGGAATGGCAAAGTTAATAGGGTCAGTTTGCATAAGTATAGAATAAGTTCCTCACCATAATACAGTCATACTTTACATTTTATGGTTTCTGCATCAACATTCCCTCAACCCAGATTATCTTGACATAATGAATATTGTAAGATTGTATTTAATTATTTCAAAGATGAAAGTTTTTAAAAAAATTATATTCCACATTTTTATACAATTTCATCAAATTGACAACATGATATAAAAATAGCTATTATTTTAAACAAATAATTATGTTAATTTTCTTTCATTTTAAATACATAAATTATTTTATTAAGGGTTCTACTTGTACCAATTGGCTTACTATGAATCCTTAAAAAAAATCCTATTACTAACATTGCTCTAATATTTGGGTTTTTTTAATCTTAATTATCATAATAACTATTCCTTAGCAGTTTAACACAATAGTAGAGTGATGGAATTTAGAGTGAGAGGATCTTAGATCAAGTATCACTTGTCATTTTTAATGCTTGTAAGTTATAATTTTCTCTGTTATTAATTATGTGGTTATGCCTCTATTTCAATTCCTAAATTAATTTAAAAAACCATCTGAATCTTGCTATTTGAAATGGAACTATTGCCCTATAACATCCATTAGAACTAAAATCATAGTCTTCTTATAGTC
Source organism: Epiperipatus broadwayi (assembly GCA_028023455.1). Classification (NCBI taxonomy): domain Eukaryota; kingdom Metazoa; phylum Onychophora; class Udeonychophora; order Euonychophora; family Peripatidae; genus Epiperipatus; species Epiperipatus broadwayi. The sequence goes on along the minus strand of JAQFVV010012485.1, from coordinate 4,141,342 downwards.
TACATTTTAGTTATGACAGTGAAACATAATTGTCTGAAGTAAGCTCTCAGTAGAAAGAAAAACTCACTCGAAAGCAATGTCATTGAATAAGATTACAAGATGTGATTTTTAAAATCTGTCTGATTATTAATGGCTAACCTAGAAAAAACTTCATTTCATATTCATAAGAATAACCTTTTAGAAATTCAGAGATGACAAATGGTGCTGACAATTTTAATTCAAGTATTTTTCTGAATGGTATTTTATATCATCCATTTGATTTTCCAGACTCTTCCCTGATTGTTATTGTAATACCAGAGTCACTATTGATCCTGTTTTTTCTTTTAGCTTCCAGATTTCCATGTATTATATAGTTTCCTTAGAATGCCTTTAATAAGTTCACAATAAAACAATTTGTGCTTCAAGTTAAAATTGAGCACTAATATGGTTTCATCATTTGTTTGTATTCTTGCCATAGGTGATTCTCAATTCTTCAGTAAGATCAATTCTTTCTAGTCCTTGTCCAGTGCCACCTTTTCATATTCATGGAGTATCACAAGAAATACCACAGTCTAAGCAATTCCGACCTTTATTTTTAAGAATATGTTTTTACATCTAAGCATCTTATTTAGAGTTTTTCATGGTAACATAACTAGATTTAATCTGCGATAATTTTTTTAATTTCTAGATTTTTTTATTATTAATGAATGATCAATTCCACCTGTAAACAAGGATAAATCATTACAAATAAATTATAATGAAATAGAGTCAAATTGACACTTCGGAGTAAATAAGGCAAACAATTCTATTTAAGTAAAATTTTGATCTTTGAAATAGTAGTGAAGGAGAATAGTATAGTCCAGAAGAAAAATAAACAAACTGAATTCTGTTTTTTTTAATTTTATTTTGGATTGACGATGACTTTATTAATTCAATCAAAAAAGTTGAATAATATTATGCAAATGACTGCTTTTTATCAGTAAAAACGTCATTACAAATGGCATTTTTTAAAATCTTAAAAGGCATTAGATTTTTCTAGTAAAAAAAATTATAATTACATTATTTAAAGCAAAGAAATAAAAGTTTCATTCTCATATTCACTATTATATATATATATATTGTATGACATAGCTGAGTCCTCTATTTTTATTGCAAGTGACAAAGGTTTAAACTCATCTTCTAACATATTTGATCTGAACTTGAAGAGAGTAACTTTGTGCCAAACAGATTAACATATCAGTTTTCTGAATCTTCTATAGAAAACACTGTCTTTAAACTACATATCCAGTAAACATTTTTAGTCACATGATACTAGTAAAGCTCTGGAAATTTTGTTTTTTTTTTCTTTTTGAAGATAAACAAATACCCAAACCAGTATCTGGTATCATCTGTAGAAAGTCCAAAATAGCCAGTTCAATTAATAGAGTGAAAGATTCCAAGTCAATCTGAGAGGGCCTAGATTAAAATAAAAATTAATTACATAGTGGAAGAGACTGCCAGTTAACTGATTAATTTCAAATCACAGCAGGTGCAAATTAAACCTGCAATTAAAATGCTAACTGCCTAATTAGCAGTATACAATTAAACTAAGAGTTTAGTTCTGACAAAAACAAAAGAAAGAGTATCAGTGCTTCCAGTGTCTGCCATATTTATACTAAATAACCAGTATTATCCTGCAATCATATTATAACAATAAAGCTGTAATTTTAAAATTTTCAAACATTCTACAGTTTAATGCTCTAGCAATATAGATCTGAACATAATAAATAGGTATATATCTTAATGATCAGATTATAAACTAATTTTACTTTCTTTAATCATTTAATAAAAGGGCAATATCTAAATGACTTAGGACAGGGGTGGGCAATTGTTTTGACTCAGGGGCTGCAGAGGTTGGCAGAGGGCCACATTGCGGGCCACTTTATAGAAGCGAAGGTTAGCAGTGGGCCAGACCTTTTTTCCATGACATGATAAACACACTGCTTTATTCCCTATATTACCAAAGAAATATTTGTTTATCCATTCTTCATTAAACACACGGCGTTCACCAATGATTTTACATTTTTTCGGAGGGTTCATGGTTTCATTAAATTTGGAAATGTATATATTTGCTAATGCAAAGACAAAATTAAAATTAACCAGATCAACTGGAAAAAGCACTGCACATTGTATCTACACTGCACATGTGTATTGATATGGCCATCGTAGTGGAAAATATGAGATGAATCTTCGGTCGCGCACGGGAAGGAAATCTCAGTTCAATGTGGATTTTTTTGATTGTCTTGGAGGGCCACATAAAAACTCTTAGTGGGCCGCATGTGGCCCTCGGGGCGCTATTTGCCCACCCCTGACTTAGGACATAATCTGCTGCTTTCTGGCAAGATTATCTTCACAAGCATACATATTCTTGAAAGTTAAACACCATCATTGAATAGATTTTAAAACTAATTTCCGAATTATTAGTGTTTTTTAAAGGTAGGAAACATTAATTTTGCAGCATACTTATCTATCAATTAGTCAGCTTGAGTTCAAATTTTATAAATTTAATTTGTATAATATAAAAATATAAAATCACTGCTGAATTGGGTGTAACATTAAAAGTGTTTCTTTATTAAAGAATGACAATATGCTAAAACTATTTACCATCTAATGTTATTGATTGCTCATTTTTAGAGAGATGTCTTAAAAGTGAAGAGATTGCTATTGTTAATACATAGGCTTTTAATCTCATTAAAAAATTAAATTCCCATAAAGAATGAGAATTAGTAAATTCATCTAGAGAGTAAATGAAGACTAAATGATTATGATTATTATTTCAGAGACTAATCATATGTACTTTATATTTAAGAGCATAAATCTGCTTAAAAATGTGCGTGCAAAAATTTAAAAATATATACAAAAACAATGAAAGCATAATACAGATTTTATTTCAACTATCTTTTAATTATAATATTAAAAAAAAACAGGTATTTATTTTAAGATTATTGTTGCTTCTCTCTTGGCTAAAGAAGCACTCCGTCATCACCACAGCAGATCTAGTTGCGTGTTTGTTTGGGTTTTTTTTTTCCGTTGGGGTAATTTAAATGCCATAAATTTATTCTTGGTTAAAGAAATTCCTTTCTTTATTCTTCTATTTATTAAACAAACACATTTCTTTACAAAAACGTATTTAAAAAATCTGAGACTTCCATAAAATAGTATTTTTCACATCTTTTTAAAATCAAAAATAAGAAAAATATTAATCGCGAAAATGGCATACATTGAATGCTATCAAATTAGTTTGAGTGAATTAATTTATAGTGCATCGAAATTAGAGAAATGAATTATTTATCTTTACGTACTTTATATTATTATAAATCTAGATATACAGTGTGTAAAAGACGTTTATAGATGCGTAAGTGTGTGCATATATAAAAATCATCGAAAAAAATATATAAAAAAAATTATAAAAATCAAAGATTGGATATCATATATTGTTATTCGCAATTTTGATCTTAATTATCGTTAAACACTGAAAGTTTATTTCATGGCAAAACCTCTTTGACATGTTTTCATAATGCTTAGTCATAAATCTACATATTCCTTAAAGAACCAGCACTTCCTTATTTTATTATTCGATGTCAAAGAAGCTTTCAATAGAGAATTCTTAGTATCACTTTGTACTCATTAGAGAATAACTCTATTCCATTGATCATCCTTTTCTTTTGTCTTTGTGCCTAATACATCATCTCCATTTCAGTTCATTTTTGATATTACAGTATAACTATTATTAGTATTAGAATAAATTCATTTATTTAAAAAAATCTTGTTATATCCAAATTATTCCTTTCCTTCTATTCATTTTATACTCTTTTTTATTATTCTCTTTTTTCCTTTATTCCTTTAGATCATATATAATCTTAATCTTATTTAGAATTAACTTTTTTATATATAATCAAGAGTAAAAAGGCACTGATAAATAATTGTTTTAATCACAATTACATTTTTTTTCTAATATATTAAACCTAATAAATCACATTCCATGCTATTTTAATATTGCTACTTCACTTGCTTCATTAATATCTTTATCTATGCATCTTTGTTTTTTATTAATTTTGAGAACTTTAAGCAAGCTGAATTTGTCAATTATAAGTTTTACTAAACTTTACTGTCAAATTGATTAAATAAAGTTCATATTCGTCTTATCTATATCATCAAGCATTTTTGCCAAAATAATAATAACCTATATACCTAAGATTATTTAGATCACCATAATTTATCATGAGATTTGACAGTTACAAACCAAAAATTAAAAAAAAAATCTGAAGTTTCCAAAAATAAGTTTTAGTAATTTGAATCACCTTGGTGAATAATTATTTCTGATTTTAAGTTGTTCATTAATTTAATGTATGAAAGATTAATAGTAAATTGGTATTTTTTTATAAAAATTTTAAAATAATCTCAATATAAGCCATTTCAATCCCTTAGTTTAAGTTGTGTCACAGCTGAGGAGATACATTTTAAAGTAGACAATGGTCATCAATTTGCTATTGCATTAAATAGGTTAAAACATGAGATATTTTATCATAATAATATACATAAAATTAGGTGCTCATGAGAGCTGCTAATCTGCCAAACTTATGATATAAAATTAAACCCGGATTGTATATAATAAAGACACAAAATTAAACAATAAACACTTAATCATAATTGTTTTCTATCAGCTGTTAACAAAATGATTACAGCTCATATAAAAAGTTTAATGTGATTTTCATGTGTTTTTTTTAATTAGAGCTCAGACAAGATATATGGCATTAAACTTTCAATATTTACATTTATGAAGTTTGCAGAAATTTATGATTATATATGTGAATTGCAATCATTTTGGTATAAGCTGATAGAAAACGATTATGATCAAGTGTTTATTGTTTAATTGTGTGAATTTATGTCAAAAGATTTATTGAATACATTATATATATATATATATATATATATATATATATATATAATATATATATATATATATATATATATAGAATATATATATATATATATATATTCTAGCAGATTGCAGAAAGAAGTTTGCTGTGTAACTGGAGAGTGAGACCCTTTGATTTCTCTTGGATGCCTAACTGAGGAGAGCAAACTCTTAGATGTCTACTCGATATGTTCTTGTCATTTCAACTGTTATTACTATGTGATTATACTATATGAACATTAATGTGTTTTTCACCAACATGCATTAGCCAATACAGTGAGTTTATTGGCTCAAGAAGCACTGAGGTCTTTCTTCTCAGTTGCTTGATAGATCTTAACTGATATACCAGTTTTTTGTTGAAGACAGAATGAATGCATGTATGAATGAAAAAAAAATTTTTCTAGTAAATATTTACAATCATGACAGACAAAAATAAATCATGGCTTTTATTCCAGAAGGTTGTAAAATTACCAGCCAAAGCAGCAGTTGGTGGCCAAAGATAGAAAGTGCTAAGAATTCCCTGATTGCATACCCAAACTTCCATTTGATTATCATCTTTCAAGTGAAGGAAGATTGCAAAAATTGGAAGCACTGTCTCATATTAAATAGGACATATGGACTGTGTAAAGTTAGAAAAAAGATAAAGAGATAATTGATTTAAAAAGTTGGCATGTACTCTACTACAACGATACAAATATTGAAAGTACAAGTGGAGTAAGATTCATTATAAATAATAAGTGGAAGAGCCACATTGTGGAGATTAATTATATATCAGAAAGAATGGCAAGATTAGTTATTCAACTTAATAGCAGCTACCAAATGTAGATAATTCAGGTGTATGCCTCAACAAGTTTTCATAGTGATGAAGTAGTGGAGGATTTTTATATGAATGTACAAAAGGCTTTTGATCAGTCTAAACAACATTTTAAAACTGTTATGAGAGACTTTAATACTAGATTTGGGGGGGGGGGGGATGAAAGTACTGTAGGTAAATTTGGTTATGGTAATAATAATAAGAAGGAACGTAGACTTGTGGAGTTTACAATAAAAGAAAAACTTTATATTATAAATTCTTTTTTTGAGAAAAAAAGACATTTTTCAAGATTGTAATATTTTTAATAAATTCAATAAAAGATGTGATCATCAATTAGTGAAATGGAAGATTATGTTAATGCAAAACTAGAGAGACAAAAATTATTAAGAAAAACAATATTTACAGTTAATATTCCTAATCTTCGGAAATATTCTAATGAATTTAAATTAAATTTTGAAAATCATTTTCAAATATTAGTAGATTTTTAACATGATTCAGATTTAAATGAAATTACAAGGAAAATAACTAATATACTTTTAAAAACTGCAACAGAAATAGCTAGTAAAAAAAAGTAGTAATTGACCAATAAAATTTCTACTAAGACTAAAAAAGTTATGAAGAAAAGAAGGAATATGAAAAAATATAAAAAATGATATATTATGAAGGATTTAATATCTCAAATTTTGTAAAATTGTGTGAAAAAGAGTTGATAGTGATATAAAAAATTATAATTGAAAACTAGCACCAAAAAGCTATAGAAGAGAATAAAACTGTCAAGAATATAAAACAATATTTTGGTATTGGTAGGAAACTTATATCTGCAATAAAAAAAATGGAACGATTACTAAAAAGAGAGATTACATCATGAAATATGTATAAAAGTTCTATCAGGAATTATATAGTAATAAAAACAAGTATTGCCTGCAATTATTATATTTCTAAATTGCCCAGGATTTTAAATGAAGAAGTGAAACATGCAATTAAATTTATGAAAAGGGGGAAATCTCCAGATAATGATGGAATTATGATTGATATCTTAAAAGAAGCAGGTGAAGAAATAGAAATTTTTTTTGGCAAAGTTATATACTAAATCTCTAAATAGTAAAGATATACCAGATGATTGGAATAATATTAATATTAAAAAGAGTGAAAAAGAAGATATTAGAAATTACAGACATATCAGCCTTTATATATAAAAATTTTACCAAGATAATTACAACTCATCTACAGAGAACTTTGTATTTCAATCAACTGAAGGAACAAGCTGGATTTAAAAGTGGTTTAAATACAATATATCATATCAAAATATTGAGAGAAGTTAAGGACCAATGAATATGAGTTGCCATTATGCTTTGGATTTGTAGATTATAAAAAGACATTTGATTCTATATGCATTTCTTCAGTAATTAATGCATTGGATTATCATGATATAGACCCAGGATATTGTCTTATTCTAAAAAATATGTATAAAAATGTAACAACAATTAAGTTATATAATGATACTAAAAAGGTTAACATTGAGAAGGGTATAAGACAGGATGACTTCATATCTCCAAAACATTTTCACAGTGGTACTGCAAGAAATATTTTGTGGATTAAAATGGGACATTAAAGGAAAAAATAAATGGAGATTTTTAAGCCATTTAGATTTGGCAGATGATGTAGTTGTTTTTGCAAATAATGCTTCAGAGATTCGGGAAATGTTGCAAGAGTTATAGATGAAAGTAAAAAAGTAAAACTAAAGATAAACATTAAAAAGACTAAAATAACGTTCAATTGATTTTCTCAAAAGATTAAAGTAAAGATTGATAATAATGAGTCAGAAGAAATTAACAACTACAAATATCTTGGTCAGATTATTACTACAGCTAGAAACATAACAGATGAAATTAATCATATAATTAAATTTGCAGGGAGTGCTTTTAGTAGTAATAATATTAAAAGAAAATATGCCTATGTGTTTGAAAAGAAAGGTTTTTAATAAATGTGTTTACTAGTTCTTACTTATAGATACAAGACTTGAAGACTTTACAAAAGAACAATACAGAGACTTCAGAACACTCAAAGAAGTATGGAAAAATTCATATTAGGAGTAACAAAAAGAGTTCAAAAACGAAATATATGGGTAATAAAACAAACAGGTGTTACTGACATCTTTGAAAAAATTAAGAGATTGAAATGGAGTTGGGTTGGACATATTTCTTGAAGAGATGATAAAAGATTGACAGTTGAAAACTTAAATTGGATTCCAAGATATAAAAGATTCGGAAATAGACCATATTTAAGATGAATCAATGAAATAAGGAAGTGTGCAGGGATGATGTGGAGAAAAGAGGCTAAATATCGGAAAAGATGGTTTGAATTTGGAGAGACCTTCATCCTAAAGTGGACTGATAATTGTTGATAATGATGATGATGATGATATTCTAGCAACTTTTATAATATATATATATACTTAAAATATAATGGAAATATTATGTTTTTAAAAGATTTCATTTTTTCTTATTAAATAGAAAAGGGAAGGCAGTTCTGAATTGACTGAAGTATGAATAAAATTGTTATATAATTTTTTTTGCAATAAAAAATAAATATTTACAACAGTCTAATATCAGTCAACTTTAACAATTTAATTGAAGAAATATATAAATGTATAATTTTTTTTAAAAAATACACCAAAACTATGTTACTTATATGCCTGCAAGAATATACATTAAAAAAAAAAATCAAACTAAAATTATTGGATAATGTAAGTTAGAAACACCACAAGAAAACAAAATTAAAAAAACCAATTTTTTTAAAAAAATGCTAAGGAAGTATACGTAGTGAAGTGTTAAGGTTGAAGGTATAAAAATTATATAATATAATGGTGTATTATACATATAAAATATATATATATATTCAGAAAGTCTAATATACCTTCCTTAATACATACATAAATCAATTATTATTATTATTATTATTATTATTATTATTATTATTATTATTATTATTATTATTATTATTATTATTATTATTATTATTATTATTATTATTATTATTATTATTATTATTATTATTATTATTATTATTATTATTATTATTATTATTATTATTATTATTATTATTATTATTATTATTATTATTATTATTATTATTATTATTATTATTATTATTATTATCTTTCAAAAGAACTTTATTGAATATAACAAGAAAAAGGTTACATTTATAACTATTTTACCACATGCAGATGAATTGAAGTTAGTATAAATAAGTTGAAAATTGTAATTGGGGGTGGGGGGCAACAAAGACAAAAAATACGCATGTGGTTTACAAATTTGAGTTTACATTTTTTTTAAATATATATATATCCAATTAGTTTTGTGCAATGGTAAGGCTGTTAGTTCTGTTTTTTATTAGTCTTTTTTCCATCTATAATTTTGAGCGCTGTTATAATATAGACCAGGTGGCTGTGTACATCTTTTGGGATACAATTTTTTCATCCCTTAAGCAGAGCTGTTCCATCTTGTTCCAGAATGTGTTTGGATGTCTTTGTGGATTATTGTTGTACATGAAGGAGCATCTTGTGCACCATAGTGTAAATAATATAAAAATACTTGCTCGAATATGTGGGTAGCTAGTTACCCTTAACAAATGATTGTAAAAGTGTTTGAATGTCACAATTTCTTTGTTTGCACAATGATGGGATGGATGAGTGAATATTATCAAATGCAGGGCAGGTAAAAAGAAAAAGTTCTTGTGTCTCAGTCTCTCTATGACATAACCAGCATATGTCTTCTGTATTTATGTAATGCCTTCTATATCTACAAAAGTGTAATGTTGGCAGTGCTTCAAGATTTAATTTGAGTAGAAAATCATAATATTTGGGTTCTAATGACCAGAATTTAAATTTTCGGGTTAGTTGTCTATTGTTAATGTTTAAAATTGGTCTTTTATCATTTAGGGGAGAGCAAGTTATCTGGTATACATCCCAATATTTAAACTTATATTGAGGTGGTGAATAAATAATGTTTGGAATGTTAAGAATTAGTGTAAGCAAGGTTTTCCAATATCCACTGGCTGGTGGTGGTTTATCTGTTGGGGTAATCTTGAAGAACACTTTCATGTATGGAAATAAATAAGAACATGCAGAAATAAGATTTAATGTCTTTTAAATGTTAAAAATATGTATTGAATGTAGTCGTAAACCATTTTATATTAGAGGAGCTTGAATACGTTTTAGTGAAACTGAAACAATCTTTTTTCCCCACAGCAACTTTCTACATAATGAGTTTATTTTACTAGTAAAAGATTTAGTGTACAGTATTATTGGAGAATAGTATGTGATTCGAGTCATAATTAATAGATTAAACAGGGATACTTTTGAATACAACGAAAGGTAAGATTTTGAAAGTGAATCAATTATGATTTCTATTTTATTTTTAATTTTGTCTTGTATTTGTTGTTGTTGTTATTATTATTATTGTTGTTGTTGTTGTTATTATTATTATTATTATTATTATTATTATTATTATTATTATTATTATTATTATTATAAATGATAGAAATTAAGCTCACTTTACTAACTCAACATAAAAATAAAACAAAGGTGCATCTCTACATTCAAGAAATCATTATATAACAATTTGATATATTGTCATTGTCAAATTTTACCTACTATTTTCACAACAAGCAATTTAAAAATTAACTTCAATAGTATACGTAATAAAGAACATTAAAAAATAAATTGAAAGTATGATTTACTGGTACTTACAGATTAGCCTGAACAACAAGGGTAATTAGAGGTAATTCCAGACAATAAATTTCAATATATATATCACATTAATGCAATAATTATATATATATTTTTAAAAATTACACTTACTATCAGATTTTTTTAAAATATATAATCCTATTTAATAATCAATTTATTAATAAGAAATAAATGAATTGACATTTAATTGCTTATGCCATTTTAGTCTTTGAATTATTTCTTAGAAACAACCCTCCCCCCTTTTTTAAAGATTAAAACTTAACTCTCCCCTCCCATCTTTTCGCATTTTGCTATAAATTTTAATAAAAGTTGTAAGAAAAAACAATTTTTTTTTAATTTATAGGAAAATGAGAAGGAACGGGTTAAGTTTTAATGTTTAAAAAAAAGGGGGGAGGTATTTGTTTTCCTAGCAATTCGAAAGGTAAAAGTTTGTCAAGCGTTGTTAGCCGAGAGGTCATCGTAGCCGCCTTGCAAGCAAGTAGTTGGTTGCAGACGGTTATGGGTTTGCCTCCCGGCCGACGCTATGACATATGGAAAAAAAAAAAAGTGTCATAAGCAATTGAATGTCAATTTATTTATTTATTTTTTTTACTAATAAATTAATTATTAGGCAGGATTATATAATTTTAAAAAATCTGATAGTTTCTAAGTGTAATTTTTTAAAAATTACATATAATTATTGTATTAATCAATCTTGGTGTACAGGCTAAGCCATAAGTACCCATTTACTTATCTAAAGTAAATTCAATATTTATGTAATACAATCTGCAGCATATATTCTGATACATTTAAGATTTTTTGGTAGCATAAACAATCTAAGCATAAATATAGAAGTTTTCTTCAGTATAGTTAAACAATAACCCTTGATTATATGTCATAACAAAGGATGAAAAACAAATTAAAAATACAATCTGATTAAATAATGTTTATTTATTATCCTCATAATAAAGTCTGTTGTAAATGTCCTTGTGCACACAGGTCAATCAAAGCTATTATTACAAGAAAAACCAACTTCTATAAAAAAATACAATTTTATTAGGCATATGATTAAAAACAAACTTTCATTATACAAGCTAATATGATAACCTAAAAATAAATTTAAAAATGTTTATAAAAACTAAAATATAATTTACTTTCCTACAGATTCTTTTAAATGACATAATTAATTTACTCAAATGCTTATCTTTATAGATATAAATATGGAAGCAACAAGAAAATGTATTCACTTACATTATTAAAGCTCCAGATAATGAATTATACAGTAAGTTTATTAATTTAATTTTTAACTGAAATACAGGCTTATTATATACCTGTATCAATATATGTAATATATAGGGTATATGAGCACAGACTTTCACAGGACCCATCACTCACCACTCTATCTTATATCACTGATACACTTGAACACATAGATGTCAAAAAGATAAATAATCATCAATATACATATTTCAAGATAAACCTGAAATCATCAGTTGGTCCAGATTATCATCTCTACATATACATATATATATTGTCACCTCAACTTTCTCCACGCACTCTTTCACTTATTCAACCTCAATAAACTCTCATTTCTTTCAAGTAGCTTGTCAATTGAATTTTATACTTTAGGATCAAATACATACCGGGGGTGCCAAATTGCAGCTATAAATTGTAATGCCCACCAGAGATCATCATCATCAGCCATATTTAGGACTACAGAAGATATTGGAGAAAGTAATTAAATTGTCTCTCAAAAAATAATAATAATAATAATATTGATAAAACCATTCAATCTAAGGTGGTCTTAATTTTAAACCTAGCATTAGTCATGCAAATATTTCATGATAAATTTATTATAAAATTCATACTAATGAGACAACTTTCTTCCACAACTTTACTATAAATATTTGATCTCGAGTGGTACCTACAGAAAATGCTATATACAGTTTTCATTTACATCTGACTGGAAACAAATCAGTAATCAATGCAGAGAACTCATAATCTATGTTCATAATAGAAACTTAGTATTTAATTGAACATTAGATAAAATTTATCACAAATAAATCTCCTCATTTAATTCCATTACTTTATTTTTTTGTTTTCAGCATCTATCACTTTCAATAGCTACAATTATATAACTCGGAATGTCTGTGTTATGTTCTCTAATCTGAGAATTCCTAATCTTATTTCTCTAACACACATATATCTTTCGATCAACTATCAATTCATGATCTCTATTTTATAATAGTAGAATAATTTTATTATAGTATGCTACTTGACTTCCAAACTAGCTTTTAAATCAATAATTGAACTGCTCTTTCTCAAGGTCTAGATCTGTCAAGAGGTGCCCATATAAGTGATTACATTGTAATGGATATGATTCCAAATATGCTAAGTTGAAAATTGATAAGAATTTACTATTGGTAATCACTCTAAACACCGAGAGCAGGAAAGGGATTTTATGTTTGCTCCCAATATTCACAACATTACAATGAATCAAAAGATTAAATTTATTAAACTTAACTCAACTATTCCCTGTCATTTTATTCTATTATTTCTAATCTATTGACCAAATTTTAATTAATAACTTTAAACCTATCATATTTTGCAAAAGTAAACTATGGAAGCAAACCATGGACATTAATCAGATAAATCAATCAAAATTTACTTATGAAAGTAAAGTACGGAAATAAATCACAAAATTAGATTATGTAGATTAACTATGTAGATAATTTATGTGAAACTGAAGTTTATAAGAGTGACTTATATAAAATGAATTATGTTAATCGAATATATTAATAATCAAGGTAAAATCAATACTGTAAATCAATCATGGAAATAAATTATCAATATAAAATTAGCTATGTGAATCGAATATGGAAACAATATGATAATGACTACTGCAAATCGATCTTGGAAATAAAGTATCATTATAAAATAAATAATTAATTTAAATATGAACTAATATTACCTTAATATAGGTGCTGAATATATAGGTTCTGGAGATATTTGAAACATCAAAACACAAAACACAATATAATCTTATAATAATAGTAAACTTTATTATATTGACAATAATGATAAAATTAAAATAAAAACACACTAAATTATAATATTGTTACACAAATATATGATTCTGATCTATTCAGGACTATTATTCGAATACATGTTTGAATTAACTAATTTCCTGGATGACTCACTTCTTGTTTTGACCCATTCATTTATTAAATAAATAATTAATAATAATAATAAATACAAAAGCTGGAAACAGAATTCCGGATATTTTAGCTTTAAAAAAACTTAATCTTGAAAGAGAAGAAAACCTATAAATTTCTACCTCCCCCCTTTTTATTGTAAACATTGTCCATTGGACTATTCCAAAATAATATATTAGCTTCAATTATTTTAACTAACAATGTGAAATAATCTTACATTTCTAAACCATTTTATCAAGCAATAATTTTCACATTTTCAATGAAGAAGGATTATATGTCATAAAATTACCTTACTAATTTTGCAAATGAGTTTAAATTCAAAACCCACACTTTTACATTCATGCTTGTCAGATCTTTATGTTTTGACTGTATATCTTAATAGGTCAGCATGTCTGCCCAGCTTGATGACCTCAATTTATCATCATTCAAAAAAAATCAACACAGATCGATTAGTTTATCAATTAAAATCTTTGTCATTCTTCATCATACAAATACATCTGACTGAATCCTTATCCTTTCAGGGCAACTTTATTCTGTCCCATGTAAGAAAACTCTCTTCATATCACACATAACCATGCAGTATCTATAACACGCACACAGCCACGTCTTGATAAGGGAAATAAACAAAAACAACAACATCAACTTCAAACTTAAACTATTTGCTTGAGCCAGGGAGAGAGATCTTTTCTTAAGATCCAGGATCGTGTAAAGAGCTTCTCTTAGACACCTATTCCCTATATTACACTTAAACAGTAACTTTATTAATAATTCCCTATCTGAACAAATAAATGGAGTGAAACTTAGTCATCTCCGACTGCCATGGTATATATATCATGAGACAGCCATTTCCCATCTATTGGGTGGTAGGATAACTTGACATCAGTAATGACAAGCATTTATAGCTTTATATATGCCACATATACATTGATTTCAGCCTAGATAAATGACAAAGACTAACCAAATCCCGAATCAAACATCTATGAATTATTTCAATTTTAAACAGTCAAGCCAACAATACACCTAACATTTATATTAATAACAGGTCAACACTACTTTAGCATAATTATGGGCTTTACGACCATCCTCTCACTCTTCATATTTACTTCTGTTTCTAATCATGACTCAATCCTTCATATTTACTATTAAGCACAAATTAAAATTTTGTTAAGAATAATAAAAATATTTATATCATTTCTCTCTTTACTTTTAAATTTAAATTTACGTGAGCATCTATACTTAAATGGTATCAAAATCATTTTTTCTCTTTCCTTCAAACATTTTAAACATAAACAAAATATTAAATTAAATAATCTAGTGATTAGAGTGTGACATAGCATATAAACAAAATGAAATATAATTAAAAAAAAAACAAATGACATATCATATAAACGAAATAAAATAAAGAATAAATATCAACATTATAGATAGTCTCTTTTAAATTTTTTTTCCTTCCACTGTCCATCAATCAATTAATACATTCAGTTCATTTTACTTGAGATAGCTATATACTTGCACATCAGACAGTTATTTTAATTAAATGTGTATAAGATGCACAGACAGTCATTTGAATCAAGATAGATAAAAAAAAATGTAGATAGTTATTTTAAATCAAAATGTAGCTACAGGATAGTTAATAAATTTTAAAAGAGTTCTATTGGTTACCTTCCATTTGATGAGTTCTTCCTGGATTTGAATTCACTTTGTTTTCCTTTCTTCTTTTTTTTTCCATTTATCGGTTCAACTTATAGGCAATAAGCAGTTTCTGATTACTAACATGAATTAACTTTTTAAAACATTATGCAGAAGATTGCTGCAGTTGTTTTAAACGAATTTTAAACAGCCAAATAATTATTACAATCTGAATTGGTCTTTTAATTTGATAAAAAAAATTGACAATTCTCTCCTTGCAGGAAATTTTATAAGCAGACTGGATAAATTGTGATATTCAGCTGAAAATATTTTATCAAAAGTTGACTTCTTCATAATTGATTTGAGAAAAAGAGATATACACCACTCATAGATAAATTAGAAATTCATATTTTGATATACGATAAAACTTAAATACATTATTAAATTCTGAGAAAGAAAATTAAAAAAAAACAACTTGGAGATTAATTCTTAGTTAGCCTGTTGATCTCAATTAGCAAAAAGTTCTTTTTCACTTTCTCCAGTCACTTTTTATAGAGTAAAGGAAAAAAACACGTTAAACCTCCCCCCCCCCCCCAGTGGTTCCTTTTCAAGTCTAATCAAAAAAATCCCCACTCAGAATGAACAATGACTCTTAAGTGTTACTATTAACAACTTTGTCTGATTTGAAACCAGATCTCTTTAAATTAACACATTGGTGACCAATTTATGAAATTTAGTCAACGAAACTCTAATTAAAAAATTAAGCCTACTAACACTTTTTTTGGTCAAACAAAGGTTACATTCATTGGATCTAAATAATTTCTTATTTAGATTTACATTTTAAATAATATAGAAAATTATTCAATTTTTATAAAGGAAAGAAAAAAAATCAAACTCATATATCTATATCACACAAACACATGTGCAGACCATTAAATATAAAAACAATTATTCAGATCACACGAACACAAATATCCATCATAATTTCTTATAATTACAAGCATAAAGTCAATTATAATTTCTGATAATTATAAATATTCACTATAATCTCCCATAACTTTAAACTTATTCTCCAGAAAGAAATTGTTAACCAAAGCTACTGATAATCAATTCAATTTTAATCCTCAACTCTTTAATAATAGATATCAAATTCACAAGACTTTATCCTAGTCATATAAATATTTATTCCTGAATTATTATATTGGTAAAAAAAAATCAATCATCCCCCCTGCATTAAATAATGCTAACTACATTTTATACAAACTGTCTCTATATACGTTACTTTTGAACTAATATAGCCATTACTTTCTTAAATAAAACCTTTAACTTTTCTTATATCAAAAAAAATTTTTTTCCACAATTACTTCATTTTATTATATTTGGTTTATAGATGGAATAAACCAAAGGGCTACAATATATATGCAATAAGTGCTCAGATATATATCAAGATATTTAATTTTCATACTTTAATGGACAGGCTTCAATCCACTCCACACTCCAACTCTTCAACTGTCTATTCAAATGAAAATCTGATGATGGAATGCTCAAAGGCCATCCTGAAGCGAAGATTTATTGTCATCCCCATGTTGATCTAATTGAATTTTCATAAAAAGGAAAGATTATTTCTGAAATATGATATCACAGAAAAAAATAATAAACTTTTATTAATTAGATAAATAATGAAAAATATTAATAACATGACAAAGTGCACCAAAATTAAATTAGAAAGTTGAAATTATGTTAGTTTAATTTTATGCAGTGATTTATCATCTTGGATCATCAATTTTCTTATTATACATTATTACAGAAGTCTAGAAAAAATATTGTACATCTTGCATTATTTTATCATTTTGTAGCTAATTTCCTGTAGTTTTTAATACCAAAAAAACCTTGATAGTACAACTTAAAGTTATTTTTTATGATTTTTTTATGAGATATTTTATTTTATTAAAAGAAAAATGTCCATTAATGGAGAAGACTTTTACAATAAATTTCTGGATGAATATAGGTATAAATAATTTCAATTATTATATTTTTCATGTTTTATTGAAATCATTTATTTTCATGAAAAACTTTAATTATAAAAAAACATTGTAATTATTATTATATTAATCATATTTTTAAATGTTAGTTTATAAGCAAAATAGCCAAATAATGATATGATAATATTTCAATATATATATATTGCAACAATACATGTTATATGGCACATGATAACATAATGTGTGTGTGTGTGTGTACAAATTTGTATAAAGTTAACAGGAAAAGTAGAAATAAACACAAACAAAAATTTTGTAGATATTTTCTTCATTTCCCTGGAATAAAAAAACATAGTAAAGGATTAAATAATTTTGAATTTAAAATAAAATTTTATATAAATTAAATATTTAAAAAGGTCTAATAAATATTTTTATTGAATTCTGAAATTAAAAACAAGCATGTTTTATATTAAAATAAAACTGATAATTGTAAATATTTCTATTATCTATTTTTTAAAAATCTTTGTAGATCATCCTTGTGATAAAATTCCAAAAGATAAGGAAAAAAGTTTTTAATTAATGTATTTTTGTCACCCTACTACAAAAAGAGGGTGGATATAAAAGAGTAAGTTTTTTGTTTTCAGATAAGTTGGCTAATAATAGTTTCATTATAGTTGGTAGCTGTAGCAGTTAGTGGGCTGTAATTAGCTGGCCAGAATAGCTTGCTGCAAGAGTTGGATAGCAGATTTGGACAGTGATACCATGAAGACATAAGAATGCAAGAAGGGCAAGTCTAGAAGCTGCTGTATAGTTCATGATGGTGGAGTTTGAATTCATATCAATAAAAGGGTCAACTTCATGTTTCATATCTACAAATATGGACAAAACAGCTTACTGACCTGAAGTCTATCAAATCCTACACAGAAGGAAATCGATTGAATGCAACCATACCTAAATTATACTTTTCCTGATGTGACTATAAACCAATCTTCTGAAGACCAGCTTACCAAGAAAACCTCAGTTTGATGAAGAAGTAATTATACATATGCTGGTGTATCTATATGCAGAGAAGCATAAATAAACATATTAATATAAAGTTCACCTGGTAACTAGTGATAGATATATTGAGACTGGTGTTTTAAAATAATTTCTTTGGTATAGGATGACATTTTAAAAGTTATATATAGAATTAGATTATTTAAATCATTTATTGTAATAAAAAAGAGACATTTTAAATTTAAAGATGTTGATAATGAAACAGTAAGATTCGTATTCGAATCTTAAGTTTCACCTTTTTCTGTCATCTCTCACTGACCGGTCTATCCCGCCCAAGTTTAAACTTTTTGGTATCGAATTGTGTGTGTAGCAATCTTAGAAATGTATAAATATATGTAGAATTCAGCATAAACATGCACACATTTCGATCTCAAATTAAATGCAATAAATAGGGATAAAATAATATAATTTAGATTTCTTTTAGTTATATAATTTTGTATAATTTTAATCATTTATTTTGGATTATAAAGTTCGTATTTATTGCTTTGTTTAAATTTCATTTAATAATAATTCTAAAAATATCTGATGTAATATTTAATTAAAAGTTAAAATAATCTTATGTTCCCTTTTTGTTTTTGAAATTTAAAAGCATCGGTCAGTGATAGATAATAAATTAATTAAAGAAAAATTCTCCAAAATTAATTAGTAAATGTAAAATGTAAACAATAGAATGGCAGCTTTCTTTAATTAAAAACCAACTAAATGCATTGATTATCCTCAGGGCAGATTAAGTAGAACCTAAAAATATCTTAACAAAAATGTGAAAGATCAAGATAAAAAAAAGAGGCCATCTTAGACTTGCTGGAGACATTCACAAAAACTTTAGCTTTGCTCTCGATCACTGAGAGTCTCCAAAAATATAAAAATAATTTGTTCCTGCCAAGGTATGACCGAGTAAAGCACCTAGATTATTCTCCATCGGGTTATGGCCCACCGGATGCTGAACTTTCCATTGCCCGTCATAAATTCACTATGAAGATCTGCTGCCTGAAATAAATGAAAAAGCTGCTGCTGTTGTGAAATTAAATGAAATATCTAAATACAAGAAAGAATTGCCACTCATGCACTATTTGCTACTTAACCAATGGACTCGGAAAACTGCTTATAAAACAGGTACCTGTCTGTGTTCAAACTCTAGAGTACTCTAATAATATGCTATAGCTATTCTTCATATTACTTATCTAAATTTATAAAATGTAAAAACTATCATTTGTATAACTAAAACTGAATAATTAACTTAATGTGTAAATTTCTCTACTAATCTAGCTTACCTCATTCTGTCTTGGGTGCGTATTTCTATAATCTACATTTCTATCTATAGTTATTATTTAATTATTGCATGCTCATAATTATTTCAATATTCAAAGTTTAAATCTATGATCACTTAAAACAATGAATGCGTGTCAAATTTTCATTAATATTTACTTTCTTTAATAACTTAACTTTCATATAAATCGACACGCATTCAATGCTTCATTTATTGTAATGCAGGGGTCTACTACTTCGCAAATGGCTGACGTATTAGTTATAATAATTCCCAAGTTATATATGTTTTGTATTTATTAAATAATCAGTGAATAATTCCAGAAAATTACATTTCTTTGAGAGTCACCAACGTTTTTTAGTAAATGTTGATAATGTAGAGCCGAATTAGAAATCTATTTAAATCTCATCATAATCAATTATCAGTATACATGTGTTATGTTTTAGAGATGCGATGACCCATTCTGCCGTGAAATTTCCGGATTCTTCAGGGTTGAAATTAACCCCAGTCGTCCTACACAAGCGGGCATAATGGGTGCTCCCGTAGGATTTGACAATGTCATGCAGCCAGCCGGCAAATCGCGCCACGTACCGCTTGTCCCTGGTTATGCTTATGTGACACCTTACTTTGTCGGACTGAGGCAGAGACCAGTCTGATATTCTTATAAACCCATTTGCGGCATTGCAGTTTCGATATACTGCCATTCCATATTGCCTTTCTAAAGCGTACCACGTGTTCCTTTGCTCAATTCTATTATTCTATATATCACTCCGCCTCTGCATTATCTTTGTAATTCACTCTCAAATAAATGTTTGCCCTTAGTTATAAATAAATATTTTAATTAAATAAATATATGTCTGCCATTACTCTTATAACCCATACTTTAGACTCTTGCATTGCAAAGGTATAAATTCCCCAAGGCATGCATTAGAAATACTTACTCGAGAATTTTAGGTAGCTAGATTATGCCTTCAAATAAATGTATTCCTTTTGTAAACATTTCAGTATCGGAAATACCGCTGCTGAAATCCTCAATATAAAATAATGTCTAAATAAAAAAATGTACTCTTTAAAATATTATCATGTCGCAAATTCCGCTACTGAAGCTTTCAATCCCTAAAATATTATTAGTCAATGTTTTATTAAAATGTATTAATAAATAATTTCAAACTATATGTCTGCAGTTACGTTTCATTTATTCGATACCCATTCTATATAATATTTCCTCGATTATGTAAATATGAATGTTTAATTAATATTAGTTTGGTTATTGACTAACTCGAGAATAAAATCATGAGTCTCTTGCATATCCCTGACCCCCGTGCCTAAGGAAATATTTACTAATGTTGCATCAGATGCGTTGTTTCATGGATTGTATTGTGGAACCGATAAACTGTGTTCGAACTCAGTACCATGGGTGGCTTCGCTACTCGATGGTGCTGCTGTTCTGTATGGTGGTCGAATTCTGCACTATGTTTACGAGTCACACATTTTCTGACCATTACAATAATAAATCAACAATTATCTGTCAAAAATTGACTTTATGTTTTTTAAAAAAAGAAGAAATCAAATAAAACAAATCTTTTTAAATTAATTTAAAGAAATAATTAATTTGGAGTAACCTGTCAAAAAAGCAGCTTATAAACTTTCAAGAGCTTGATATTTTTTTTTTAAAAAAGTAAAAATGTTATGAGAAAGTTACTTTTTTATATATATATACACGGATGTGTGAATCTTATGTATGTTAATTTCATTTATTATTTTGACAAATTTAAATATGTTATGTTAATAAATTGATATATCCCGTGTCTGTGCAGTATATATATATGTATTTTATGTAAACCTAATATAAGGCATTATACATATCATTAAAATGTGATAACTTTAAATTTTAATCATTTATTGTATTTTATATGACAACTGAAACATAAATAAATTGTACTGCACATTTATATGCAAATACCAACACATGTTAGATAGACACTTATATGTAAATTTTAATCATTTATTTTATTTTATGACAATTCAAATAGTTCAGGAATTATTGAGTCATGTGTCTGAGTGCTGACTGGGGTTTAAGTAAGTCTATTGAAACATATACTTAAACCACACTATAATAACTTGAATTTTGTATATTAATCATGTAAATCACAATGTGATAATTTTTTAATTGCATATTACTCAAAATCAGCAGGCTTAATTTATATGTGTATAGCCATATTCTAAGACCTTAATATCATTTTTATTGTTATTAATAAACTTATATATCATTGTTAAAATTATTCCAGTGACTTATTTCTAAATAGTTTAAAATATTGTATGTTGCATTATCACTTGATCATAGTAACAGTTATAGAGCTTATGTTCTCTGAGCTAAATTCATGTATAACAGTCTGATATATAATGGGGATGTATATTAATGTTTATGGGCATCCAATGATGATGATAATATTCTCATCAATGATGATGATGGTTATCATCATCCTGGTTGGTGCAAAGAGAATATTCATTAAAGTCCATGCATAGTTGGCCAATACATTAATGGTACTAAGAGTCCAGAGTATTGATGATAATCAGTATGTTTTAATATCCCAGAATTATTGTTTTATGGTTATATATTCAGATGAATTAGCACTTATGTTTGATTTGCCAAATTAATGTTTAAATAATTACCTCAAGCTGGCAAGGCCTCAATAGTTAGCATGATCTACAGTAGACTCATTTCAAATCCAGTCACAAGATGAACTGTTGATGTATTTTGATTTTTGATTATTCATGATACTGAATGAGTATTACTTATTCTTATGCTTACTTTTACTTATTGATAATGCTGGTGAATTTATAGTTGATTATACTCTTAGTTATTGTAGGGATCTTGCTCGTCCCTTTGATATTAAATTTTATATTTTTTTGCTTGAGGATGAACAAACAATTCCTTGAATCCCTGATGGTTTAACCTTATTTCCCCCATCCCATTATAAATGGCTACCCAATGGAGGGCTGATGATGATCATGTATTGGTGTCCAGCATTATAAATGGCTGCACAACTGAAAGCATTAATGATGATCAGCATGATTTAATATCCTAGCATTATTGTTTAGATTTTTATGATTGTATATTCTATGGATGAACACTTAGGTTGGTGCATCCAAATTAATGTTTAAATAATTACTCCAAGCTGGCAAAGGCTAAATAGTTGGATTGGTCTACAGTGGACTCATTTTAAATCCAGACACAAGATTGACTGTTGATTTATTTTTATCATTGATCATTCATGATGATGGATAATTATTACTTAATTTTAGTGCTGCTGAATTGTGGTTAATGATACTGATAGTTATTCTAAGGAGTTAACTAGGATAATCTCTCAGAGAGATCTCATGCTTTTATAATATGTAACATTACTTATATATTTTGATATTAAACATTACTTTAATATCTTATATTTTAATATCTTACTTTATTACTTTAATATTTGTCTCATTATTTAAATTAATTTTATTTGAATTATGTTGACTGGGGTTGATGATTTTTCCATCATCCCAGTTTATTTTGAATTACCCATCCTGTTTTAATATATATATATATATATATATATATATATATATGGGTATATATATATATATATATATATATATATATATATATATAAAACTACTAGTGAAAGTCTATTGTACAACAGGAAATAAAGACTGTTATGAGATTTTGATTTCTAATACTTAAATACATTTACTATAATGTTTTATTTCCATGTAATATCTAGAGCAGCACTTAAAAGAGAATTTATTTGAAGTGCAAAAAAGCATTAATTGTTGACTATTTTTATTGGCTACTGTCTTATTAACATCTAACTGTGGTTTTTAAATACTTTTATTTGAGTTACAATTTCTGTTTGCTTGTAAACACCTTTTATTTAAGTTAGAATAAAAGTTTAAAATTGAGATATAATATATTTATATATAACAGAATTTGTTGAAATTTGATACATCTGATATAAATCACTTGCAATACAGTATGCCAATAAAATATTTTACTTAGTTTCTAAAATCTAGAACAGTGGGTAGATGAAATTTGAAATATGTTGATATTACATTTAAAATAAGTTGTTAAAAAATTAAAAAAGTTTCCAGCAATGTGCATGAGAGTGTGAGATATATAAATACATTGTAATGGTGTGGGGAAATAGAAGGAAAATCATCAAATAAACAAAATTTTAAAATTAAATATTAAAATAATTTTAACTGAAATATTATTTTTAAAAATGTTAAAATAATAAGTAATGTTTAATATATATATATGTGTGTGTGTGTGTGATTTTATATATCAAGGAGAGAACATGAGATCAGCCAGTTAAATCAGAAGAGATCATTTAACTCCTTAGAGCAACTATAAGTATAATTATAACTTTATCAACCAGCATTATAAAAAGTAAAATAAGTAATACTCAAAATAAATAACCATTGATAATCCATGAACAATAAAAATATAAATCAACAGTCAATCTAATGACTGGATTGGAAATGGGTCTTCTGTAGACCAGACTAACTATTGAGCCATTGGGGCAATTATTTAACCATTAATTTGGAGGCACAAATTAAATGCTCATCCATCAGAATACATAATAATAAAAAATCAGAAAAACAATAATGCTGAGATAATAAAACATGCTGAATATCATCAATGCTCTGGACACTTATACTGACCAACTATAAACTTAACTTCCAACAAGACTAACCTAAAATAAAATGTAGCACACAGGCTTTAAATAGTATTCTCTTTTGCACCAACTAGGATGATGATTGATCATTTCTGGATGCCCAAAAGCACTAATATATATCCCCATTTATACATCAGCTGTTATTGCATGTGTCTAGCTCAGAAGAACACAAGCTCATTACTGTATGTCAGCAAGAGATGACGAAAACAGATATTCTAAAAATATTCATAATTGAACATAAGTTCATTAACAATAAAAAATGGTATTAAGGTCTAGAATAAGGCTATGCATATAAATTAAGCCTTCTGATTTTGATTAATATACAATAATAACAAATTATCACATTGTGATTTACATATATATGATTAATACAAAATTCAAGTTACTATATGATAGTTTATATATATGCACACAGATGCATGATTTATAATATATAATTAATATATTTCAATTGATATTCAATAATGACAAAAATAATTAAATTTTACATATATGTTCTATTTGACAAGCACTGGTATTTGCAATACAAATCACATACATGTGTGTGCATGTAATTTTTGAACATATTTGACTTGCCATAAAATACATTTTTAGTTATCACTTTTAAATGATATAAAATACATGGTTTACATATATGTTCTAATAGGTTTATTCAAAATGCACATATATATCTCCACACAGATGAGCATTATATTAATCTATTAACACAAATTTAATTTTGTGAAAATAATAAATGACATTTTTATAATTACCAATTTAATTTTGAATATTGATAAAATTCACACATATATGTGTGTATCAATAAAGAAAATGCAGCTATCAAATTCTATCATAATAGTTTAGGTTTCTTTTCTTTTTTTAAAAAAAAAAATTAAATCAATTTTTTGACAGGTAATTCAAAAAAATTTTTTATGACAGGTTTCTCTGAATTAATTAATTACATCTTTAAATTAATCTAAAAAAGATTTTTGATGTCCTCTTTTTCTTTTTTCAAAATAAATTGTCCATGATTCAATCATTACTTTTAGATTTTAATTCAGTTCAAGCAAAATTATTTACTTATTTTTTAGAATACATATATTTTTAAATGTCATTTTTATCAAAGAAATTTAAAATTTCATTCTCATTATATATAATGCTGCACACCATTGTATATACATTTATCCATGCTTCTCTTTGTGAGTAGGTCTTGATGAAAGCTTCAGGCCAGAAAACTGTTTTGTCCACATTTAAGGCTATGAATTTCAACATAAAGTGGGGCATTTTTATCCATGTGAATTCAAACTCCACTATTGAACCAATAGACTACTAGTGGATCTCCTGCCTTGACTTCAGATACATCTCATGGGAGCTCTATATAAATCTGCTGGCTATCCCTGGCCAGTTAAAACCAACTGCTGCAAACTTCAACAAACTGCAACAAAATATTATAACCAACTTTGCAACTGGAAATTTGGCCACTGCTTCTCAAAAATTTAAACCAGACTCTTCCATCCAGCTCTTTCAAAAACTGCAAACCAAACTGAACTGATATTTCTTTATGAGCTCTTTTATAGAATCATCTGAGGTGATAAAAACACATTTCAGACTGTTTTCAATCTGTCTACTCCTTTTTAATCTCGAGGTGATAAAAACACAGTAACTGAAAACAAGGTTTTTTTCTGTTCAATCTTTATCTTGATTAAAATCAATTTTAATCTTTTCAAATCACTTTTAACTACAAGCTACTTTTGGAAGCAACTTTGAAATTTTATCAAAGGTTTGATCTACATGTTTTTACTTTAATTCTTTGGAATTTTTAATCTACCAAGATTTTTAAAAATAGATAAAGAAATGTATACAAACATTAATTAAAAGATTTTCAAAAATAGATGTTTTTACAATTATCAGTAGATATGCTTGTTTTTAAATTTTAAAATCAGAGTTACAAATAATAATATTTAAATCTTTTTAAATGTTTTAATTTATAATAAAATTTTGTTTTTTAATCCAGAATTATTTAATCCTTTATTTATTTTTTATTCCAGAAATATAAAAAAAAATTACAAAAATTTATGTCTGTGTTTATTTCTACTTTTTCTTTCAACTTTATATATATATATATATATATATATATATATATATATATATATATATATATAGCATATATATATATATATATATGCACACACACACTATATTATCATGTGCCATATAGAAAACATGTTATAATATATTCTCATGGATAAAAGTTAAATTCATACTATTATTTCTGGGAGCTTCCATATAATAAAAATATAATAGCCATATAGCTGACATTAATTACAGTAATTTAAGTACTTTCCTCAGAGCTCTTTCTCAAATAATACTATGACTTCATATATATATATAGTTAGAATACATGTTTCAATTAAATGCTTTTATTAAAGTTAAAATAAAATTTTAGAATCAACATTTAATATATTAATATTCAATATAAATTTGTTCAAATTTGGTACATTTCTTATAAATCATTGGCAATGTAATATGACACTAAAATATTTTAGATGTCTTACTTAGTTTCTTAAATACAGAGCAATGGAAATGTGAATAAAAATTTATTATATACAAGTGTGATTTAATATATATAATTTTACTTTCAGCCTTAAATATATTTTAGCACCATTTGAAGTTGAAATAAAAAACAAATCTTTTATTATAATTTTATTGCTAAAAATAAAATAATAATAGATATAAAAATATTTATAACAAATACTTTTATTTACTATGCTCTGAATCAAACAATAATAAGAGAAAAATAAAAGAAGCATTCTACATTAATGGAAACAACCATGCTATCAATAGAAAAGGTACTTGCTTCAAGATCTTGAAGAAATGGGCTATGTAACACTGGCCTATTTAAAAACTTTGCATATATTTTATTCTACATTTTTTATGATGGCTATGATTATGAGGCATGGATCCTCGAAAATGTTCAGCCTATCAATATTAACATTTAATTTATATATTCTCCACTAACACTTACTTATAAATAAGTGTTTTATTTACTATGAGAACTTAAAACCAAGAAAATAATTGTTTTTTCAACTTCAGTTGGGTTTTTTTTATTTAACCTGAAATAGAAACAAGGACTTCAGAAATTAATTGGCCCAACTGGTGATTTCTGGTTCAGCACGAAATATGTATATTGGTGATTATTTATCTTTTCTATATGTGTGTAATCATGTATATCAGTGATATAAGATAGTGTAGATAGTTGAAGATTGTTTGAAAGTCTGTGTTCAAATTCTCTATGTTTTCAATTAAGCTTCAGGTATAAGAAAAATGCCTGTATTCTAAATAGAACCTTGAAATGTTTTTTAAATAGTGAGCTGTAAAAAAGTTTTAATTATAAATTTAACATTATATTTTAAATATATATAGTTCTAACAAAACAAAAGACAAATATATAAAATTTTAGCTGTAAATGTATTTTTAAATATAAAACTATTTATCTACAAATGATCTGAGAGATGTAGAAGAATGAGGGTCTCTGTAACAAAGTTTTAGCTTTATCTAAAAATGGTGAACTGTAAGTTTAACATTGTATTTAATTTAAAAAAAAAAAACATATCTATGAAGTTTTAGCAAAAAACAAAAACAAAACACTGATATATAAAATTTTAGCTGTAAATCTATTTTGAAATATAAAACTATATTACTTACAAATGATGCAACAGATGTATTATATTGTGGGGAGAAAAAGTTACTGTGACAGACTGAATTATTTAATATCTTCTAAAATGGAAAAGTCAAAATCAGTTTATTTGACATGGATTAGTCATGCCAGGATTTTTGGTTGCCATGATATCATAAATGGAAACTTTGAATAAATATTACTGGATACAAATGTCACTGAAGTAATTCATCATAGCAGGAATAATACCAAAGAACCATTTCAAATAATGATCTCAAATATATATATATATATATATATATATAAAATTAGAAATTAATTTGGAAACAATATTAAAAATATTAAGAGAAATTTTTTCCCCAGAAATGGATTATTTTAATTATAAAAATTTTTAAAAAAAGTTTTGAGATGAAGTGTAATCTTGTGATGATGGTATATTATTAAATGTAATGTGTTGGATTATTTCCATCATCTATGAGTGAATGCTGAATGTACAGAAAATTTTAAACTTTATTTAAACTTTTCAAATACAAACAATTTATTAGTAATATCACACAATTAGACAACACAGGTTAGTAATTCCACAATGTTTCCAGTAGTATTATTATTCACTCTCCTTCAGATGTTGCTGGCCTATATGCACAGTGACAATATTTGCTTAGAAGTTGAACTCGCACCTTTAGATTCTTGAATATCGAATTTAAGGCAAACACTCTAACCAAGCTCATAGTTAGAGTGTTTGCCTTAAATTCAATATTCAGGAATCTAAAGGTGTGAGTTCAACTTCTAAGCAAATATTGTCACTGTGCATATAGGTCAGCAACACTTGAAGGAGAGTGGATAATAATACTACTCGAAACATTGTGTAATTATTAACTTATAGATTATGGAAATAGTCCATCATATCACATTAAAGTATAATCTTGTCTAAAGTTTGAAGGCAATCATCGAGGAAGAGATAAGAAAGTGTAATTGGAAGTTGTAATAAACACATACTAAAGTTATATGAAAATAAATATAAAATGTGAATAGATAAGCCATTGGAACTTACAATAATTTTATCACATTAACACATGCCTTATTTTTAAATAATCATAAGCCCTTTTTTCTTAGTCTTATTAATATTTATTCTTCAAAAACTTTTCCTTTCAACACTCACAATTTAATTTTAAGAACAAATTTAATTCATTTCTTCAACAAATAAATATTTTCATCTAGTCTTTTCAATAATTTTATAATATATAAGTTTATCTTAATTTATCTTTTCATTTTTATTTACAGTAACATCTCAAAGATTTTTTATCATTTTAACTTGTTTCAATTTGATACCATAAAAGCTATTTTTTCAGTAAAATATTTGACACTTTTTTAATCTAATTTACTAATTTACGTTTTATAAAATAAATATTTAAGAAATATAAAATAGAAGAATAATAAGCGATTAAAAACAAAACAATGCAGTCAATTAAATTATTTATATAGCATTGAGATAAATAGAAAATATGATACCAAAACAAATGCATTAAAATTTATATATTTTTTTTAATAGTTAACCTTTATATATTTTTAACTTTTTTTGGAATCTTCTTCAGAAATTTAAAAAAAAAAAAAACTGAAAACGTTAAGTTTGAAATAAAAATATTCAGAAAAAGACTGGAAGGTCAGTCAAAAATTAAACAGTAGATTAATAAAAGCATTTGAAAATTTAGAACATATGTTTTGAATTATTTTGATATTATAAAAAAAAGATATGAAGATCTTAAAAGTATTATGCGAGTTAGAATATTTATTTAACCAGAGGTCAGTATTTAATGATTTTTTAAAATTTTAATGATGGACAAAAAACGTTTTAGTAAACTGTTAAGATAATATTTTCATTAGAACATATTTTTTTAAATTACTATATTGATTCACTACAGAATCAAAAAAAAAAAAGAACTTGGGAACAATAATATAAAATTAAAACGTAATATGTATGGCATAAAATAGATTATAATTGAAGAAAACAAAATTGTTATGATTGATTGCTTGAAGTTTGGACATTTTAAAATTATAAAAGTTATAAACAAACATTGACAAAATATAATAGCAAGAAAGGACATAAAAGTAAGCTGAAAACATTGAAAAATGAATGAATGAAAAGTAAAGGAAAAATACTATTGTCTTATATATAAAATTCCTAAATGTTTGTTTGTAACACAGTCACGTAATATTCAAGTTAAACATTTCGTTGTTAGAGATCTTATTTTTTAAGAAAATTTGTTCCACTATTAATAAATAGCAATAAAGCATTTTATGCAAAGAAACTAATTCTTTCCTTATATTTAAGAAGCTTAATTTGATTACAAACATTTTATTCAAAGAATATGGTATTTTACAAAAAACATATGCAATAAAATTTTTTGAAAGAAAATGGGAAAAAAATCAATACACGTGCTTTAACTACAGTAGAGAACTGAATAGGTATAGTATTTAAATCATGAAGAAAATATAATTAAATATATAACAGAATATACATATAAAAAAATATACAAAAACAAAATTTATAAATTTCTATACACCAAAAAGTTTAAATATGTAATATTATAATATTAATCTATTATTTACAACAAAAATATATCGAGCATAAATTTTAAATTACATACGGTAAAGTTTTTTAATTCTCCACATATATAGTGATATTTATATAGATACTTTGAAAAATGATACATGTAAATTAAGAAAATAAATATATAATTGAATACTTTTAATAAAAATGGATAATAATCAGGATAATAATAAGACACCAATAGAATGAAAAAGGGATTTAACCAGAGAAAGAATTAAATACTGGAGAGATAATATATTTCAAAGTGATCCGGATAAACAAAAAAATCAAATCAAAAATGTTTATGCACCAAAAATTTCAATAATATTGTAATATTAATCTATCATTACAACAAAAATAGATTCCCAATAAATAAAGCTAAATGTTTTAATATCTTGCTGGATACATTTCTGAAGTGTACTAAACAGGTTGGATTGTTCCAAACTTTTGTTTTTCAATTGTGAATTTTCTCACATTTATTTATATCATATTAAAATCTTTTGTTTAATTTACATTAAATTTTTAAAAAAAATTCTTAAAGCAATCAATTAAAAAAATGGTTTTTAAAAGGCTAGGTATATCTGGTTAAAACAATATTTTAGTAAAAATAATGATAAACAGTATGTACATCAATTAATCAAATTATTAGATGTAGGATGATACAGAATGATAATTTCATGTGCAAAATGCTTGATTACATATAAAACTGATAATATCACTAATGTAAAGCATGTATTTTTAAAAAAAAAATTACATATAAATTTGTAAGTGATTAGAAGAAATAAATAAAAAATCACTAAGATTGCATTAGAAAATATTGTATCAGGGATATAAATATTGCACATATAGGAAATAATTTATCTTAAAACAAAGTATAATGTGACAATTATTAAATAAGTTTAATTGTAAACTCCCATTACAAAAATTAAATTTGATCCAAAGACATATTTCAAATGATTTTAATAACTATCATATTAGATAGCAGTTATTTTTCTATCTTTACTTTAAAACCACTATATGTAATTACTAAGTATTCAGTGAACATTAGATTATAGTGCTGCAATTAATAGCAAAATTTATATTTGCTATAGTATTTAAAAGTTTGTTTGCATATTTATAACAATATATGAGCAAGTTTATAAGCATTCATCATCTTTCTAGCCTGTATTTTGTTTATAAAGTCTAATCCTTAGCAAGTTGTAGAAATTATTACCATCCTTACTTTTTAAAATAAATAAAAGGACTGTTTAAAAAATAATTATGTAAAGATAATATAATATAAGGGATTTGAACTCAGACTTGCAAGAAACCTTCAACTATCCACACTATCTCATACTACTGATACACATGACCACACACACATAGAAAAAATAAATAATCACCTATATACATCTTTCGTGCTGAACCAGCACTCATCAGTTGGTCTAGATTATCATCTCCCATACATATATATAATCAGTGCTCAGTTTATATTAAGATAGCAAATCTTTATACTTTAATGGACAGGCTTCAATCTCCTCCGACCTCCAACTCTTCAGCCATCCATACTATTGAAAATCTGATATAAGAATGCCCAAATCCCATGCTGATGCCAATATTGTTGCCATGCCCATGTTGATATCAAGTCACTCTGACTCCTCATGTATAGGACATTATGCATTTAAATATGTAGAAGAGGCATGGGCAGAATGCAGGCTTAATGTGTAAGATTTGAAATATGGGCATTCTTATACCTGGAACTTAATTGTAAATATAGTGGATTTGAACCCAGACTTTCAAGCAACCTTCAACTATCCACACTATCTCATACTACTGTTACACATCACCACACACATGTAAAAAAAGATAAATAATCACCAATATTCATATTTCGTGCTGAATGAGCACTCATCAGTTGGTCCAGATAAAAAATTATTAAAAATTCTTCTCTCTAAATTGGTCTATTTAAAGTTTCTATTTAACTTTTTCTTTACTAATGAATGGAAAGAAAAATATAATAATTATTTAGAACTTGTATAAGGCAAGTTGAGCTTTTCAGAACATAGCGTCACATGATCTAAACCTTTCACATTCTGAAGTACATAGTACACACATAGCCATACATATAATTCTGAAATAATTTTAAATAATGATGAGAAATAACTAAATGATGTAATGTTACATTTTTTGGTTGTTATCATTATTAAAGTACATTTATAAATGAATATGGTCATTCTAAATGCAGAAAATATACAAAAACAATGATAGCAAAATAAATAAATGTAATGTTAAAGATAAATTTTGTGAAGATTATACAAATCAATATATGATATATAAATAAATTCATGTATATCATATATTTGACCTTAGTCTGTTTGTCATTTTGTGATGATTTTGTTTGACTAATTATGCAAAAAACTTTAGCTTTTTGAAATATTTTAATACCTTGCTTAGCTGTAGCTCTCCATTACATTTTTTTCTTAGCCATATTTTTCCAATGAAAATGATCACTATCGTATTTCTTTAGAATGACTTTGAAATAATCTTTATAACATAACTGCTATCATAGTCTCCTGTACAAATCATAATCACCTTTGTCATAAAATATTTTTAGAATATTTGTTACCATTTATTTATTTCATATGCCCAATGCAATGAAGATGTGTCATTACAATAGAATTTTGATAGTGTTATAGCTAGCAAGCTGAAAAACAGACTATCTATGATTTTGTCACCATATTTTTGTAACACTACATAATAAATATTCTTCAATGAAACATTTTCAGTACCTTAATATTAAATTGATATGAACTCTATATCTCAGCTTTATATAATAAATTAACTAAAATAATTCATATCATAACGATGAAACTTAAGAGAGACCAAAAATAATTAGTTAATTCACTGTAAAATCTATATTAATTAAAACTCTTTCTTCAGTTGTTGATAAGTTGGGAGTGATTTTTTTATTTTTAGTAATGCTTTAAACTAGAAAGAAAAAATAATGCAATCTCTTTATTAAAGAGACAAAACTCTATACAGTAGCCACTGTGTAACAGCTTGTGTAGGCATAAATAATGAAGATCATGTGACTCTTTATTAAATATGAGAGGTCATCTCATAAAAAGGTTATATATAAGTGGATCTTTAGTATACAGATATAGAATTAATTCAAGATGTAGTTTCATTACCTAAAACTCATTTAAAATCAAGATCTTGTTTATGAATATTCACCAAAGAAACCCTTCAAGTAATGAAAAAATTATGAAATAAGAAAAGTAACTAAGTTTTAAATTAAATTTGTTTTCCCAGATCTGCAGTAAAGCTAAGTGAACTTGATCTTTGTAAATAATATTGCTCTTAGCAATAGATTTGATATTACCTTATTTGTATTGCATTTATCTGCTTCATAAATAGAATTTAATAACCTCTGATCTATGTATGTGTCAGACACAAATCATGAATTACATCATTAATGACTATCAAAGTTGTGGATGCATTGGCGAAACTAAGATAAAGCCATTGGAAAAATGTTCTGCTTGAAATCTATATAAATTCCCTTATGATATTTTATTAAATGTTAAGTTAATAAAAAAAATATTTTAAATACATAAAAAAATTTTAAAAATATTTATGAATTTATTAATTAAATGTAGCTTTTTATTGGTTTATATTTTTATGTCCTGGCCTCATAATTTTTTTTTTCATGTGTTAAAGCATCGGCCGGGAAGCGAACCCACAAATCCTGGACAACTGCTTGTAAGGTGGCTGTGCTGACCACTCAGCCACCAACACTCCTCTTTTACAAAATTTCATCATTGCTGCTTGAACATGTGCATGAATATATATATATTTGTACAAAATTTTATTTAAACACTTTAAAGATTTTTGAAAATTATAAATATATAGAGTCCTGCTTTAACTTTTTGACTACAGGAATTTTTAAACAAAAAAATGCTCCACTTATATTTGGGACAAAATACAAAATTGGTTTTGGTATCACTTATGCTTAATATTTAAATCTTAGCATTTCTTTATTTATATAAATACATATTAATAAATACTGTAAAAGATTCTAACCAGAAAATAGATTCACTAGTAGCTTTATTAACTCCTTCAATTTTATCACTGCTTGTTAATTTGGGCAGTCATTACCTACATGATTTGTGTTTGCCACAGCTTTACAAATAAGAGGCTGTTAAATTTCTTTTTAAAGTGAATAAGCACAAATATTTATGGGTGATCTTCAATCAGTTGATGACAATTCAATAACATCTAGGAATATCAAATCCAACTGAATTCATTATTGAATTCAAAGAAATATTAGATTTGGATCTTATAAAATGTCCATTTCTTAGATCATATTTCATTATTTAAAAGAACCTTTGATTGAGAATCTACAAGAGGAATTTTGCTTTGAAGCATGATCTTAGATATTGAAACTTTATTTTGAGTTAGTGCTAAGATTGATCAACTTAATAGCTTTTTATAAAATTTTTGTAAGGTGTGTTGTCTTTATTAAAAATATTTCTGGAACACCCATATCCACTTACACTTTCTATCCTTTCACTATTCTCTTACCAGAAATTAGAAATATTTAACTGATTACCCAAAGTTTTAGTAACACAGCATTCCCCAATAAAATATATTATTATGAAGTAAGGTGTCCTTAGAATATATCATAACCCTAAGTAATGTCAGCCAAATTTTTAAGGTCACTGTTGCTAGAATGTTGGAATAGTAAGTAAAAATTCATAATAATTAAAAATAATCAAAATTATTTAATGAAAGAATTTGTATTAATTAGCTAGATTATTTATGCCATATGAATTAACAGAAAATGGGTGATTTGTAATTAGAAACTGCATTTTTTGGCCATAGTGATTTTTAGTTACTCGTGATGAAGATCATGTGTGGAACCAAAAAATGAGTTATTTAAGTGTAGAAGCAAGAATCTGAATTGACGTTTTTTAAATATTTGGAAAATCAGTTAACTGAAGAAAATAATAGTAATTAAAAAAATTTAAAAATATCGAAATAATAAATAAGTTTTTAATAAAAAGAAAAAATAGTTGCTAATTGAGAAAAAAAAGATTTATATTAAATGTTGGTTTGGAATAAAGAATTATATGAAACTGAGAAAGACTGATGGCATACGAAGTGGATTTATAGAACAGAAAAGATATTGAAAAGATGAGATCAGGAATATGGAAATGTTAAAAAGACTATAATAAAAAATGTTATTTATTGATAAATTCAAAAAGTAGAAAATAAATTGATTTGATCACATTCCTAGAAATAACAGAATTATGAAAGATATATTTAAAAAAATAATTGAAGGGTTTTATTTTTCAGGAGCTCATAAAAAACTTGAACACGCAATAACAAAGCCAAGGAGCATTTTGTACTAAATCACATAGCGCAAAGATATATTGAAAAAAACTGAAATGAAAGATAGAATGAAAAACTGTGGGAATTATTATAAAAAGGAAAGTCACTATTAGCGATTAAATAACAAATGAAAAGACAGCATTACAAATCTAAGTTGATATGTAGAATCTGTCTTACAGCAGATAACTAATAATAAATAAACATTTTATAGACATAAAACTTGCTTTTCAATAGATATATCACTTAACAGAAGAGAAAAACTAGATTTGACTTTAAAATATAAGGGTTAATTACATTTTTATAATATCTAAAAGAATTACTAGCAATTTAAATAAATAAAAAAGCATTTTAATAGCTATTTTGGTCTGAAAACTTTATGCCAACATTTTACTAAATTTAGTATTTCAGCTGTTGATTTTATATGTTTAGATCAAACTTTTATAATGACAAATAGACATTAAATCTTTTTTATATTTCTATTATTACTAAAAACATAGTTGTTTAAATTATTTGCTAAAAACTACACGAATCATATAATTGATGTAATAATTAGAACTTATTAATTGTATATAGTATTTCTACTTCTTGACAGCTTTTAAACTGACAAAAAATAAAAATATTTTATCATTATAGTATTTTTAAACAATATAAATATATATATATTGCAAAAAGATAAAAGAAAAACACATATCAGAAATTTATTAAATATATCTATTAAAAGATTTTATACAGACTTAAAAATTAATTTATTAAATAACTTAAAGAAAGTAAATGTAGAGTTAAAAACAGATTCTCTTAAGGCAGCTCAGATAGCTAGACAGTCAAAACTGATTCATTAGTAGACATCTGTTTAAGCCAGTAAAAGAAGTATCAATGCAATGATAATGAAAAATAACTGCTTAAAGTATAATTGCAAACTGCACAATATGTAAAAAATATGTTTTACACTAGTTTATCTATGTATTTCTTATAGAAAAAGAATTAAAAACAAACACAATGCAATTAGATGTAATTAATATAGGTACATTGCTAGCACAAAACAAGCATTAAAATTAAAATCCCAAAGTTTTAATATAGTGCTATTTCTTAGTTTACAGAAAAACGTTGATGCCAACTGAAAGGAGATTCTTTGATATCTCAATGAGATCTACAAAGAAATGATTAGGGAAAATTCTTAATGCTCTTTCTATATATTATTATTATTATATCAGCTGCTTTTTCTATGGGATTATTCATATAAATGTGCATTTCAACCAATATAGTAAGATTACTGGCTTTTTACCTCTATGTTTAAGACCAAGAAGCATTATAATCTTTTCTCTCAGTTACCTGATAGTTTTTAACTGAAATAACAGTTGAGTTTTCTTAAAAGTAGGATAAATGTGTGTATGAAATTATCTTTTTTAGATGTTTATAATAATGATAATATAATTACTACATCCTCTGGATTACAAATCATTTTAAAAGAAAAAGATATGCAATTAAATCTATAAAGAAAGGAAGAAGGAAGTTCTAAAAAATGATGTAATTATTAAATTAAGACATAAGTGAAGAAATGGAAAAATTGTTGACAAAATTACATACCAAATGACTAAATGATAAAAATATATCAGATGATTGAAAGAATTCAGTAGTAATACTGATATTTAAGAAAGATGATAAAGAAGATACATAAATTACAGACTTATCATATTTCTATCATTTCGTTACAAATCTTCACAAAGATAATTATAACTTGTCTATAGCAAATTTTTGATTCAAAGCAGCCAAAAGAAAAAGCTCCATTTTAGGCAGGGTTAACAATATTACATTCAACTATTGAGAGAAGTTATAAAAGGACCAATAAATATGAGTTGCCATTATACTTTGGTTTTATAGATTATAAAATGGCATTTGATTATATAAACTCATTTTTACAATAATTAAAGCTTTGGACCATCAAAATATAGATCCACCATTATGAAGATTATTTAACAAAATATAACAGTGGTTGATTAGATTACATGATGATACAAAGAGGATTAATATTGATAAGTGTGATGACAGAGTTATTCAATATCTTCAAAACTTTTTTACAGCAATTTTACAAGAAGTATTTTGTAAATTAAAATGACAAACTAAGGAATAAAAATATATGAAAAGTACTGAAGTCATCTAATTGTTTTTATAAATAATGCTTCAGAACTTTGGGAAATGTTGTTACTAAAAATAAATAGTAGGACTAAAGTAATGTTAATGGATTTTAATACAGATGAAAATACAATGAATGAAATTAATCATAGAACTAAACTTAGATGAAGTGGTTTTGGTAGAAATAACTTAATAATAAAAGAAAATGTGTCTAGAAGATGTTTTAATAGTTTTTCTACTAGTTCTAATTTGTGGATCTGAGACTTGAATATTTATCAGAAGAGCAATAGAGACACTTCAAATCATTTAATAAATGTGGAAAGATATATTGTTGGGAGGAAGAAGAAGGGTACTTGGATGACAGAGCAAAGAGGCATCATTGACATCTTGAAAGAATTAAGAGATTGAAATGGATTTGGGCTGGGCATATTGCTAGATGATAACAGATGGATAGTTGAAGTTTTAGATTGGATCCCAAAATTTTGTAAAAGACCTAGAAAAAGTGGAACATGAGGTGAATGCATGAAGATAAGAAAGTCCATTGGAAAATGGAGACGAGAATCTATGGATCAGAAAAATTGGATTCTTTACTGGATCAATAATAAGTAAAATGATGATTTTTTTTTTTTGCAAAAAAAGTAAATTAATATATAACTGTAGTAAGAAAAATATATAGATTCTGATTTAATATCAGATTTTTATACCTAATCAAAGACGTTGGCTTGAATATAACTATGTAGAATGCTGATATTTTCAAGCATTAATTTGAAAAACATAAAATCAATGAAGCTGATAATGTCTAATATCTGCTGGTTTAATTAGTACTCATATAGTTGTCAAAAAGAAAAATACATTTACCATAACCACATGCAAATACTGATTAAATAAAATAAATCTCTATAAATTATGACTATTTAAAGCTATAATTGAATAAAGAAGAGAATAAGTACACATAGTAGTCATATGTTTACATTCTACAAATTTCCATTTTTGTCAGCATTCAACACACATATATAAGATATTATCACTATTAGTTTCACTTGTAAATAAATTATCATCAGTAGTAATTCGTATAAATAATGGGCATGCTATCTTTAGGAAAAAAATAAATTTAAAAAATAAAGCATTAAAGATTTTTTTGGAACAACTGTGCAAACTAATCCATAAAATACAAATACGTTCATATCCATCGCATGAGTGTACTTTGGTCTGTTAATTCACAAATGTGCTATTTTTTAACTTCTTAAAAAAAAATTTTTTTTTCTTAAAAAAAAAAAACCTTTAATGTCTTTGTAGTTAATGCTTTACTTCATTAGCGTTTGAAATCAATTAATATATATATATGTGCTCTGCGCACAGATAATGAAGCTATTCAATGTACGTAAAATTATCTGTGCGCAGAGCACATATATATATATATTAATGTCTTTATTAATTATAGCTTTCTAGTGCATTTTATTTTCCATCATATTTCTCTAATAAAAGCAATACAACACTTATTTAGAATGATTTCTAGCTAATATTTACAATATGAATACGATCTGCTTTCCTTATAAAAAAAAAAACATTCTCAAATTTTTATATAATACATTTTTAATATAAATTTAGTAGCATTTACTTGCTTTATATGCTTAATTTAATAAATTTGCATTGTACAAATAGATGCCTCCACATATTCTTTCTTAGCACCGCCAATAGTCTACCAACTTAGTTTGCCATCATATTTTCAGAATTTTATAAAGCAGTCTTAAATTTTAAAAAATGTTCAGTTTTTCAAATCATTTCATGAAATACAATTAGCATTATGCATATCGTACATTGTATAATTAGTATGCTTATTTGGTTCTCATAGCACAATGTGATTTATATATAAAACTGTATTTAGTTATTTGTTGAAGAAACAAATTTAGACTCTGTACAGAACTGTCTGAAAAGTATCACAGAATAAAAAGGTATGACGTCTCAGTATCACATTTTAAGAGACATCAGAAAGTGCCCTATTCAAACAAAATCTAAAGTAGATAAAAACAGATGATAAATGAAAGGTATTTTAAGATATAAACTAAACATTTATCACCCCTTTGTCTACCCATTTTTTATTGACAGAAGGAACTAAGAGTTTTTAAAAGATTGTTTTCTTTAAATAGGTGATTTACTGAAAGTACTAATAGAACAAAAGAGGATTTTTTTTACTTCTTTGTTCTGTGTAATACGTATAAAAAAATTAGAAAATAGTTAATGTCAAATTAAGCAGAGCTTATTTAAATATATAATTTGTCTGTCAAGTTTAGAATTTTTGCTGTAGTTCTGTTTGCAATAGAATTCATTAGTTTATTCATCACCATTGATGTTTGGAATATATTGAAGCTAATTTAACCAAAACACTAATACAAATTGATGACTTGTCTTACAGCAAGTCATAAAACACTTAAATGCCACAGTATTGAGTTTTGACCATAGATCTTTAGGTCTTTCACTACTTTAAACTGTACAGAGCATAAAGGCATTTAAAAACAATAAAGTTAGGCTATCATAATAACTGATAATTATAACAGTTTTAAAATAAGATATCAATGCATATTTGGATATTTTTATAAATTCTCTTAATATGCAGGTGTGACCTATTCTTCTGTGATCATTTTCAAATCCATTTCGTTTTTTAATAATCCTGAGTCTACAGTTTTCTGAAGATAATTTGCAAAAACCTTAAAAGTAAATCATAGACTTAGCATTTGTCAAACTGTGATGACTATTTAGCATGTTGTAAAGACTACTTATTATAATTGTATTTTGCCTATTTCTTTGAAAATATCTATAGTAATTTCATCATCTCTAGAAATTTTATATCAGATTTAATTGCAGTCACCTTTTAAAATGGCATTCCAGTTTCAATTTTGCTATTCTATTAGACTACTTTGTTTACTTGTTTTTTATTATTACTAATTTTTTTTGGAAAATTTTTGCACAATTCATAATGTCATATTATTTTTAGAAATCATCCCATTTTTTGTGTGGCTGAAATAACTTTTTTCCCCAAATCAAGAAGTTATGTTATATCTTTATGATATTTTGGACTTTCATTGACATTATGAAATTAAATTTTCTTTTGTTATAATTAACTCTTTTCCACATAATAAATTATTTAACTCTAAATTTAATTTACTAGTGTATTCATATGTAATTTTAATCAGAAGAGAATTACACTTTATATAATGCTCTGTAATTTTATAATACCTCAACATTGTTTTGAAGAGTACAAAGGATATTCTCAAACCAAATCACAAGATAAAGACTTTGAAAAAATAAGAATGGCCATCTTATCTTTGTACCTAAGTTTATTTATATAGGCCAATATAAAGCATGTTGGAATGAGAGTATGAAGATGTTTCATTAATCACTTTAAATCCATTGGCTTTATTCTTTTAACACTCACAAATCTTCCAATTTACTGCCTATCAATATTATGAAATATTAGAAACTATGTAACTTTCACTTTAATTTATTAATACAGTATTCATATGTAATTTTAATCAGAAGGAAATTATACCCTATGCACATCCTTCATACTCAACAAAACAAAGTTGATGTACAGCGCATTTGTAATTAATTCCCTTCTGATTAATGCAATAAATTATCCAAAATGTCATTTAAAATATTATTTCAAATTATTTTTCTGAATAAATTTCACTATTTCATTAGTAATTTCTCTATTATTCCAAAGCTTTTTTATGTTTATAAACAATTTCTAAGCTCTAGTTTAAATTCATCTTAATATTTCTAAAGATTATTACTGACTCTCTTTAGAATTTTTCTCTCTTATTTTGTGATAATATATATCATACTTCCCACTAATTGATTATCTATTTAATTCATCAACTGTGATTCAGTTTTGAAATGTACAGTTCTGTTAATCAAATTACAGTTTAAGTATGTTATCATTTTATTTTAAATGTATTTATCACTTTTTTGGGAAGAATTTTTTCAAGAAAGAGTTTATAATGAACAATTTTTCCATATCATCTTCTCTAACTTCATCCTTTAAATAATTCTAAATCTATCTTAAAAATATCTGTATATCTTTACTAAAATATATTATTTCTTTAACAGAACAGAACTTATTGGAGTTGATAATGAATGATTTTATTTATTGCTGCCTATAAATTATATAGCTAATTTTGAAACTTTCTGATGTGTTATTAATAGTATCACCTTTTATTTTAATAAATCCACCTCATCTGTTGTTTTTTTAATATAACATAATAAAAAACATTTTTTCTTTACAAATTACTTTTGTATACTTTTATCTACTTTCCCAAATACAAACAATAACCCATTATTAAATTCTAATTCACTCTAACTTCCTTCATTTGGAAGTGATTTATAGCACTGAATGGGTAAATATAAAGTCATATTGAAATATCAACCCAAATTCTTAATCTAAATATTTTTATCATTTTCTGATCTTTGCTTACAAACCATTATATTGGATTTTAATTTTACATTCTCCAGTAAATAGTTAATAAAAAAAGAGTGTTCATATTTAGAAATATATCAACTCTTTTCTCCCCCCCCCCTTTGTTTGATTTAGTGGTAGGTGATGGATTTTAAAAATTAAGATCTCCAAATTGCACCAATTCTTTCTTATGCTTAAACTTCTTATAACCTAAAAGCCATTTGATTGATTGATTGATTGATTTTTTCAAAGAAAATTAAATGCTATTTTAATCAAAAACAGTCAGGCATTTGAAAAGAAATATTATGAGGTTTCTTGGTTTTTAAACTCAATGTGTTGAGTTGTGCATGTTGATAAAATCCATGTTTATTTACTGTGTGGACATTCCTATTGTATTAATAGATAATGTGAGGTGACATACCTTAGTTCCTTAAGATTTTAGTTAGGAATCAGAAAGACTGTCTTCAGATAATAGATTATTAATTTATATAAATATATATGCTTTATGAATAATATGTGAGCAATATAACATCTGCCTGCTAAGTCTGTATAACCTAGATATATCTATGCCAAGTAAATTTGAAATATTTTCACTAAGTTTGAGATATTTACTTCAAGTACATAACTCATTACCAACAAATCTAACCTTCCAACATGGATCAGTAATTGGGTAACAACTATTCTTAGCTATAGAGTAAAAGCTAGACTCAAAAACTTCCCTGTCTCTCGTCATCTTATTCCTTCATCGTTTCTCAATGTGAGTTATTAAAGTGGCCTTGGCTATGTAGTGGATTATTTAAAAACTGTTTAACTTTTACCTATGCTATACATATTATATGTTTTTAAAATCATTATTTTTAAAATCACTATTATTTATATCTTTAAAAAGAAAATTTATGATACTTATAATTCTAAAATAAAAAATTATTTATGACAACTTTCTGTATTATATAAAATAAAATCCAGATTTAAAAAAATAAATCTGAACTTTATATTCTGGTTTTATCCTGAAAATATTTTTTATTGCCATTTTATTTACTTTTAAGACAGTAAATAAAAAACTATATTAAATATTGAAAACCACTCCCACATTTTATACACACACTGTGAACGCACTGTAATAATATATGCTTTGAAAAACTATATCTTTAAAACAGAACGCATACACACATAAATATAATTTTGGAAACTGAAAAAAAAAAGATCAATAAACTTATCAAAATCGTATTAAAGGTTAGTTATTGACTGTTGAAAATATTTAAAAAGCTTTTTTTTTAAATATGGTACTACTTTAAACAACAGGTCTCATTTAGAGGTAATATAAGACTATTAGTAACAGGCACTCAATCATGTCAATATAAAACGCTAAAATATACTTAACAGGTGTCAAATAACTTTTTTTAAATGAAAGATTTTATTCTACTTTACTTCTACAAATATATATTAAGTTGGGATTATATAGTATAAAAGTAGGGTTTCAACAATATCATAAGTTTTAATAAAATAATCAAATGATTTGTCGCTTGCGAAATCACACACATTCAATGTCCAGAGATAACAGAACCAAGCTGTGATCCACAGATCTTAGCTCGCGAGTTCATAGAGCAGTAAAAATTTCCAATATACATAATTAATGCAATCAACAATTATATATATATATTAATTAACCAATGCTAGAATTTTTAACAGTTATACCTGCATTTAGGAACACAAAGTCTGAATTAAGCAACATAGGTTAAAGAATGCTTGATTTACACTTTGTGCTTCTAAATACAAGT
Source organism: Epiperipatus broadwayi (assembly GCA_028023455.1). Taxonomy (NCBI): domain Eukaryota; kingdom Metazoa; phylum Onychophora; class Udeonychophora; order Euonychophora; family Peripatidae; genus Epiperipatus; species Epiperipatus broadwayi. The sequence goes on along the minus strand of JAQFVV010012485.1, from coordinate 4,097,029 downwards.
AGCGTTATTGAAATATTCGAATATTGGTTTGAATTTTACTCTATAATTAAGCTTCATCTAGCATTAATATATATATGTAATATCAAATGTGATATAAATATAATAAACAAAATACACTAGATGCCTATATAATATTAAAAAATAATTTTTTTGCTATAGTCAGTTTACGGCTTCTTGAGTAACAATACAATGGCGGAAGAAGCGATAAGCTGGCTATTGCAAAGAAATCATTTTTTTAATTTTATATAGGCATTTTTAATTTTATAGACTTACTCTAATGTATTTTGTTTAATATATATATATATAACTATGCAGGATTATCTATAAGTTTCATTTAAAATCTATAGCAGCTTTTTTTTTTTCATGTGTCAAAGCATCGACCGGGAAGCGAACCCGGGACAACTGCTTGTAAGGCGGCTGTGCTGACCACTCGGCCACCAACGCTTGACCGGAAGCTTTTTAAAAGGATTTATGTATTTTATATCCTGTGTGGCTTGGTGCAGTTGGTAGTGTGTGCGACTTGGAATTCGGAGGTCCCTGGATCAATTTTGGGAGATCTGGTGTTCAAACTTCTTATGAACTCCAGAGCAATAAAGCCATGTGCCTATTTTTTTTTTATATTTGCATATTATTTGCATATTTAATTTTTTGAAGAATACTTATTTGCAAAAGAAAAAAGATCAACCTTTAATAAGGATTAATATTTTATTTATATCATTACAGTCTTGAGGAACCAATTACATTTACATTTTACAGCTCCCTTAATGTAATTCCAAGGAATATTAACTATAACGTATAGAATAATAATCCTGAAACACTTCCATTTTTTTATTAAAGATAGAATACCAGTGAATTTGAAATGTTTTATTTTTTGAACTCTTTTAAACCGTCATCGTGATGTCTCAAAAGTATAATCAAAATCTACAGTTCCCAAAATTTATTCATTAAATAAAAAAGTTGAACTGTTAAAAAATCAAATTAAAATAAGTTTATGGTATAATATGTTTATCTGACAACAGACAGATTAGGAAGAGATATAAAAATACTGTTAGTGAATGACAAGAATGAGTAAATAGAAAAGACATGGAAATACGTTTAGAGACATGTTCAAGGATGGATAAAAAAATGGGGAATTTATTTAGTGAAGAAAAATTAGAAATGATGATAAGTGTTACAGAAAAAGAAGAGAGTTTATTTTGGGAGTTATAAACATAAATAAGATAAGGAGTTATAATTGATTAAGAATCAATTTGAGTAACTTAAAGGAATACACCTGGGTCTCTTTTTATGCGGACTTATTCAACACAATTTTGAAGTTACGCGATCCGTGTTTCACCGGAAGTCGAACTCCAATATTGCACTATTACTTTAAATAATAAATTTCACGCACTTATGTTATATTGAAAGTAATAGCACATTATTGGAATTCGACTTTCGACTTAAAAAAACTTAGTAATTTCAATATTTTCAGTGCTTTAAAATAGTAAGATTTTATGCAATAATGAAATTAAAATCATGATTTCCACATTTTATGTATACACACATTAAATTTTACAAGATTATAATGTAAATTTGTTCAAACATTGTGCGTGTTAATTTTGCATTTTAAATCACATTCTGTTTTTGGTTTTTAAAAAAGAACGTAATCAATTATTAATCATTTAGTGTCCACAAGTTTATTTTTAAAAGGTCAGTAATAGCAGTAGGCACAATTAAATTTGACAATTAAAAATTAAAATCTGATTTTTAATTGTAATTAACAATTTAAAAATTACTTACGGCGACTTGAAATAATGGGATGTGAAATTTGATTTTTAAACGGAATTGAAAATTAAAGACAAAAATAAGAATTTAATTTTTAGTTGTTAGTTTCATAAACAATTAATAAAATCATCGTCTCAAAGATTAATTACTAATTACGTTGTCAACAGAAAACCATTAACACAGCATGAGAGTGCAAACGAACGCGTTTTTCGGCTAATAGCTATAATAATTAAAACGTGTATAAAAAAATGTAAATTACTGTACTGTAAATTATGCATAAAAATATATTATTTTGAATAAAATTAAATATTATAGTTAAAAAAAGTTTGTCTTGTATCAATTTTTTTCAAATTTGAAATTTTTTATTCGTCATATTTTATTTCCTTATTTTTTTTTTTGCGCGAATTTTAAAGTAATTTTACGTTGGTGCTTTGCTTTTACGCGAATTTTGAAAAATCACAGACCGCATCCCCCCTTTTTCAATGTAAGTTACGTCTATTTTTGCACGATTTTGTTTGCATGTGTTTTCTGAGGAACCTATCTATCGCGTAAAACAAGACCCAAGTGTATTTGGATGATTGGAAAGTAAAACTTCTAAATGATGTATGTTTTGCATATAATAAGTATGATGTAGCAAGAATTGTATAAGAGTTGGGGTACCAGGATTAACCTTTAAGCATGAAGTATTGTGTGTTAGTGAAGGGAGTTGGATATTCTTAAAAAAATTCAAACGGAAGTAGGAAGACAACTTTGTATGCAGATATGTGAATATCAAATTAACAATTGAATACTGTTTTAAATGAGGAGTACAAAAAGCAAATTGAAATGTTTTATTTATAGGTTGCAATTATTGATTGATAATGTGACAGAATGGGTTCAAACCCAGTCACAAACAATATTATAGGTGACGGTAATTAAACATATATGTAGATGTATATATAAATTTAATTTTATTATGTGGTGGTGGTTACGTAAATACACAAATGAGGGGGGGGATCTGTCATTTTGAAATGATGTATATGTGCATGTGATGAATGTGTGTGTGAATGGGTTAGGTAATTGAGAAGAGAGAAATGAGATCTTTTATTTCACGTTAGAAAAGCCTAGAAGTTTCCATCAGAAATGTAATTTTACTTCCTTTTGTTTACAGTAAAAAGCATTGATAAAAGCTTTTCACACATCAACCAAAATCTGGTTAGGCAGCATTGGAAACAGGAAGTGAGATCAAAAGAACCTTCTAGAACAAATGGAGGGGACTATAAAAGAGAGGCACCAATAATGCACAGGGTCTTGCCCCTGCAGAGTTTCAGCCATCAACAGGGAAATGACAGATCAAAAGGAAATGTTGGGGTAAGAGCATAACATATGGATTTGAACCCCTAATTCCAAATAACTGCAGCTGCTTTTTCCAACAATACCAAGATGCCTCAGAATAAAACATAATTACCAACATCGGAACCAAAGCAGAGTCTCATCAAACAACGGCCGTACACGGGCACAAAGATCAGAAATCCTTGCACTGAATTTCATGTTTATTACCTGCGATGACCAGAACTCTCAGAAATAAATAAATATTGTAAAGAACTTTACATATTGATTTTTTTTATGAGAAAGAAATTGTTAACTGTTTATCATAAGTGAATATGACAATCCAATTAACTTAATAAAGAAACTTTCTTAAATTCTTATTTTGCGGACATTAATAGCACAATTAGTATAGGAGGTCACGTGGAATAAACTCTTTTTAGAAACTTTCACTACTTGATTTATTTGTAATAACCATATGGGAAAGAATATTGCATGTGTGCATATCAAAATGGCAGGATATTAATTATAATTATGTTTAAAAGGGTTGCGGGCTGATTTGATTTTTTTTCTTAAAGATCAAAAGAATAATAATGGTCTTTGGAAGTATTTAAATAAAAATCTGATTTGATATGAAACTCTAGAAATCTTATTGTGATATTTTCTTTGTATATTTTTTTTTGTGTTTCAAAACTCTTACTCCCAATCGCATCTACTCCCAGTCATGACGTCACCCGACCATGAGACTGAACTAGCCGATGGTCAAAAACCTCTCTTATATTTCTTAAGACAGTGGTTCTTGTTGGTAATACATTCACTTCATGTAATTCTTATATTCATATAAGATTGGCACTTGGAGTCCTATGGATGACCATAAATATGCATTGGGAATATATTACAGTTAATGAGAACAAATTTAGAAGACGTTTTGGATCAACAGTAATTAAGTCAAACAGTTTTAGTTAAATATACATACGTAGGCACATATATTGTCTGTGTCGTAAGTGTTTTAGGGTTAATTATTATATAGTGAGGAGAGGGATTTTGTTACAATAAGTATACAAAGACAAACAACAAAGTAATAGGATATGCTAAAGAATTGGAAAATATTTTATATCTGGGATGAATGTTTATGAAGATTTCTGAGTGTTGAAGTAGAAAGTCTGGAACATAAAAAGGAATGACATCAAGAGAAAAATCAAGGAAGCTTGTTTTATCACCAGTGACATCAACTCAATAAATAAATAAAATACTTGTTTTGCCATTTCCAGAAAATGGATAATATAGGAAAGAGTTTTGCATATATTTGCATATAATGATGTTAATAATCTAAAGAAGCTATGATTATGGAGTAACAAAACTCTGAAAGTGCTAAGCCTGCAGAAATTATGATATAGAAAGCCTACAGAAATTATTATATAGAAAAGTTTCACAGCAACACATCAGTGTATTATTAAAAATAGTTTCACTAATAAAAAACAGAGAATTAGTGAAATGGAAAGCAGGTGTGGAGAGTAAAAAAGTTGGAATATATATAAGAAAATAAACAGATTATTGGGTGTAAGTCATTTTATGATAATTGTAAAAAAAATAGTTTACTTTTTAAAGCTAAACAGGAGTTTTAGCAACAACATTATATATATAAATAGAAAAATTGGAGTGATTTATCTGTAAATTTTGTAATGAAAATGTAAAAATAATAAAATAACGTAATTTTAAAGAGTTGTCTGTAGATTGTTTATTTGTTAAAATATTAAAGAAAATGTAATGGGCTGGTAACGTTATATCGATGTGTTTTGTTGGAGAAACAACACTATCAAGAAGGATGGATTGTCATATTAATGATTTTATCAAAAAATAACTAATAATTAAGAAATAGTGCAGAAATTGGGCTTTTGGTTTTAATGTTGATATTGGAAATCAATAAGTGTGACTTTGGGATTAAAGCTATGGAATTGGAAAAAGGAATGTTATAAAAATGGAGTAGAGCATAAATAATTTTGAGATTTTAGATGCATAAAGAATAAGAAATGATAAAAATAAAAAAATGATGGCTGACAGGTTGCTTCTTTTCATATGGATTAGGGGATTCCTATATTTGATAAAGAAAAAGCAAATTACATCAGATCACAAGGTATCCTGCAAAGATTGTTTATAACAAATAAAAAGAATACCAATCGTAATGATAAATAAAATCAGTACTGATAAAAAGAAAATCTACTAAATGACAATATGGAATGGCCACCTGAATTCAGTCTAAATACCATTTTTTCAATTTCTTTTAAAATCTAATATACTACACTTCTCTGGATAAAGACTAGATTCAAGAGTAATAACAGTTTATCATCATCAATAGTGGCTTCTTTTTTGATGCATTAATATATTTTATTCTATTATTTCAATAGTTAAAATTATATTGCAGGATTTACTAAATCCTGAGATAAGATACATCTGTAAACTGGAAATTTAAGTCATGCTTTGATGCTACAGTTATTCCAAACAAATTTGAGTCTTTAGAGTTTTGCATACCAATCTTTACTGAACAGATTTAAAATTGTTGTAATAGTAAATTGGCTTTCTATTGCCAGTCTGAATAATTCATCTGACTTTTATATTAATGACCAAGACATAATGAAAGAAAGATGTAATTTAGTTAAGGTCATAAAAAAATTGGGAGAGATAAAAAATCACAAGAAAGGAATAATTTTGAAATCCCAGAAGAATATCATAATTATATTGTAATGGTATATATGCCGTTACATTAATTTAAAATAAAATCTTAAAAGTTCGCAAATAAAAATGAATGTATTAAAAGGAAAAAAAAACTAAACGCTAAAATTAAAATGTTTGTATAACATATATTCACACAGATGCTAAACTTTAAAAATATTTTTTTTTATAAATAAAAAAAAATGGTATTTGAACGTATTTTTTATAAAAAAATACAAGATTTAAATATAAAAATATTTTAATAAAAAAATAACGTAGGTAAAAATAAAAACAGGTATTAATTAATTCCTGTAATCTGTAAATGGAAATGATTGTTTATTAATTATCAAAAAGCTGTGTAATTAAAAAGTCAGATGAAAAACAGATAAAAGAATAAAGAGAAATTAGTTTGACCAATGGAAGCACCAAGCCTCAGCCCAGACCTGAATGAAAAGGATGGATTGGTGACATTTTGTTGGTTGAATCCATAGGAGGACTATAAAAAGAAAAATATTGAGTTCCAGTCAGTTTCCAACTTGATATGGTGAGATGAATGACAAAACGCACTTGTCATCCTCTCTCACTTATTTTAAAAATGAAAAGACTGTGATACCAGAATAGAACCAGCTAATGTTACCTCCAAAATATAAGACCAGTCTTCCAGGAAAGTCTCCGTGGGAATTGCCAACAGGAACCTGGACTCTTCTACCATAAGCAATAGAACTGAACAAATAAAATCATAAAATTAAATAAAAACTTTAAAGATTTGATAAGTTAATTTAAATTTAAAAAAAAAAGAACTTTTCTCTATCTTATGGGTCAAATCAATTGATAATGTTTAATTTTATATGTTTTGCTTTTGATAAAAATCATTTCCATTTTTTTTTCTTATTGTATAAATTTTAAATGAGGAAATTTAAGTTGGGTATAGACGTTGCATAGATTCGTTAGCGGTTAATTATGTTGCTGTTTCATAGTCGATTGAAATATATGTCATCAATGTCACTGCGGCATCTTACGATGAATGCTAGTGGGTTTTTGTATTCTCTATGCAATTGACATTATCGATGATTTTGTATTTTGATCGGTTGTGTTTATTTTGAGATGTTTTTGACCACAGAATCTGTGCAGCCGATCTATACTCGATATTATAAAACAAATTGTATAAAATTCATCTGTGCAAACATAATTAAATGTTAAATTTAAGTTGGGCATGAATGGCTGTATAGATTTGTAAAGTTATATATATAGTTTAAGGGAGGGTAATCTTAGGTTATTCGTTTCATAGTTGAATTAGCTCAATGGATTGGATATATTTGTGTAATTAGTAGATGTAGTATGAGATCTGCTATGGGCAGGATTGCACATATATGCCACACACCTTCTGTTTGCCTATGGATGGGTTTGTAAGTTGGCAAAGGACCACAGTCCATTCCTATGGAGTTTTTTGTTTATTGTTCTACTCGCCAACAGATGTAGCATTTCTGTTGGTGGAGAGACAATGTCTTCTCTAACTCTACTTACTGTTCAGATGTACATTCCTCACAGTATAGTATTTTGTGTTGTCGTATTTTCATGCTACATTGAATACATAAATGTATCAGATGGGTTGGCACCGGTTTGACTGCGAACTTTTTGGCCTAAGGTTAAATAAGGGATAGAACATTTTTCTTTTCAAATACAATCTATATAGTCTATTCATACTCGATCCTCTAAATAAATATTAAACTCATTATTGCAATCTATTTAAAATTAAAGGTTAATATAAAAATATAAAATGTTAAATGTATTCCTCAAATTAGAATGATTTTATATGTGCGTAAATAAATATTTTTATGTGTTAATTTCTGGCAGTGGCTTTTATTTTTTTATATTTAAGATATAAAGTTATATTTTATAATCTCTGCTGTTCCACTGAGCTAGTGACTTGGGCTAATGATCTGAATATTTAAATAAAATGGAATCTTAACAGTGCGTATCTGCCTACTTTATAAATTTTTCTAGGCTCAAATGCCTAGATGGCGCCCTGGTAGTGCAGATTGCGGTTAGATTCGATCTTCACTTGCTTTTCCGATCGTTATAATATATAATAATAGAAAAAATGTATATATTTAGCTGCAAGAAAGTTATCGAATGTATTCAGAGAGAATGATTGTAGAAAAAGCACATTGGTCAGACTCTGGGATTAAAAATTAAATAGAAAAAAAAACAGATATATAAAAATAATTCAATGAAATTAAGATTAAATACAAAAATATTCCAGCTAGTACAAGTACTAAAAAAAATAACAGAAAAAAATGAAACATGAAGAAAAATATAAAAGATTTGATTCATATGCAATGGAAAGAGAAACAATAGAAGCTAAAGAATGAGTTCACAATAAAAAAAGAACAGATATAATATCATAAATTATAAGGAAAAAATGAAAATATTTTGAAATTCTGTTAACAGAGAATAGAATGGATATTTGTAAAAAAAGATAAAGAACAAAATACACAAATGATAGACTATCTTGTACTATTAAAAGATATTAAAGTGATAATGGTTTTAAACTAACAGAAAGTCTCCTGGTCAAGAAATAATGAATATTGAACACACTATAGGAAATGAAATTAGAATCAGACAATTGGAATGTCATGTACATGCAACCAAGATGTTTTAGAAAAGTTTGCTAAAACAAATATTAAATGAACACCACTAGGAAAGAGAAAAAGAGGGCATTCAAGATAGAGTTGGGAAAAAAATTAAAGTGAAATTTGCAGCAAGATTTATGAACTGGCAGAAAGGCGTGGTGATTGGAAATCAGAAGAAATAATAGAACTTTATAAATTAATAATAATAAAAGAGAAAAATATATAATTGTATAATAAATTATTTTGTTTTATATTTTCCAGATATCATACTTTTCTTTAAAATGGTTCGGCTATTTGGCTTTCTTTTTATTTTATCAAAATGACTTTGCACCATGATGGCATGTATAATGTCTACACATCATTCCAATCACCAGAATCAATGACCAATAGTCATCTTGTGCAAAAAATGTTCCACCAATTGAAATCTTTTGCTTCAAAGAAATGCAGTATTCTTGGAGTTGAATAGTTTTACAGAAACAATTATGAAGTTTATTCATAGATTACTTACATGCTTGTTTTATGTCATCTAAATCTTCTAAATCTCAAATTCAGATCCATTTTTATCTGCTATTAAGATTACTTTTAAAAATACTTGCTCAGTAGAAAAGTCTTTACGGGTAGTGCCAAAACATATGTTATGGGTTTCAATTTCTTTAGTTTCAATCTTATTAGTGGTTTCTGTTTTATTTTTTGCAACAAAATGACAACTACTTATCCACAAGAAGCATAAAGTTTCCAAATACTTACTGTACAAATCATTGTATTAATAACTTGATATTCAATGTTTAAAAGAAATGTTCTTGCTATGAAGAAAAAATATTGACTAGTGGTCAGAATTATAAACAAATAACTAAAAGTCAATAAAAAAAATTAATACAGTGGCTCAAAATGCCTTGAAAGAACATGATTCTCAACTCAGCTACTAGTTTCCAAAGCAAGCAATCTTCCACTTAACTGATTATACTTTATTCATAGTGTTTCTTGAGCTATACAGGTAGACCATCATTAATCCAAAATATTAATTTAAAAAATGTACTGTCAACCAAAATTACAAAGTATTATTTTGATTTATTGTTTTTAATTACTGCTACACCAATTTGGTATTTTGATTTAAATATAAACATATTCTGCCTATTAACATGATATATTGTTATCAGTATAATAAATGTATAAAATTCAGCAGGATTAGGGTTTACACTGAAGAGGGAAAAGATTTATAGTTGAAATACAAAGAATTCACAGATACATAAAAGACCTGAATTTTGAATTATCTTTCCATCACTACCAAGAATAATTGCCAGCAATTTGGAAAAATAAATTATAGAAAAATCACAAAATATTTCCAAATAGACCAATTTATGATATAAGTTAATGAAAAAATCAACAGTTAACCATAAATATATTCATTTGGGCTGCAAAGTTACATCGTTAAATTGAGCTTAATGAAATCTGTAGAGAAATTAAATAATATGTTGTTCAAATTTTTGTTTTTATTTATACATCCACTTCATCTTTCAAAGGAGCAGGACATACAAAGCACATGCTATAATTTAATTTCATACACACATTTTTGTTTAATTAAATTTAACTTCATTTATATATCATATTTCATCATACATTTTTTTAACATATGATCAAAGACATGTGAAAAAGATAACTGATCCTCAAGATGTGCATTTCGAACTGAATCTGCACTTATCAGTCTACCAAGATCATAATATGTTCATCAAGTATTTAGGCTTATACAGATAGCAAATTACTATCATTTGATTGCATGCATCAAACTTTCTGCCTCACAATTTTGACACCAATCCCTTTATGTAAATATATTAATGATTATTAGTAATCATTTACTAAACTAGAGATTATACTTTGTCTATATATGCACTTTAAATCTCACTTGATAAATAGTGTGTTTGTAGTGTTATAGACATCTCAACATCTGTTTTATGCTCATATTGACACTTTTGATCATTTTTACTACATCACTCTCAGGCAAGGTAGGGACTACACTCTATACATCTTTAACATCTTGTGGAAGGATATACAATCTATTGCACTGTAATATACATTTTTTAATTTTTGTTTGTATCAGTGCATCTCTCATCTTAATACTATCTCAACCATCCATCTTCCTAGAAATCAGACCAATCTCTCTCACTCTATAAACTATAAGTGTATTCATTTAGGCTGTGAACTTAATAAAATCCATAGGAGAATTAAATAATATATTGTCTTTATCTATATGTGTGTATATACATATATATCTCAAATAAATGCAACAAATTTAAAATATCATCTACACAGCTTATAATTATAAAAACTAAAGAGTGTGAAATAGTTCTAACAAGCTTTATTGATAAATGCCGGCAGGAGAAAGCATTTTAAAAATCTCTATCTAGAAATCATCCCTATCCTTAGATCAGTTTCATGCTTTTGGCATTCCTCAGTGAGGCACTAGAATATTCCAGATACCATATCCACAAAATACCAACTCAAAGCCAGCACTTATCTGATACTTAACTTTTAAGTAGACAATCTGAAATTTTCAGTATGTCTTCAAACCCATTTATCCAACTTAAATAGTTGTATGGGCTGAGAATTCTTCAGTCATACCATATATTAATAGTCTTAGCAGAATAAGCTTATTAAATTAAGTCATGTGATGTATTTCTTATGTTTAGCTACTAAAGTAGCTTTTGCTTTTAAGTCTTAAGTGATGTTATATTGTTAAGATTATTAATATATGGTATGACTGAAGAATTCTCAGCCTCATATAGCTATTTCAGTTGGATAACTGGGTTTGAAGACATATAATTGTCTGAAAGTCTACTTAAAAGTTAACTATCAGATAAGTGCTGGCTTTGAATTGGAATTTTGCATCTGGTGTTTGGAATATCCTAGTGCCTCACAGAGAAATACCAAAAACCTGAAACTTGTCTAAAGATAAGGATGATTTCTAGATGGAGATTTTTTAAATGCTTTCTCTTGCCGGCATTTGTCAATTTGTTCGAGCTATATAGCACGGTCTTTAAAGGGTTTTTATCATCTACACAGTTCTCTTTTCAAAAATAATTCATAACTTTCAATATATAAATGAATACACATGACTTTTATCTAAAACTTGATTTTTTTTTGCATTTATTAATTTTTGGATTTGTTTTGAAATATGTGATATTTATATTTATTATTATATATTTGCATTTTTATTTTTCAGTTTTTCTTGAAAAAGACTATATTATAAAGTAAGTCAAAACGTTGGCGTGTAGTTATATTTTTATAATAGTCATATAAAAATCAAGTTTTGAAAAGAAGTCATATGTATTCATTTATATATACTCAAATAAATAATTTTAATTTTTAAAAGATTGTGTTTTCATTTAATTCTAGATGCAAATCTTTGGAACATTTATACACCCAGATGGATCTATTCATATGTATATTGATGTACATATTCATTATGTATATAAGCATGATATATTTAAAATGTTATAAAAAATAATAATGTATTAATAAAAAAAATCATATTTTCTGATGATCTCCTGCGTATATTAAAGTCATTTATCAAATATTAATATTTATTGCTTGCTATAATTATATATTCAAAATGTAAACAAAAACATATTACGCGCACATATAACCGCAATCTGAACCATTTGCTTTACTGGCCTATACTGACGATAGAGTTTTTAAAACTTTTCCGTTCATCCACTGCCTATTCTAACTAGTTATAATGATCCATTGAAGAAATATATTTCTTATTCATTTAACATTTTAACTCTTTTTTTTTACATATATTAAATCATTATGGCATTCATATTGCATTAAAATACCAAAATACATTAAATAATATAATTATCATATGGTCCTGTTGCTCAGAAGGTCATGTGACCTTCAAGCGCCAAAATAATTTATATATAAAAAGCATATGGCTTTATTGTTCGGGAGTTCATAAGAAGTTCGAAGGGCAGAATTGTTCCCAAGTTGGACGTTCTAGCAACTGCGCCAAAATGTGCAAGGTACCCTATACATAATCTAGAGTCTAGACTGATGGCTAAGAACACACATAAAGTCGTTTTATTTTATTTATTTTTAATTTTTTTAATAAATTAAACGCACTGTATATACAATTTCTTGTTGAAGTTTTTTTTTCTCTAAACATTTAATTCTCTTCTCTATCTCTTTTAATCTATTCTTATCTAATTGATAATATTGTAATAAATTTTTTTCATACTCTCCTCTTTTGTGTTTTTTATTCATAAATTCACGCTTTTAACTGAAAGGATAATTAAAATTAAGAGCTATTGCATATTCCTCTTAATTCCATAATACTTCCTTGCTCTGACCTAGCGAGGTAGAGAGAAGTGAAAATGATTAAAAGTTGAAAAGTTCATATCGTTTATCAACTGTTTAATTTTCTGTCTATTTATTGTCTGGTGTGCAAATAATAATGTTTATTAGTTTATTGTGCTAATGAAACGCAAGACCTGCTAAAAGAAATACGGTTTAAATATATAAATAGCATACTAAAAAAAAATCAGTTATTATAAAATTGGTTTGTCAGTCTAAAAAATAACAGAAAAGAATTGTGAGACGAAAATATGAGTCTGAGTTTAATGCCGAATTTATTTTTATTTATATTCTTGTTTTATTTATTTTGTTCATATTTCCGCTTGATCATCATAATTATCATTATTTACTTTCCAAAACTAATTCATTGTTTTTTATATTTTCTCTTCTCAATAACACTACAGAAAATTATTTTATCTCATCTGTCCACTTCTAATTTCATGTTAAAATCTCAGCTGATTATTTATTGTCATCTTTTTTAGCCAGAAATCAAATCCATTTTCATGACAGACTTTTCATCATTTTAGTAACGAAAACTGTTTAATCTCTCAACGTGTATTTTATTTCCGATCCTATTTGTTACTCCCAAAATAAATCTCTTCATACTTAACTATATAATCGAAGTCTCGACATCTATTAAGTATTTAAGTCCCAAATCTATATGTAAGCTTTGGTAAAATGCATAATTATTAAAAACATTTGTTTTCAAACATGCAGACATTCATTGTTTAATATTAAGATAATTCTACCAAAAGCACTCTATTAAATTCTATGTTTAAATTTATTCATTATGTTTCTATTGGCATTAGTTTTATCCAGGTATTTGTAGTTATTAACTTCTAATTAATTTCTTCTAATTCATAGTTATCAATCTTTATTTATTCTCTTCTACTGGGAAAATCCATAGAGCATTAGCACTTATCTTTAGTTCTATTTTCTTACATTCACTTGATAACTATTATTAATTTCAATAGCACGTACACAACTTACCACTGCCTTGAATATATAATGCTTAAGATTATATTCATATCACGGAACATTCTCGTTCCAAATACGTTACTAGGAATTGCTTTTGCAGGCGGTCTCATAAGGAGGCATTTTAATAAACTTGCAAATAATTTTATTTTTCATTTATCATACCCATTCATTCAATCTGATAAGAGAAGTCCCTGAACAAAGAGAATTTCTCTTTTACCAGACTATCTAACTGTATATTTGTAAATAAATTCTCCTTTTATCAGACTAAATAAATGGGCATTGATAAATGAAAAGGGAAATTATTTGCAAGTTTATTAAAATGTCTCCTTATCAGACTGCCTACAAAAATAATTCTTAGTAATATATTTGGAAGAAGAATGTTCTGTGATATGATTGGGTAACTATTGCAACATTTCCTAAAGGTCTGAAGCATTATTTTCAAAATCTACCACACCATCTTCAAAATCTAAATAACCTAAATAATTTCGATTTACTTGGACTAACGTATTCATTTTAATTCATAAAGTACTTCCTGTAAAACTGCTGCGAAAAGTTTTAGAGATATGGAATCATTCTGTCAAACATCCTTATTACTGCTTTTGTATTTTGATAAATATTCGACAGAATGTGACAATATTTCAGGTTTATATCTTGATGGTAAAAGCTTTAACCACTGTGGAAATACTTATTAAATCAAATGCCTTCTCAAATATAGAACGCCGAAGCATAGTGACTACTCAACTTGTTGGTTTTTTCTTAACTGCCTTTTAATATTTGGATGTGATCTACTGTATCATAACTATTTTTAAATCCAGTTTGTTTTTGTTTTGGTTGATTTGAATTTAAAATATACAAATTTGTTGTGTATGACTGGGCAGCCAGCAAATAAAAAAAATCACAACATTTTACGTAATCAGAATAGTGAATAGTCCGCAACAACACTATCTCAACAGTTCACTAATGTTCAATTCCAATGATGTACTTTCAGGATGGCTGCTACAAAATGGTTCACAATGGGCTAAGTTTATGCACACCTTGGCCCTAGTCCAGTTTAGCTGCACATGAACCCATCATAGTGTAGCACTATGACTGACTATAATTTCCTTACAGCTTCCATCTCTGCAACAGTCTACCAGTAACTCACTTGAAAACTGCTGGAAATCCAACTCTTCATTTAGCTGCTATCCGGATGGTTTCCTCAGGCTACGGTCTCCCAATCTCTGTGGGTCTATTCAGTTATGCCCATGAACTACATTTCCACTGAGTACTGGACATTAACCAAAGCACTGACACTAGATCTCTCCTGCTGGAATTGAACAGGAAAGTTAACTGGAGATGCACTCAAAATGGCCTGATGTACTTGTTAAGTACTCTTTTTATAGCTTTCTGATAACTGCCACAATTAATTACCTTCTCCATATAAGGCAAGGTCTCTTATCTAGAAATATTTGCAATCAGCAAATATTTCTTGGAATTGATTGATTGCTGTAATGTTAATCCTTTAATTAAATTTTTATTAGTAATCAGTTCTTGATCTAAAAAAATCTTTCTAATAAATTCTAGTTTTTCTGGAGTGCATGACCTTTATAAAACTTTTATAAAATACAACAACATTATTTTTAGGCATTTAACTATTAACAAATTATCACAAAAAAAAATGTAGAGATTCTAACCAGAAATAAATTCACTAGTTTCTTTATTACAATGTTCAATTCTGCTACTTTACTATAGATTTGATAATCATTAACTACATGATTTATGGTTTGTGTTTATCCACATCTATACGCATAAGTAGTTGGTAAATTTAATTTATGACACAAATAAACACAATGGTAGCCATAGATTGGTTTAAGTATGTTAATGAACTCTAATTGCATCTAGAAAGACCAAACTATCTGATTTTATTGCTGATCTAGGGGGGGAAATATTTAGAATCTCATAACAATTTCTTTTTTTTTTTTTACAATATAATTTTCCAATTGGAGATTCTTGATTGAATATCCAAAAAAAGATCTTGATTTGAGATGAGTCTTAGATATTGGAAATTATATCTTGAGTTATCAGCAAGTTCCATATGCTTAAAAGCTTTTTATACATTTTCTGTGACATAACTTTTCTTCTGATATCTGGATAAAAAATATGTAAAAGAACAGGAAATCACTCAGAAGGAGTAAATTTGAGTGTAGTAATAATATTGAATAGAGAATTCAGAAGCTTAGTGAGAGAAATTTTTTCCAGTGGCACAGTAGTTATCAACAGAATATGTAGTACTAAGGAATTTTCCTGTAAAATAGTTGCATCATAACCCCCAAATTAATGTCAGTAGGGTCACTAAATGTGGTTGTGGCAGTTGGGTTTGGCACAACATGCTTTATTAATAGGGCACAAAATTGCTGCAATAATTAATAAAATTTATATGTAAATGAAAATCAACTCTGCTGCATGAATAAGAAGGGTCTTTATGCAAGGTAAATTTTAGCATTCCCTCCATCCTGTGAAATCACAATTTGTAAATGAAAAGACTTTTTTTTTTAATGTTTTTGCAAGAGCAACTTGAAAATGAAGCTTTAGTCATTTAACATGTCTGGTAAATACCTTACATCTTTTATTCACTTATTTCTATAAAAAAAAATAAAGTAATGTTAAAATAAAGTAATGTTAAAAATTTGTAACAATAATTAAATAATACATTAAAATAAAAACATTTATTTACTAATGGAAATGGAAATTTATTAAATTTGAAATTTTTAATTTTTTTATAATTTTTTTTCTTAGAAAAGTTTTTTTTTTTGAGTGTGGGGGAGGGGTGGAAGTGGTAATTCTTCAAAATTGCTAGTAAACAGAGGAAATATCTGTAAATAAGATATTTATTTTAAATATTTAAGTAATTATAATTTTTAACAGACTCCCCACCACACACATGAAAACTATTGCACACATCCCTTCTCTTTTCTTAGGCTAGCCCTAATATTATGTAAGTAATTGTACTTCTAGTTTGCCTATCTGCTTATTAAAAATATTTACAACCAGCGTATGATTATCACAATGTCTAATGGCACCTTCTGCTGTTTTGCCTCCAAAGACTGGATAATTTTGCAACACAATTAAAAAGAGTCTCTTTTCTTTATTCCTTACATAATGACTTGTCTCCATTATCTTTTCTGAAGTACAATAGTTATAACAAGATTAATGTTACTCTTTGACTTCTTTGCCAATATTTAGATCAAATTTAACTAGCAAGTTAATAATTCATTAAAAATAGTTAAAAACAGTTGATTTGTTTGAAAACTCATTCAGAATCTCTCATGCATAAACTTTTTTATCTTTTCTTTTAACAAAGTTATATTCTTTTAATAACAAATTATTTATACTATTATTTAATGTTTTGTGCAAGTTATTTCACTATGTAATAAGTATACATTATTATATATAGTCTAATATTTTAAATTTTTATACTCGCATTGTTTATTCAATAAATTTTTAAAAGACATTAACATGTATTTTAATGATAGATCATGTTAAGTAACTAAAAAAAAATCAAACACTTTGTTTTGTTTTAGGCTTTTCCCAATAGAATGAAATTTTGAAGGGTTTCTAATGATGTTATATGAGTATTACATTCAACAGAGTGGCACTAAAATATCAATATAATCAAATTTGTTAAGAATTAAATATTTTGGTACACATCTTTTTTAAAAATTATAGTTGTTTTTTTTTAAAACTAATTCTGTCTTCAATGAGTTTGAGTTGCCATGTAGCTAAAGTAGACAGCAGGCCTATAATCAAAATACAAATTTTGGGATATATTTGGGTAATATTGTAAAGCAATTACAAGTTTTTAGATAGATAACAAACCATGAGTCAAAATCCAAAAAATACTACATTAATAAAATGTAAAAAAAAAATAAAGCTATTAAAAAAAAAATATATCACTTTTAAAAATAAAGAAAAATTTTGAAATATCATCAGAATCAAACATGGCACCCAATATTCTAGGTGTGGGTGCTTTAATCAACTATAATCTGTACTGCTGCTTCTGAAATATAACTAATACATGGAATTATCTACTATATGATTATTGCACAAGTGTTGTAATTATTATGGGACAATAATTTTTAAATAACTTTATTTTTAAATAAATTACTAATAATGATGTTCATATTTTATATAAATTAGGATATTTAAATAACAGTAATTTGGAAATTTAAATATTTTTATTTACATACAAATTTTATTAATTATTGTGATAAAATAGCACCCATATAGTTTGGTTTAGTTCAATGATAGACAGTATAATATTTAGGATGTTTCAAACAATAGTCACATGACTAAGTAAAAAATGTAATCCTCTTATATTTAAATAAAAAATATTTGCAAACAGAATGTTTCTGATAATGATGTGATTTGGAAATATTTACATTTACATGTAAATTTTATTAAGTAACTCAACAAAATGGTATATATCTGTGTGGTTTAGCATGATAGTAGAATCTACAATATTTAGCATATTTAAAAAATAGTCACAAGATGAAGTAAAAAAATAATTATTTTATGTTTAAATAAAAAATATGTGCAATCAGAATGTCTTTAAAACAGTAGAATGATTAGAAATCTAAATATTTTTATTTACATATAAATTTTATTAATTATCATGGTGATTTGGCACTCTGTTGATAAAGCACTTTTATGCCCTGCACAACCTACACATCCGCACACTGTGGTTTTGATGAAAATGTTTAGATTTCTGAATCACTCCATTGTTTTTTTAAAAAATAAAATAAAGTAATATAAAGTAAATTGATATAAAATATATATTGCTAGAATTATTTAAAGAGTAAAGTAATAAAATGGGAAATGATTATTTATCATGGTCAGATTAAAATGTATATTTATTTATGTTTATATTGTGTATTTAATTATGTATATGAATATGTGGGAATGTGTATTAATTGTATAATTATATATTTGAATACTGTAGCTCTGATGATGACTGCAGGACAGTCAAAACTGTTAGTTTGATATAAATAAAAGTATTGATAAAGTGTTTAAGAAAGGTGTAAATGGTATGATATATTGGAAACATATTCTGATTGCAAATATTTTCTATTTAAATATAAGAGGATTACTTTTTCTACTTAGTCTTGTGACTATTGTTTAAAACAAACTACATATTCTATAGTCTATCATTGCATTAAAGCAAACAGGTGGGTGCTATTTTATCAGGATAATTAATAAAATTTATATTTAAATAAAAATGTTTAGATTTCTGAATCATTTTTAATCAAATATCCTAATTTATATAAAAAATGATTATTACTATTAATAATTTATTTAAAAATAAACTTATTTAAAAATTATTGTCTCATTAGAATAATTCTGCAGCAGTTATATAATAGATGATTTTATTTATCAGTTATATTTCAGAAGCAACATTATAGATTGTTTGGTATGCAGCAGTGGTTAATGCATCCATGCCCAAAAATCGGGTATTGGAATTGATTTTGTTACTGTACATTTTTCTTTATTTTTAAAACCAATATTATCTTTTTTATTCATTTTAATAGCAATATTATTTTTCATATGTTTTACTAATGTGTTTTTCCTCGGATTTGGACCCATGAGGTTTATTATCGATCTAAAAAGTCATAATTGATCCATAACATTATCCAAAAATATCCAAAAATTGTTTTTTCATTGTGGGTCTTCTGCCTGGTTTAGCTACTTAACACATAAATTTTTAAAATATGAGCCAAAATATTTTACTTAACAAATTTGATTATATTGATATTTTAATACCATTTTGTTGAATGTAATAACCATATAACATCATTACCAAACTCTCCATACAGTAATGCGCCAGGTGCAAGCCTTCATATGGAAAGTTTGGTACTCTTGTTAACAGCATGTGTAAGCATATGAAATAGTGATTATATGATGCTTTGATGATCACATAACATCATTTGAAAGCTTTTCTAAATATCACTCTACTGGAAGAGTGTATTTTTAGTTACTTAATATAATCTATCATTAAAAGAAAATATAAATGCACGTTAATGAGCTTTAAAAATTTATAAAATAACAATGTAAGTATATAATTTAATATACCGGACTACATATAATAAACGTATTAACAGTGGACTAATATGCACATAAAAAATTAAGCAATGGTGTAAGTAATTTGTTATTAAAGGAATATAACTTAAGAGAAAACATAAATAAGTTTATGCATGACAGATTCGGAATGGGTTTGCAAACAAACAAGCACTATTTTATGAATTATTGATTATGCCAGTTTAAAGTTGATCTAAATATTGGTAAAAAAATTTAAGAGTTACATCAAGCTTCTTATAAATATTGTACTTCAAAAAAGTAATGGAGAAAAGCCATTATGTAAAGAATTAAAAAATGGCTCTCTCCTCGCTATGTTGTAACAGACTTCAGCAATGGAAGATGCCATTGAATGTTGTGAGAATTATACCCAGGTTGTAGATAATATTTTTAATAAGCAGATAAATAAACTAGAAGTAAAATTACTTATATAATATCAAAGCCGACATGAGAAAAGGGGAAGGAAGCGGTACAATGTTTTCATGTGTGTATGAGGGGGGGGGGTCTTTTAAATATGGTAAAAACACTTAGATATTAAAAAAATATTATTCGTAGATATTTCCTATCTTTACTAGTAATTTCACAGGGTTATCCAAAAAAATAATACAAAAACTTTTGAAAGAAAAAATTATAAAAAAAATTAAAAATTTCAAATTTAATAAGTTACCACTTACCTTATTAAATAAATATTTTTGTTTTAAGGTATTATTTAATTATTGTTCCAAAAATTAATTTTTTGAAACATTAATTTGTTTTATATCAGTATGTGTCTTTTAATCTTCGGATTTATTTTATAAAAATAAATGAATAAAAGACGTAAGATATTTAAATAAACACGTTATATAACCAAGTCCATATTTTCAGGTTATTCTTGTGTAGGTGGTAAAAAAAAGTATTTTAATTTATAAATTTTATTTTATGGGATTGGGGGTGGGCGTGCTAAAATTTACTTCGCACAAGAGCACCTTTAAAACTTGTGGTGGTGTTGAGTGCCAGCCAACTTTCCAAGATTATTTTTAGAATTAATTTTGATTTAACTTTAAATTAATGAGAAAATAAGTTAGACTATGATCTAAGGGTACTCCTAAATAAAGCTAGGTAAGATTGTACTTCATTTTATTATTTCAAAAAGTTGTATTCCGATTATGAGATGTCTCCCTGTTGTTTAAATAAAAGCAAAAAATTGATTTTACTGTCTTTATTTTATATATAGGGGTTTGAACTCAGACTTTTACATGACCTCAACTATCCATGCTATCTCATACTGCTGACACATTTGATCACACACATGTTGAAAAGATAAATAATCACCAATATAAGTATTTCATGCAAATCAGCACTCATTAGTTGGTCCAGATTATCAACTCCACACATATATACAATCATGCTCAGCTGTCCATTAATATATGAAGATTGGCTATCTTAATATTAGCTGAGCATTAATTGTATATATGTGTAAAAATGATAATTTGGACCAACTGATGAGCACTGGTTTAGCATGAAATATAGATATTGGTGATTAATTATCTTTTCAACATGTTTGTGATCAAGTGTATCAGCAGTATAAGATAGTGTGAATAGTTGAGGGTCATGTGAAAGTCTGAGTTCAAATCTCCTATATATTATATATTGGAATGCAGGTATGAAAAAGCCTGTATTGTAGAAAAATTCATATATTAAAATATAGTGCTGTAAGGTCTGCCCATCCCTCGTATATGTATGTAAATGGATTATGTCCTATACATGAGGAGTCAGATTGACTTATGGTCAACATGGATAGGATGATAAGGTTGGCACCAATGTGGGATTTGAGCATTCCATCATCAGATTTTCAATGAAATGGATGGATGAAGAGTTGTGGGGTGGAGTGGATTGAACCTGTCCATTAAAGTATGAAGATTGGCTATCTTAATATAAGCTGAGCATTGATTGTATATATGTGTGGAGATGATAATCTGGACCAACTGATGAGTGCTGGTTTATCATGAAATACATATATTGCTGATTATTTATCTTTTCAAAGTGTGTGATCAAGTGTGGTAGCAGTATGAGATAGCATGGATAGTTGAGGATTGTGTGAAAGTCTGAGTTCAAATCCCTATATATTACATATTGGAGTACAGGTATGAAAATCCTGTACTGTAAAAAAAATTCATGTCTTTATTTTATTAAAAATGAAACTCCATTCTTTAAAGAAAAAAGTTCATTGTTTTAAAATATTTTTATATTGAAACTTTTCTATTCCAGAAAGTCAAATCAATATCATCAGCATAAATGAATTTCCTACATTCTTATGAATAATGTTTATTAGTCATTCATTAGTCTAGAGATTATCCATTTAATAAATAATATTATGTAATTTTCACTATGCCACTCTCACTATTAAAACCTCATGGAGAGATGTAATCATAAACATATGACCAAAGACATGTGACAAAGATATATGATCCCAAAATGCACATTTTGTACTAAACTAGCACTCATTAGTTGGCTCAGATCCCAATCTCTTGCATATATCTTTATCATGGTTCAGCATATATAAATAACCAACCCTTCCACAAGGGTTTAAAAGCAGATAGAAATCAGTCCCTAGTTTGTGTGAGAGTGGTGTAATGAAAATTACATTATAGAAATATGATTCATTAAGTGGACAAACTCTAGTCTAATGAATGACTAATACTTGTAGCATATATGTGTAGAGATGGTAATCTGGACCAACTGATGATTGCTGGTTTAGCATGAAATACGTATATTGGTGATTATTTATTTTTTCGACATATGTGTGTTCAGGTGTATCAGTGTTATGAGATAGTGTGGAGAGAGGTGGGTCATGTGAAAGTCTGTGCTCATACCCTGTCTATTACATATATAGACACAGGTATATATAAGCCTGTGTATTCCAGCTAATATACTTTCACTAAATGATTTGTGTCAAAGTTGTGAGGGCAGTAACTTTGACACTTATCAATTAATCTGTAATCATTGACTATTTATATATACTGAACAATGATAAACATGTATGTAAGAGATTGGGATGTGGGCCAACTGATGAGTGATGGTTTAGCACTAAATGTGCATTTAAGGGATCTTACATCTTTTTCACAGGTCTTTGGTTATATGTTCATGATTACATCTCTCCACAAGATTTTAAAAGGGAATAGAAATCAGTCCCTACCTTGTGTGAGAACGGTGTAGTGAAAACACTACAGAAATATTATTCATTCTGTATTCTGCTTCTGTAAGATCATTGTTAAATTCAATCAATAATATAGGCAAGAGAAGTAAATCCTGAGGTAAACCATTTTGTAAAAAATTTTATTTGCTATAATTATCATTTACTGTCACTTGAATTTTTTTTTTTATTGGAGAGTCCTTTATTAAGTAAATTGATAATTTTTCTACATTTAAAAATTTTAGAAACTTTCCTCATTGACCAGTTTTTAATTTTATTTCAAAATTATTTTTCCATGTGAGTGGATTAAACATAAAACTTCTTATAGCCCCCCAGCATAAATTTAGGCTGAATTTTAGATGTTTCTCAAATATTAATCATATTTTTGTTAATATGATTTACTTGAAAAGCTAATATGATATATATAATAATTGGATAAAAAGTTTTTTGAACATTGTTGAGTTTATTTGTTTTTAAGATTTGCATTGTTTTTCTTTTATGCTATGTTTTTGGAATAGTTTTTGTATAAATAATGTAAATGAATAGTTTTACCAATTATGCTTTAGTTTTAGGTTCTAGATTTTTTTAATCTTTGGAAATATGCTATTTGTTACTGTAGCTTTTCCTAGTTTATGACAATTAAGGGCAAGTTCAGGTTCACCAACAACTTTAAGATTTATCAAATTGATATTAGTGAAACATCATGAAAAAGAAACTTGCAACTCTGCTCCGGTAATGCTTTTTTTCATTTTATCAATCATGGGTTTAGAAATCCATTATGCAAAATTTGCAATTTTATTGCAGTACTCTTCAACATACTTTACTTCTATTAAGCATATGTAAAAATGACTAGATCTTACAATCAGATCTTGTAATCATACCATTTATACCTTTCTAAAACACTTTATCAATATTCTTTATTTATATCAAACTAACAGTTTCGACTATCCTGCAGTCATCATCAGCGCTCTTCACAATCCTATTTTAAAAGATTGTAAAGAGCTCTAATGAAGACTGCAGGACAGTCAAAACTGTTAGTTTGATATGAATAAAGAGTGTTGATAAAGTGTTTAACAAGGGTGGAAATGGTATGATATGTTAAAGTAGAAATCAATACATAGGAAAAGGAAGAAGTAAAAAATTATAGATCTTGTAATGTTTTGCTTCTTCATAATCTCTTTCCACTTTTCTTTTTTTTGATATTATCCAGCTGATTTTACAAGTTTGTAAGAAATGTTTTGTATCTTTGGCAGACAAAAATTGACTATGAAGAGCATTTCTACCTTTGTCTCAGTCTGGAATATATTATCTTCAAATATCCATGAAGGATAGATTCTTTGGCAGCTGTTATTATAATTTTGTTAAATCTATTATAGCAGAAGAAAATTCAAGAAATTCTATTAATATTTTATTCAATGTAGTCACTAAATCAACTTCAGTCACTTTCTCTCAAAATTTGTCTTGGAATAGAATAACTTTCCAATTATAGATATTTGAATTTCAAGAATGATTATACTTGATTTATATTGAATATGAAGAGAATAATCCAGGATCAGTATTTCAGCAGATAATCATGAACACTTTTGTTCTCCAACTGCCTTGAAGAGAATATTCCTCCTTGCTTCATATCATAAAGCAAGTACATGTTAGTTAATTCCATTTATTCATGACATGCTTGACTCTTATTTACATATTCACAAAACCTACAATGACAATTGAAATCTTCTATAAATACAGATATAAAAATATGAAAAGACAAGGATATAGCCCAATTTGCATTAGAACTTTTGAAATGTTGCATTTATAAAAATTATCTATCCAAATGGTTATTACAAAATTATTTGAATTATCTTAAATAAAAACTGTTTGTTTTACAGAATAACTTAAAACAAAAGTAGCCACATTATTTTTCAAATGCACTTTATCAATAGTCAATGTTAATTCACATATATATTATTAGAAGATTGATATCTCCTAAACTATTGTTACATAGAACATTGTAATAATAAACCAATTTGTAGAGGCTTTTCATTTTGCTTTTTATGTATCTTCATCAAGGTGAAGTATTCTAATTTTAAAAAAAAAACTATTTATAGAGATATACCTGACATTTGACTTTTTGTGGTTACCACCACCATATATAGACATTTATCATTTTCATAGCAATGATCCTCAATCATGTAGATCTGATGGGGTTACTTTGTATAATACATCAGAGTTGATATTAATATGTTCATATTTACTGTCTTTAATCAGGGATTCACCAAAATGAGATCTAGTTTTCAGGTGGAGATGATTAATTTCACAAACTAACATATATATATTTTGCTTTTATTAAATACTCTTATAAACATCTAATACACGTTTATCATTTAAACATTTGATATATAGTTTTTTAAACTATTTCTTTATTTTTTTAGCTGCTTCTTTTAAACTATCCATGATAATTTCTATTCCTTTCTGAAGCTTTTCCAGTTTTTCATAAATTTAATTTCGTGTCGCATCTTTCAAACGTTTTTGTTATAATCATAAAAACTGGTTTGTTTTCATTTATATTTTTTATTACTCTGTAATTCTTTGTAGAAATTTTATATACATTTCTTTATCTTCATTCTTCTTTTTAGTAATAATATTTTTTTTTATAATTTAACAACTTACTTTTCAATATCAAGATTATATATTTGAGATTTCAGCTCTTTTCTATCATTTTACAAAAACCTAATATTTGATTTTTTTTTATGGACCATTTTAAAATATTTTTTTCTTCTTTCGTACATGGCTTTGCCTCAGATGAATTGTGCTATTTATTTATGTAATAATTCTTAGTCCAGTATCAGTTATTTTACCCAGTGTCATTTATCTTCTTATCTCAACAAGTTTGAACAATATTCAATCAAAGTCTGTTAATATTTTAAAATAATTTGCAAAATATAATTTAAACTCATTGTAGTATTTTATATTTCAACTGTTAATATTATCTTTTTTTAATGATTTTTGCCTTTCTGGCTTGCTTTAGCACTTAATCTTTGGTTCACTAATCTGTGATTACTTCTTGTATTAAATATATTAAGCATATTATAATATTGAAATATTATCCCTTAGTCAAAATATAACCCAAGTTTTGTATCTGGAAGCATTAAATATTTTCATGTTTATTTCCATTTAGCTTTTTTTTTTTAGGAGGGTAGTATTTGAAATATACAGTTTTTTCTTTTCTGCAAATCCCACAAGTGTGCGTCCTTTCCCATTTTTATTCCTCTAAAATTTAATTATAAAACTTTTATTCTTTCAATTGGTTTTTAATTCTAGTATTAAAATATATCATGGCAATTTGAAATTATTGCTTGGTCTGATTAATTTTATTCTGCACATCTTTACAAAGATCCTCTGTTCATCATCAGAATGAAAACTTATTTGATCATAAATTATCTGCATTTTGTATCTTTCATTAAGTTGAATAATTAATATTATCCTGGAATATTAGATAAAAGGATAATATTAAATAAAAATAATTTAATATTATCCTTTTATCTAATATTCCATCACTTTCTACACTGTTAACCTTCTAATTTTTTTATATGTAATAATTCTATGTTAATATATTCGCCTTTATAAAGAAGCACGTGTTGACTTTTCATATCAATTATATTTTCTTTTAACTTCAGTAGGTATCCCAATATTTCACTTAATAATGAGCAGCTCTTCTTACAATTCCTGCAGTTTTCTTTATTTAAAAGTGAGATATAATTATAGCTAGCTAAATAAAAGATTATTATCATTCAAGTTTATAACTACACTATTCTTTTTATTTTCTACCTTCAATCACCAACAACTAATTTGGCTGACTATCTTAAAGTCTCCAGAATATAAGAAATATAGTATTATTGCCTATAATGATTGTAAATATAAAATAAATAAGCATTTACACACACATTCAACGTTCATTCCATCAAAAAAATCCAGCTAATGTCTCAATTAAGAGTTAGCAGTCAATTAAGAAAGAATACCATGATATTTCTTGGTCAGTCAGATATAAAAGCAGTGCACAGCCTATTCATAATTATTTACTATATGACTAATCATAT
Organism: Epiperipatus broadwayi; assembly: GCA_028023455.1. Classification (NCBI taxonomy): domain Eukaryota; kingdom Metazoa; phylum Onychophora; class Udeonychophora; order Euonychophora; family Peripatidae; genus Epiperipatus; species Epiperipatus broadwayi. The sequence continues at coordinate 4,069,925 of JAQFVV010012485.1, read as the reverse complement.
TAATAACAGTTGCAATAACAATAATCCATTAGAAATTTTCTGTCTTAAGATTTAAAAAAAAAAAAAAATCAAAACTCTTTTTAATTAATCATAAAGCCGCTTCTTACTTTCATTACCTTAAAATGTAAAAAGAAAAGAAAACCTTGTAGAGCAGACATGCGTGTCTACACGTATCTGTAGACATTCACGTAACTTAAATTTATGCGTAATACTGAACCACACATCATATATATTTTAGCACACACGGGTGATTGTGATAAAGAAATAGGTGAGGGAGAAATGATTCATGGCACATCATATACAGATTAGTGCATATGCAAATTTTATGAATTCAAATTCTGAAATGTCCATTTTTCATTATATATATATAATTTCAAACTAAAAATTACTGAACTCATAAATGATAAGCCCATGGATAATCTGGAAGAATTAGGTATGTAAAAAAAAGGTATAACAATCTTTATACACATTCATCATCATCATTTTCAATCGCTATCAATCCACTGCAGGATAAAGGTCTCTCCAAGTTCAATCCATCTTCTCTGATCTCTAGTCTTTTTTCTCTACGTTATCACGCACATTTCTTTATTTCATTCATCCACCTACAAAATAGTAAAAATTTGCGAAGAAATGCAACAAAAATGTTTCTACAAGTGTTTTTTTTTTTTTTATAAAAAAAATTACACTTACGTTTTTATCATATAAAATTAATGATTACATTTTACTTTTTTATGGTTGATTAAAGTTTAATCTTCCAAAAATTCTCAAATTTTTAAAACTACAATAGTAAATTTTATTGTTAAGCGCTGGTAGCCGATAGGTCAGCGCAACAGCCTTGCAAGCAAGCAGTTGCTTGCAGACAGTTGTCGCGGGTTCGCTTCCCGGCCGATGCTTTGACATATGGGGGGAAAAAAAGATTGTAGTTTCATGTTATAATAAAATACACTAGGTCGTCAAACTTTTCGAGAACTAATAGCATCAAATCTTCTGGCCATTTTTTTCTTGCAAAATAAGCATGAAATATGTAAAAAAAAATATCCATGATTTATTTATTTATTGCATTGCAATCAAGAGATTTTCAATTCTCACTTTCTACAACTTAATTTTAAATAACAATGTTATCTTTACTCTATGAGTGCTATCTCAGAAGAAATAACATTTAAACTGCAAATATATTATATCATACTATATCTCACCGTGTTCAAGCTAAATTTTTATTTCAGTAATACAGAAACGTTAATCAAAACTGGATAGTAAGGGAATCAAGCCTGGATCTTTAGATTCAAGCATATTAGAGTATATCATGGTGATGGAAGACAGATATGTTGCCATTATGTCATGAGATTTACAGCATTTCACATATAAATATGAAAACACCGTCATTATTATTAACTTCATTAGGAAATGAAAAAAATTGTTGGGTTCAAACCAATCTGTGAAATAAAAATACAGATATATACATGATGTAGGAAATATAGATTGTTTATTCTTCTCCAGTCTAACTGCTTTCAAGAGAATACATATAACAGCATATAATTATTTATTATTAGAGTTACTTCGAGTGTCAGATTTTGGAACATAAAAATCCTCGGATCGATTATAGTTTTGTCATTTTCGGCGCTCGAACTTCTTACGAACTTTTTTTTCCCCCATGTGTCATAGCATCGGCCGGGAAGCGAACCCGCTAACCCGGGACAACTGCTTGTGAGGCAGCTGTGCTGACCTCTCGACCACCAAGCTTGACTCTTACGAACTTTTGAGCTATATAAAGGCATTCGTATGTTTTGTTATGTTAGCATTAGAGTTGCTGCAATGGAATAGATGAAAATATTCTTAAATACTAGATAATGTGTCCTGTTGTGGTACATTTGAGAGCTAAAGTCTCAACTCTGTTACTTCTGGTGTTCGAGCATTTTGTGACATCTGCTTAATAAAGATATATTTAATGGTAATAAATAGAAAATACGACTTTTCATTAGTTCTATGTACTAATTATTAAAAATAACTCATGTTTACGTATGTTAAATTCTTTGCCCGGAGGCAAGCTGAATTAGTTAGATAATGGAATACTACGACAAGGAATAGTAACTGATCATCATAAATGGTAGTATGTCATTGCTTGCCAACTGCTAATATAATATTTTCAACTAGCATCTCAATTTTAGAGTTACGTCATAAATTTTAAGCAGCGTCACGTCATAACAAATTAAAATTTATTAAAATAACTAGTAAAGTAAATTGAAAAGCATCTGGTAATTGTTTAAAACGCATTTTTATTTCTATTTAAAATATTTCGATATTTATTTAGATTTTTAAAATGTTTTATTATATATATAATGCAAGTTTACTGACTACAATAATAGCTTACATTTTATAAATATCTTTCTTTTTTTTTTTTCTAAAAAAATATCTTATCTTGGAAGTTCTAGAAATAACTAGCAGAGTTGATTAAACTATTTAGAAGCATTTATGTTCTTTATATATGTATAATGTTCAGTTATAACCAAAAATAAACCCTCTCTCTTTTACAGTAATTGACAATTTATCTTTTTTAACTTTAGAGTTTATTCTTTTTTTTTTTATTAAAAAAAAAATTCTTTGTCACTTGAAAAGAAATTTTCTTTAAAGTTCAAATATGAAAGCGGTTGTCATTAAAATAGTATATATAATACAGGTACAGGATTAACAGCTGCAAATTACCACTAAGCAGATTAATTTTTTTTTTCGATCATAATACCCTTTTGTTTAGTAATCTTAATATGCATTTGAGCAGAGAACTCAACGTATATGCATCACTTTGTAATAATAAAAAAGATCAAAAAATGCACCTGAGAATCAAGTTATACATAAAGGCCTTGTGTATTAAGCCCAATAGTAAAGTATCAAACTTAAGATTTAAAAGTTTCTGAATCGATTCTCAGTTAAGAAAAATGCATATAAAATCTATAAGTTTATTCTCATTCTGCCATTTAGATATTCAAATATCTCATGACTATTGAACAACTAATTACAAGTGTATTTATCATGTTCAATATAGGGCATATCAGACCTGTTGCCGTGTTTGTGATGGCAGAATGTTGCAACGTTTTTCGGTGTGGGTGGCTTGGAAAGATGTTTGCAACGGTAGAATGCCATAGTTGTAACTTTTTAATATGGTATTCTGCTTACACAAACAATCCCCCCCCCCACACACACATACATGAATTAGAAAAAAAGACAGCATTCTGCCATCGCAAACATGGGCAGCAGGTCTAATACGTAAGTACCGATATTCCATTATTTAATAGATTTCAGTGGGGGGGGAACGTGTTTGCAATTGTAGAATGCCATAGTTGTGACTTTTTAATATGGTATTCTGCTGGCACAAACACTCTCCCCCCCCACACACACACATACATGCTTTAGAAAAAAATACAGCATTTTGCCATCGCAAACATGGGCAGCAAGCCTAATATGTAAGTACCAATATTTCATTATTTAATAAAAACATTTGACTATTTCAAAAATATTTACTACAACACTCATAGACAATTCCTTTTTTATTGTTTGATTTTAGAATTCATAAAAAGATCCGTTATAATCAATAAACCTGCTTTTTAGGATTTCATAAAACATTCTTTCTTGCTCTTGAATGTCCGACTATTTTCATTCTAACCTAATTAATTGCTAGTAATGATTACAAGTGTATTTTTCTGAAGTGGATGGTATCAAAGTTGTGAGTGCAGAAAGTTTTAATGCTTATAAAATTGTACTAATTTGAAATATTAATTATTTTTATAAAAATTCAAAGTTTTTATCACTTTTTGAATTATATTTCATTATTGGTAATAACAGTTAAGTTAATTTAGAACACAATGTTTTGAGTGATATTTTCCTCTCTCTCTCTCCCTTGCAGGTGTTTCTGGTCTCAAATGACAGTCTAGCCTAAGGATAACTTTAGATTCATAAATATTAAAGTGATTTCCAACCAATTAGGTTATTCTTCTAAGGTTATTATTAGTCAGTAGAAATTAATATACTTGTCTATGAATGTTTTCTTTATGAATGGATGGATGAACGGACGGACGGACGGACAGACAGACAGACAGACAGACATGACAGATAGATAGATAGATAGATAGATAGATAGATAGATAGATAGATAGATAGATAGATAGATAGATAGATAGATAGATAGATAGATAGATAGATAGATAGATAGATAGATAGATAGATAGATAGATAGATAGATAGATAGATAGATAGATAGATAGATAGATAGATAGATCCTGACGAGAAGGAATAGAGTCAGATTTATTATGGAAATTACATTGTATTAGTAAATCTCATTGTTAGAATTTGTATATGCTACATATAAGGTAATGTCTGTGTGTGCGCAAAATGAATTAAGCCTCGATATGTCTGACTAAGAATAATTAAAAGCTTTCTATGTTTTAATTGTAAAACATTTTTTATCTATATTAATTATTCTTATAACAATTTGCAAGTGTTTTTAGTTTTTTCTTTTTTTTTTAAATACACAATCTCTCTTACTTATTTATTAGCTAAACCCACACATCTTCTTTTGTCTTCTTTAATTATAATATTTCGTAATATTTGATTAGTATTTTATTACAAAATGGAAAATGTTCAAATATTAATTTTGTTTCTTCAAAAAAAAAAAATTTAAATGTCAGTTTAAATTTTGGAATTAGCTATTTGTATTAATAATAATTATATATTGTAATAGTATTAAAATTAATAATAAAATATTTATAGTTGAAAATACATTTGCTTACAGATAAAATTTTAAAGATTTGCAAAAAATAAATAATATTCCAAACAGAATAAAGTAGCATATTCAACATTAGCCTCTTAAGTTGAATGTCTCGATGTTTTTTATATTTTATTTCATTTAAGAATGCTTCGGTATATTCTAAACGTAATGATCAATTTTCACCTGTTGTATTAAAATGACTACTTTATATTGAATTAAAGTCAAATTGTTATTTCCTATACTCATTTGATTATTATTATTTTAATATTATTGATATTGGGAAAAACTCGATAAACTAAGATATGCAATTAAATCTATGAAGAATGGATAAGTTCATGGAATTGATAAAACCAAACATTTTTAAAAAAAGTCAGGTATATATATATTGCAACCAGTTAGAAAAAATAAATAAATAATTAGATAGTTGGCAGTATATTCCTCAGGTTGAGAATTTTAAAAAAAAAATTTTATTAATAGGGGAAAATAATATTTAAATTTTCTTAGACCTATTTTTATTAAAGAGTCATTATTTAACTCAATCACTGTAAAATCCCCATATGATAGTATGAAAATTCTCAAACATTAAATATATTTAAGTGTGCTATGTCTAGCGGTGACCTAATTACAGCTCGATTGCAATTAATAAATAATACTAAATAACAGGCTGCTGGGCAATTTACTTTATAATAATTCTTTAATATATTAATTGTTAGTTACCATAATGCAAGTTAGTGCTTAAGTATATACAAATAGATGATAACAAACAAAGAGAAGAAGAGAATAAAAAGAGAGAGCAAGAAAGAGAAGATGATAATAAACAAAGAGAAGAAGAGAATAAAAAGAAAGAGCAAGAAAGAGAAGATGATAACAAACAAAAAGAAGAGGATAATATAAAGAATCAACAAAAATAAGCAGAAAGTAGAAAAATTAGAGAAGAAATGTTGAAAGAAATAAAAATAGATATGCTACAGAAATTTTCATCTGATGAAAGCAGTAAAAATATGGCTAATGAAATAGCAGACTGAATGAAATACATTACAGAAGTTCTGAATGAAGTGAGACAAAACAAAGAAGAACAGGATATGAAAATAAAAGAGATACAAGATGTAATAGATAATAAAATTAGCTAGGTGCAGAAGTCAGTGAAACCTGGAATCAGTAGAAGAGCATATAGGGGATCTGGCTACTCAAATTAAATTCCTGCAGATCAGAGATGATGATAGAATCTGAGAAATAGTAAAACAATTGGAGGATGACCATAGACAAAATAGTCAAACCAAAAACAAAACTGCCACATATACATTAAAAAAAGAAAAAATTGAAAATACAGAGGAAATAAAGATAGAGAGTCAATATACAACCCAAATGCCTTGAATTGTAAACTAGTTCCTTAAAATAAGAACTTTTTCAGGAAATGCTGGTAAGACACTTATTGAATTCATCAAAAGTCTTGAAAGATATTTCACCATTAATGTCATAACTGAAGAGGCAACGATAACAATAACTTATAGCCATCTTCAAAATGCATCCAAGGTATAGTGGGATTTGCTCTTCACCTTTCCTCATAATTTTATTTTGTTCAAGCAGGCAATCATGAAATGTTACTGGAAAGAGGATAACCAAAAAGGGGTTAAACATAAAGTATTTCAAGAGAAGGGTCCTCCTGCTGAGCCCTACACTTCATTTTTTAGAAAGCAAGTAACAAAATTGAGAGCACTAACTGCAGATCCTCTCTCAGAATTTAAAGAAATAAGAATATTGAGATATAGCTTTCCAAGCCATATTTAAAGGATGTTGATTGACACTGATAGACATACAATTGAGCAAGTGGCTGAACTGTTAAATGCATTTGACAGCAGAAAATCTGCATATGCTGAAAAGAAATGGGGATTTAAACTTCCAACTAAATTGACATACAGTGGAGATAATAAGCCACATATGAATGCTATCCAATATGGGAAGCAAAATATCAAGATACTCCCATGGTATCATAACAGAAAAAAAGGAAGAGGAGAAGTTCAATGGGGAACATAAATAGTTCTACCAGAACATGAATAGTTAGATGATCCAGAAGAGGATCATTCATGAAAGAAATACTCATCAGGAATATTGTTCTTTATCCCATGATAGAATACAAATAAATGGACAAGCCAGGAGACAACACAGAGAATTATTGGAGAACTGATCATGATTCTCAGTCTCTTAAGGCAGGATGCAGTTATATTTCTGACCTAGGAAATAAAAAATAAGCAAGACAATGAAGCTGAAACTGAGGAAAGAAGAAAATATTTTGAAGAAATTGGGGGTAAATATTAGGATGTAGTGTAGCTTTGCCTTGAGTGCTAATAGTAGGTGGTGATATTCTTATAGGGATATAGTGTGTTCATAATGCTCCAATCTTTTATCTCTGCACTACTAAGGTTTAAGCTTTTTTTTTTCAAATAAGCCCCTCAGAGGAACTGGGTTTTTTATCAGTAGAATACTGAATTGTCTACCAGGCCCAGAATTTTGTCTTGGGCGTGGAGCCTATAAGTCTCATAAAAGTAAATAAGCAAGATATTCTGTATGGCAAACATTCCTTTGGTCATTTTTTTCTCTCAATGTGCCCTCTGGATAAAAAGTTATGTTTATGCTTAAACTGAGATCACTTTTATGGTGCTCATGTTGTGTTGCAAACTTGTGTTCTGTGATGGAGTTTTTTGTCCATCGTGATGCTGGAGGCAGGCAGGCATATATAAGACCAATAATCATCCCATCTCCAGAAATAAATAGATCAAATAAATGAGACAATTCCCAGTGATTAAATAGCCTAAGATGGCTTAATTAAAATTAAATTATATCCCAGCTTGTGAGTCTGTGTAAATTTTAATGCATGACTAATGTAAATTTTTGTTGTAATGAAATGAAATTGGCTCAATCAAACTAAAATATCAAGAAATAGGTTCAACTCAATTTCATTTCCCATATAGGACAAGGGTAATGCAACCAGTTGGTTACATATCTTCACCAGAAAAATAAATAAATATAGTTGGCAGCATATTCCTCAGGTTGAGAATTAAAAAAAATTATTTTATTAATAGGGGAAAATAATATTTAAATTTTCTTAGACCTATTTTTGAATCATTATTTAACTCAATCATTGTAAAATCCCCCATATGATAGTAAGAAAATTCTCAGACATTAAATATATTTAAGAGTATTTTTTTTTAAATAAAAGAAAGGGAAAATAAAAAATAAAAGAAAGGGAAGACCAAAAATAGGATTTTAATAATTTTGTAAATTTTAATTTATCAGAGTTATTTTCCTTTCTTTATCTCTATTTAATGAAATGAAAAAATGGAATCAATGCAATTAACAGATTATCTTGTTGTTTTTTTACAAGATTTGAGTTTTAATTATAAAGGAATGTCAAGAATTTTATATTGTTAAATTCTTGTTCTTAACTTGTTTTTAATCTATGATTAAGGAGATAATTACCTGAACAGTTGTAGTTATGAAATTTTATTTAATTGGTCATAATGAAAATGATGTAAGAGAGATTGTAATTGGCTTATGGGCAAGATTGTTTAAAAAAATATATATGGGGGGGTGTTAATTAGTGATTATACCCAAATGTCTGGAGAGCGTTATTGCTAACTTAACTGTTGAAGGGGGCAGTCAAATCTTAATTCTGCTGCTGAAAAAAGATAAAAATTATTCCTAACATAGCTGTTGAAGAGAGAGCAGTCCAAGATTAGTTCAACTGACACCAATCTATTGAATAAAATAAATTATTTTTGTATCAATCTTTTAGCTTACTATGAGTTTAGCACTAAAGGGTTTGTACAATAAAAATCACATGCTAAGTTCAGCTAAAAGCTAGGCATCACTTTCCTCTATGTAATGTACCTTCACTGGAAGAAAATGTAGGGGGGGGGGGGTAAAAACCCTTTTAAGCAGTCTTCAGCCTTGCCTTCAATCAAGAGCAATGAGTTTCTGTCTACATCTGTCTTACCTGGAAATTCAAGAGGAGACCCGGGAAAGGACAAATTTAACCAGGCCCATGTTTAGAAGCCTTCAAGAAGAAACTCCATTAGGAAAAACTGAAATTGCAATTGGAAAGGCCTTTATAGACAAGAGAGCCATGGCTATAGGTATTTATTTTTTTATTATGTGTGCACACTTTTTTTTATTAATAGAATTTTTTTGTTTCATAAATGTAATAAGTTTTTTTTTTCTCAGTTTGCTCTATGGGTAGAATCAAAGATTGCTATCTTTGATTTTTGTGTGTGTGTGTGAACATGTTTAACAAACTCTTAACAATTTTAAAGAAAGAACCTTTCTTTAAAATTTTTAAGTTTGACATTAAAAAAAATTTTTAAAGAAATAACTTAATGAATTTAAAGTTAATCCATGATAAAAATTAATTAGTTGGTTAATGTAATTTTGTAAAAATGTATTTTTTGTTATGAAATGGATGTTTGAAATTATCTACTATCATGTCATTTTTTTTTGTTAATTAGATATTAAATAATTGTTTTAAAAATATTCTTTCTAGTCTTAATTACTTTATTCTATCCAATTCCTGTTTCATGAAGTGCAGTGTGTGTGTGACCTTAATTATGACAGCTTATATTCTAAGATTTAGTATTTTTCTTGATGATCCCAATAAAACTAGTTATTTATAAGGGAAGCCCATGAATTGGTTAAGATTATTTATAATAAGCTAATTTATTTATTTATTTTCCTTTTTCTTACAGTAATCAATTATAGAGTTCTTGCTTCCTGAGCTAGATTTGTGCATTAGGGGGTTTATATTTAGTGTATAGGTATCCAAATTATGATGGTGATGGTTATTCCTGGGTTGGTGCAAAAAGGATATTCTTCACAGTCCATGCACTACCTTTTATTTAGTTTGGTCTTTATAATTATTTTTTTACTTGATAAAAATACAATTCCTCAAATTCCTTAGGGTTTAAACACAATTTTCTGGAGAGTTTCTAATGGGTAACCAATTTAGCACAATTGATGTTCATGTAATGTTGACCATTACCCCAGGTAAAACCCTCATATTTTCATGTAGCATTACTATATATATATATATATATGTGTGTGTGTGTGTGTGTGTGTATTTAAGTTACTGGTAAAGTTGTAATGTATAAAGAATAAGCTATAACAAAAGAACTAAAAAAATGCAACAATAGAAAAAAATAACACCTAGGATCTTCTATAAATTCTATATAAAGTATTTAAGATAATTTATTGCAAATCATTTGCAGAGAACTTTGAATTTAAGTTTTAAAAAATACCAGAAATTCAATTATAATGAGTTGCAGCACATTCAAACTTCAAGAAAATGATAGAAAAGACTAATTTGTAAATTATGAAAATTTATTTCATTCTCATATTATTTCTGCTAGTTTAAAGTTTAGAACAATAATAAATAGGCACAGATTGGCAAATTAAAAGAAAATATTTACCAAAATATAACCGCTGCAATTGGTCATAGATATAAAACACTTTAAGTGTATTTTACCAGAAGAAAACAATAAAAATTAATATTGGGCCAAGTAATCAGTATTGTTGGAAATATAGCAGGTAAAAATAATAATAGAATTAAACTATGATGAGTATTTTTGATAGAAATAACTTAAAAGAATATATGCTTATGTGTTTTAAAATGAATGATTTTAATAGAGGTGTTTACTAATTCTTAATTATGGATCTAAGATTTGGATACTTACCAGAAGAGCAATATAGAGACTTCAGACTTCTCAATTAAATATTGGAGGAATGTATATTAGGAGTAACAAGAAAGATCAAAAATGAATTACATGGGTAAGAGACCATACAGATATCATTGACATCTCTGAAACAATTGAGAGACTGAAATTGAGCTGGGCTGGACATATTACTGAAAGAGATGATAAGATGGGTAATTGAAGTTTTAAATTGTATTCCAAGGAATTATTTTTAAAAATGTAGAAAGAGATCATATGTAAAATGATTGGATGAAATAAGAAAGTTTGCTGATGCAATGCAGTGCATAGAAGCTATGAATAAAAAAAACTGAATTAAACTTAGGGAGACCTTCATCTTGCAGTGAATCAATTATGGTTGAAAATAATGGTGATGAACTTGGTATATATATATACAGTATATTATAACGGAATATAATATTCCGTTACATTATTTTAAAATGAAAATAAAAAGGTCGTAAATAAAAATTGATTTATTAAAAAGAAAAAAACTTAAAAACTGAAAATTAAAAGTTGTTTAATATATATATTGTCGCGCAGATGGAAAACTTAAACTATTTTAAGAAAAAGTATTTGAAAGTAATTTTTTTTGTAAAAAAGTAAAGATATAAAGATTTGATATTTTTGGAAATAGAAATAATGTTGATTTCTATAATCTTAGAAAATGGAAATGATTGTCTTATTAATTAAATGATTGTTCAAAAGCAAACTGGCCCTTGAGGCATTTAAAATAAATTAAAGGGTCAGATAAGAGAGTACAAAGAAATTAAATGACCAATGCAAACACCAGAAATGTCAGCATGGATCATAATTGAAACACCAGAGGATTAGTGACATCTTGCCAGTTGAATCCAAAGATTGGATGATAAGAGACTAATAATAATATAAAAGCCAAATTATTATTATCATTGTGATCTGAGAGCTGACTATGACTAGATCGTTATAACTAGCTATATTGCAGATTTTCACGATGTGGAAGTCTGCAATAAATTTAATTTCCCGGACAACCAGCTGAGGCCTCTGGATGATAGTTCCTGACCAAAAGAATGGCAAGTAGCGGTTTCGTTTCAAAGGACAAAATCTACGAAAGTGATCACGAAGATGGACTTCTAAATCTACTCAATCCGTAAAGTATGAACTCTTGTGTAGAATCTATCTAATAAAAAAATTTCTAAAATTGCAATGAATTATTAGCTGAAAATAAGAACTCTTATCTGAATTAAAGAATGTAAATTCAATTATTAATATTTTTTATGCAGATGTTTAAGCAATCATTTCCATTTCATTTTTTTGTGTGTGTATTATGTTTTAACTAAAATGTATTAAATTTAAAGTTGGATGTAGATAGCTACATGGATAAAGATTAATAACTATGTTTAAATTCGTTTATGTTTAATTTAAGAGATTTTAATTTCAGGCTATTTGTTTCGTAGTTAGGGCAATGCTTGTGGAGGGATATATGGGTGTTTATATTAATGTAATGTGAAGCGTGTTTGGCATACAGGGTAACGTGCTCAACTGAATGCATGACCCCAAAGAGGCAGTCATATCATTGAAATGATCGCAGATGTATTTCCTGCACCATTGACCCATTCTAGCTCTATGGACAGGGATTTATAAGACGGCAGAAAGACCGCTCTCCTCCATATGTAGCACTCTTTAAAAAAAATTTATATACATGATTCCTTAGTCAGGCAGATGCACTTCCTGTTCTGGACATGGATCATTTCATTCAAATAATATCACGCTGTCAGATGCACATTCCTGTCGGCGTGGTTTTATGCTAGCATCTTCATATTACATTGGTTGCAAATATATATCTGGAAGCTGACATTGGGTTGACTGCAAACTTTTAGTCTGAGATTGAATGAATGTTTTGATAAGTTTTTAAGTGGAAAAAAATCTATGTAGACTATCTATGCTCAACATGCTAAAGTAAAATATAATTTAAATATCCATCTGTGCGGTCTATTTATAATTTGAATTTAAATTTTAAAAAAATTATTAATGTTAAAATCTAAAAATAAATTTATTCCTCAATTTTAAGTGTGCATTAATAAAAATCTATTTGTGTGTTAATTACTGGCAGTGGCTTCTTTTATTTTATTGTTTTAAATATTAATATATTTTGAGAATCTAAATCTATTAAAACTTATAAAAATGTTTAAAATCTCTGCTACTCTATGAGCTAGTGATATTGGGCAAATGGTCAGAATAATATATATAAAAAATTTTTTTGAATCTTAACTTACGTATCTGCCTACTATATAAATTTTTCTAGGTTCAAATGCCTAGATGGCGCCCTTGTAGTGCGTATACGTTAAAGGCTCCTTTCAGTGACCGTTAAAATATATATATGCAACAGATTAGGTTTATTAGTTTTATAAAACCATTTTAAAAAATCATTGCTAATTTTTGCATTGGACAAAATTCAATATACTATTTAAATTTATACATTTCCTTATGTTCCACTGAAGGACTCTTTTATAACCCACTTAGTGAAGCCAGAGACTATGACAAGTAAAATCATTTTTATTGGATTAATGTTGGTCTGACAAAATCGTTAGTTCACCTCATACTAGGACACTAAGAAAAATGCTTGTTTTAATTACCAGTTGATTCAGTCCACAATTAGTTGACCTTGACTGCCCATAAACTTTGTAACCATATATATTACCACATTGTTTTTTATGCTAATTAGCTAGGACACTAAGAAAAATTATTGTTTTAATTACTAGTTGACTCAGTCCATGATTAATTGACCTTGATTGTTTGTAAACTTTGTAACCATATATATTACCACATTGTTTTTTTATGTTAATTAGAAAACTTAATTCTAATTCCTATTAAATGTACACACTGTGATCTGGTTGAGCAGGTCAATATTTTGGAGTCACTGCACATCCAGACACCTAAAACTAATGTTATTTCATTCAAACTGTCTCATTGTTGTTTTTGTAGTCTTATTCACTCAATCTTGTCATTGGGGTATGAATAAAATTCTGGGGTTTTTTGAAACAATAACATGTAACTTATGTAACTCTTTTTGAGTTTTAATAAAGGTTACCTTTGAAACATAAAACCATTTTAACACTCTAAGTTAGTTAGCTTTAACTTATATAATTGCAATAAATGGAATTATCTAGAAGTGGGAGTCATAAGGATTTGAATATCTATCATAATTCATAGTTTGTTACCTTGGTATGTGCTGATTTATGTTTAAACATTGATTACCATGATTGCATGTTATGATTGTTCAAGAAATTTTATACATATGAAGATCACTGACTTCCATATACAAACGGATTATAATTTATTTCATTATAATTAGTTTGATGATTTTATTTGCTGTTTGTTTTTAGTCTGCTAATCAGATTGATTAATGCTTTGCTTTTGTCAATTCATTTTTTCTGATAGAAAAACATAATGATAATAAATAAATTAACAATGATAAGGGTATATAATAAAGTAAGTAAGTTCATTTTTCCAAAAAATCAAATTGTTTTATTATTCGGTAATTTTACACACCAGAAGTGTTAGACCTTAGTTTAATCTGTGGACTCCAAGCTCCAAAATCTCCCATCTAATCACTGCACCTAACATATGTAAAATATTTTGAGGGTTTAAATGGAAAGCAATGAAAGTAAAAATCAATGGAGGCTACTTAAGTAGTATATATTTCACAAATGGTTTCATAGCTCTTACAGAAAATGTCAGACGAAAATAATAATTAAAAAAAAATGTTTAATAGTTTTTCAAAAAATAAAAAATAAACATTTATAGTTATGTAATACAAGAATTTAATTTCAAATATCTTAGTCAAATTGTTATAACAACTGAAAACATAATGAATAAATTAATTACAGTGTAACATTTGCAAGGAATGCTTCTGACAGAAATACTTAACATAGCATTAAAAGAAATTAGTCTTTGTATATATTCGGGATTTAAACACAGACTTTCAAGCACCCTTCAACTATCCACACTATCTTATACCACTGATACACATGACCATGCACATGTAGAAAATATACATAATCACCAATATACATATTTTGTGCTGAATCAGCACTCATTAGTTGTTCCATATCATCTCCCACATATATGTAATCAGTACTCAGTTTATATTAAGATAGCAAAACTTCATACTTTAATGGATAGGCTTCTATCTACTCCAACCTCCAACTCTTCAGCCATCCATACCATTGAAAATCTGATGACGAAATGCCCAAATCTCATGCTGATGCCAATATTATTGTTATGCCCATGTTGACCTCAAGTCACTCTGACCCTTCATGTATAGGACCTTATCCATTAAATATGTATAAGAGGGATGGGCAGGGTGCAGACTTAATGTGTAATATTTGAAATATAGGTATTCTTCATACACCTGGAGCTTAATTGTAAATATATGGGATTTAAATACAGACTTGCAAGCACCCTTCAACTGTCCACACTATCTTATATCATTGATACACATGACCACACACATGTAGAAAAGATAAATAATCACCAATGTACAAATTTCATGCTGAACCAGCACTCATCAGTTAATCAAGATCATTATCTGACACACACATATATAATCAGTGCTCATTTTATATTAAGATAGCAAATCTTCATACTTTAAAGCCTGCATCCTGCCCATCCCTCTTCTATATATTTAAATGGATAAGGTCCTATACATGAGGAGTCAGAGTGACTTGAAGTCAACATGGTCATAATAATATTGGCATTAGCATGGGATTTGAGCATTCCATCATCAGAATTTCAATGGTATGGATGGCTAGAGAGTTGGAGGTTGGAGTAGATTGAAGCCTGTCCTAAAGTATGAAAATTTGCTGTTTTAATATAAACTGAGCACTGATTATATATATATATGTGGGAGATGATGATCTGTACCAATTGATGGGTGCTGGTTTAGCATGGAATATATATATATATATTGGTGGGCGTGGTCATGTGTATCAGTGGTATAAGATAGTGTGGATATTTGAAGGGTGCTTGAAGGTCTGTATTTAAATCCCATATATTTACAATTAAGCTCCAGGTATATGGAGAATGCCTGTATTTCAAATAAGTCTATGTATCTAAAAATAAATGTTTTTAATAAATGTATTTTATTTACATTTATATTTATGGGTCAGAGGTTTGAACATTTAATAGTAGAGTTGTATATAGACTGCCAAAAGCCCAACAAAATATGAAAGAATATATGCTGGGATTAACAAAGAGGGATCAAAAATAAAGTATTTAAGTGAGAGAACAAATAAGTATTTTTGGCATTAATTACCCGATTAAAAGGTAAAATGAAACTGAATTGTTGATAAAAGTGGACATATTTGCGTTTCTTCGATTGGTGTTTGCAGAAATTATAAAAACTCAACGTGGTTTTTTGTCTCTATTTTTCTGGAATTAGAATGGCTTTACTCTGTTTCAAATAAATACTACTAAATAAATAATAAAAGCTAGTGAATATGTTTACTTCTATCCAGAATATTACATGTTTCATATATAGTTATTAACATGACAAATTTGAACCATATAGTAGTAATACGATTAAAACTATTTATATCATCAACTTTCCTGAGAGAATATTTACTTCCTTATCAAAAACTGCTAGTGTAAGCTAAGAATTTTGATGATTTCAAAAAAAATTAAGAACTATGCCAATTATAACAGGATTGTTTCTTTTCACAATGGGAAGACGTTAACATATAAACTAGATACTGTGTGTTTCAGAATGATTCATGTGTGAGAAACAACAGAACTCTAATCAAAACAGGTGATACTCGTTTTAATACTCAATGTATGAACAATAAAAATACGGAACATAAAAAGAATGATAATTGGATATGGCGAAAAAGTTATATCTGGAAAAATTCCACAACAACAAAAAATTAAAATTATTTACAAGGCCTAAAGGTAAGACTATATGTAATTATTAAATTTTATTACATATGCATAGTTTATTTTAATAGCATTTATTTTTTAAGCAATTAAGATTGCTTATTCTTTTAATCTTGAAAATTATAAATAGCAGTTTATTGCCAGTCATGGTGTGAAAATATGGCAATCAAGTCGTTTGTAATATTTTAATAGATAAACAAAATATAATGAAAGAAAAAAGCAGTTTATAACTGACTTATTTAGATTTTTGGTATGGTCTGATCTTTAGCCAAAAATAAAATAATTTAAAATTTAATACTTAAAATCTAGCATTAAAAATGACAGGAGATCTAGGGAGTTAAAAATATTTTATCGTTTAATTAATAAAAGATAATTTTAATTAAATGTTTTGAAGACTAATATTGAAAACCTAAACATTAATAGTAGTGAATTATTACTCTAACAAGAATCTAAATAACTCTCACAGAACATTTAAAACGAGTCTAATTTTATCTTGTACTTTCATTAATATATTAGCTTATCAAAAAAAAAAAAAATTATGAAACAGCATCTACATAATATAAATCAATGATAGTGAGGTTTTAAACAAATTCCATTCATCTATTATCTAGTTTTTATGGATTTCTTTGGAATGTTTGTTGAATTTATTACATCTGTTTTTCAACATGTAAGAAGAATAAATGTTGTTATATATATATAATTGCTATTTTTATATCGCTGAAGTCAATATAAGGTTTAGTCTTCTGATTATTTGTAGCAGAATTATTTTATAATATATGTTAATTACAAAATTAAAAAATATTATCTTTTTATAATTTTTTCACAGAGGCAAAACTCTCCATACAGTAGCGCCACTCAGTACAAGCCAGAGTAATCAATGGATGCAAGAGGGTTTGTGCATAAAATCCCTATCTAGTGCCTACTCATCCAATATCCCCGACTAGTTTCTAGCTTGTGGCTTTCATCAGTGAGGAGCCTTAGATCAGAGAGCATTGCACCTAGATCTTAGGTTCTAATGCAACCCTCCATCAGCCACCTTTTTGTGTAAGCATAAAGAATGGTGAACATGTGATGCTTTTTATAATCTCCTTCCATAATTAAAAAAAAGATTGAATTTGATAGTGATTTTAATGATTAGTGATATATCATCTTTAAGCATATTTATTATGTAACAACATATGAAAGTTTTTAATTTAAATTGTCCTGCCCTGATGTGAACTTGTGTAGTCATTAATGGATTATCATGCCATTTGTAGGAAATGATTAATGTACTATCATGCCATTTTATGGCATACTGTTTAAAGCATTGTTGTATTATTTGTAGTATAGTAGTTAATGCATTATCCCATTTTTGATGTAGTGACAAATGTATCATTATGCCACTTTTTGATGTAGTGGTAAATGTACTGGCATATCACTTCTGATGCAGCGTTTAAATTTTATTATGCCACCTGGTGGTGAAGTGTTGAATAGCATTCTCATAATTTGAATTTTAAATATAAAATGAAAACAAAAATGTTTTATGTAGTTTAAGAATATTCAAATAAGTTTTAGAAATTGTTTAATTAACTATCCACTGTGAGTTGGTAAATAATGATCTAGCATTCCTTCTGATTACATACATATTATCTTCCCTTTAGAACAAATCTGAAGAATGGGAGAAAAGATAAGTTTAAAGCATAACTACATAATGAAGAGCACTATGGTAATTGATCAACTGCTCTTAAAAACTCATCTATAAAGATATCGAAGATTGCATGTATATATATATTATCAAAAAGAAAATTGTATATAATGTAACTAAATATACTTAATGTGTAAAATTATATGTAATAATTACATTATGGCATTTGTATTCATTTATACATTAAAAATAAACAAGTCACATTTACAATACATAAATGTAAAATTCAGACTATTGTCCTAGTGTGAAATTGGATGTTTAAACTATTGACTCATCTGACAAGAATAGGTAATTATCTGAAGTATATGTGTAAAGATACAGGATGGTCTGCCTTTTATGCTGAATGGATAATGAATGAACCATAAAGTTTAGATCTAATAATGAGTATGCTACAAATTTATTGCTTAGTTATATAAAAATTATGTGCAATGTAACTCAAGTAGAATTAGCTCATAATATACTGACAAATGATTTTTTATATAAAAATTATGTGCAATGTAACTCAAGTAGAATTAGCTCATAATATACTGACAAATGATTTTTTATACCATCTTGTAACATGTCTATCATTTTTAAAACATGCTTATATATTATTAAAAATGTATGCATTGAATATTATATATATATAATATTAAAAATAGAGGCATACTTCATATACCTGGAATTTAATTGTAATAATAGAGGATTTGAACACAGACTTTCAAGCTCCCTTTATCTATACACTCGAGCTCATACAACCAATTAAAGTTTGAAGATTTGCTTTAATATAAACTGAGCACTGATTGTATATATGTGTGAGAGATGCTGATGTAGACCAACTGATGAATGCTGATTCAGCAAAAAATGTGTATATTGGAGATCATTTATCTTTTTCACATGTATGTGGTAGTGGGTATTGGTTGTATAAGATAGAGTGGATCTTGAAAGTTTGAGTTCAAATTTTTTTCTAATTACATTAAGTTTAGTTTAAACAATATACATGCATTTAAAAATTATATATATATTATCTATTGAGCTAGCTCACTAGATAACATTTATAATACTAGCTTGTTAAATTAGGTCATGTGATATATATATATGCTTGTTAAATTAGGTCATATATATATATATATATATATATATATATGCTTGTTAAATTAGGTCATGTGATATATATATATATATATGTAAGCAAAAAAATTCTACATGGACTTTATATACATATTGATAAAGTTTTAAGCTGTAAAAAAATGTAGTAAATTTTTATCTGACTAAAAATTAGGTATGAGTGCAAACAAATGGTTGAATAAAAAAGGTTTTATACTGATATTATTTATTGTAAGTACATATATATACTCAAAGTTTGGACATACTTCCTTACAGATGAATATCAACTAAATGGAGATTTCCCCCCCTTTCTGGGATATGGCACCTTCTTCCACAATCCACAGGCATAGTCCAGGATTTATTTGGATTGTAGTTTTTAGTATGGCCAAATTGCAGCTTACTTCAAGTTACTTAAATAATGATAAATTTATATATTTTGTAACAGCTTTTGATCTTCAATAAGTTAAACAACATCCTGACAAATTAGCAGATAATTTCTGAACCAGATCAACATATTTTTTGATAGTGGAAGTCATCAAGCTGCAGTACATTTCATACAGTCATAGCAACAGGCAGTTCCTCTCTTTTGGGTGCTACATAGATAAACAAAAAAGACAAATGTATTTTTAGGATGCCTTAGCAAAATATGTAGATCAAATTTGAGAATGTTTGGTTTGTTTTTGCTTCGATGTGGATGTATTTAAAAGTACTTTTTGAAATGATAATTAGCTAGATGAATTAAGACTTAATCACTATATCAAACAGCCAATAAATAATACAAGAATTATTCTTATCCAACTTCTTTGAAGTACCTTGAGACCCATCTTTTAAAACAATCTGCTATAGTTTTTTCTACCAGTGATTTTTTTATCTTGGTTCAGTCTAAACTTTTTTCTTTATAATATCCTGCCTATATGTTTTCAAAACACATTAAAAGATGTATCTATTGTTAGCTTTAATTACATTCTGTTTATTTGGAAAACAATTTTAATTATTTCCAGTTTATTCTGAAAACAATTTCAATTACCTTATTAATTGTTTCCAAAATAAAATTGTCTTTTAAAGTATTACAGTAATCGTATCATACAACATTTTTTAAAAAATATTACTATAATTTATTATTACCCCACAACTAATTCTATACATTTGATACTATATTTTAATGATTATAACATGTATTGATCAAATCTAGCTCTACACATTGAAGCTATCTGTATTTGTAAGTCTCACCTCATTCATTTTGATCTCATTCAAAAGGATTAATTTTTCAAATTAAACCACCTTTGCGAACTTACATTACAATAACTGTTTTTATATTTTATTACTTAATTCATTTTATTAAAATAAATGACTAATTAAATTTCATCAAAATATATATGTTTGAGCATATTCTTCATCCTTTAATTTAACAATCATTTATTAATTTCTTTATGTTGAAGAATAGTGACATATTTGTTAGATGCTATCTAACTTCTTCTTGTCTACCTGTCTTATGGCTTGGTTCGTAATCAATATACTGGACAAAATGTTCAGATTATCTCAGCTTTGCTATTACTACTTCTTCTTTTTCTTCTTTTCATCTTCTTTTTCATAACCTTCTTTTTCATCTTCTTCTTATTATTTTTATTCTTCTTCTTATTCTTCTTATTATTATTTTACTTATTCTTATTATTATTCTTATTATTATTATTAAAACATTGACTGGATTTCATCTGCCATTCAATCAGATTATTAGCAAAATTAATGTTGCAAGGATGGTGGTTAGTAATTTCTGACTTAAGCACTATAGTAAAAGTAATCTCAAGTAATTCACATAAACCTTCATTTTAAGCGCACATCCACAGACATGTATATAATAATTTCTAATAGCCAGTTAAAAATTTACTACATATAATTGATGTCATTATACTATTATATATAAATTCATTAAATTTAATGTTTTAATTAAATAAATATATAAAACATAATTAATTAAAGGAATTCGAACCTAGACTTTCAAGCTCCCTACAGTCTTCCATGCTATACAATATAACTGATATACATAACCACATACATGTGTAAAATATAAATGATCTCCAATAACCAGCACTTGTCAGTTGGTTCAGATGATCATCGTCTGAGCACTGATTATATATATATATATATATATGATGATCAGAAGATCATCATCTCTCATATATATATATATATATATATATATATGAGAGATGATGATCCACACTAACTGATGAGTACTGGTTCAGCATGAAATATTTACATTGGAGATCATTTATCATTTTCACATGCATGTTGTCATGTGTATCAGTTATATTGGATAGCACGGATGACTGTAGAGAGCTTGAAAGTCTGTGTTCAAATCCTCTTAAATTACATCTAGGTTAAGGATATACATTATACTTGTATTTCAATAAAACATAATTAAATAAATATAAAACAAAATTAAAGCTTGATTATTTTTAATAATCACTAAAAATTTTTATTCAATAATAATAATAGAGTCACCAGAGGTCGCCTCTAGCTTACCACTCATTCAGATCGTGAACAATGCATCACATCACATCATGCTCCTCAATTTATTAGAATATCATAAAATATACTGATTACAGGTAAGAGTTTTATATCTCTAATAACTATAAAATAGAAAACTAATAGATTAATTTTAAAAAAAAAGAAGAGAAATACAAAAAGGCAACTCAGATTGATTGCATAATGAACTTAGATGTCCAACATCCAGCCATGATGTCCGCCAGCTCAGACACATTTAAAAGTTCTTATGCACAAGTTGCAAAATCATCATCAATGGTTATAAAAAAAAGTGAAAATAATCCGCGATTGTTTTTCTCAAGGAAAACGCAGCTAGCGCCTAGATTTCACCGTTCTACAGCAGGAGATCTGATGAAACTAGATCTTACCCCAAAAACTACTGAAACCTATGTTAATGCAATAAAAGAGCCTTGGTCTAATGATAGCCTTAAAAAAACCACTGAAGTTTTTAATCAAACCATCCCTAGGGATCTCTTCAATTCATTTAAACGTTTTTTCACTGAACGCTCCATTGTCATAGCAATTATGGATAGAAACTGTTCGCTTTATAGATTCCCTAAGAAGCTTCTATTCAAAGACATAAATAATAAAAAACTATGGGGTTTGATAGTTCGTGTGGGAGATCATTCGAATCCGCATTATTTGTCTATTGAATTTGTAAACAAAAAAAGCAAAGAATTGTTCCAACAAGAAATGAAAACTCTGGGGTAATATGCATTAGTTGTAGAGAAAACTTTATTACTGGCTTAATTAAAAAAACTTATCTAGGTTACTCAGAAACAGATTTCATTAAACTTATGAAACCGTTCGGGAATGTGATAGATTTTCAGCCTTTACAGATTAAAAATACACCCATCCCAATATTTAGTAACAATTATAGATTTAAAGTAAAATTGGGAGAGAACATTAATCCTGAAAATATTCCAACACAAGTTGCAGATGAAGAAGCGACATTATTTCTTGTTATAAATGGTCTAAAACCGCAATGCTTTCGTTGTAAAGAACGCGGTCATCTTATTAGCAACTGTCCGGCTTTATATTGTAATAATTATAATATGAGCACATCCCCCTTACATCAAATCCCAAAAGAATATTTCCATAGTAATCAAGAAGTGACTGCAGATGAGGATGTGCCTTTGACAGACCATAATATTGAGGGAAAAAATGATATTGACATTAGCAATAGTGGAAAGGTGATTCTACATACTACAGGGCTCAATAGCATTGAAGTTTCCTTCTCTCCTAATCTGGAAATCTTACCCCCTCTTAATAAAACATCCCTCGAAATAATTGAATCACTCGCAGTATTGCCATCCCAACCAGTTCTAGAAACTTTACAAATCACTAGAAAACCAGGTCGGCTGATTAAAAAAAATCTAATAATAATCCAAAGAAACTCAAAGCTCTAGAATGTGAAAGTAGTGATAATGATTCCCCCCCTCCAGTCTCTAGAAAAAAAGCTAACATCACACAAAGTTACAATGCCTCTCTAATTGCCACATACTCATCAGAAAATGGTCCAATGGAAGAGGAAACAGATAGTGTTACAAACATAAATAAAGTTTCACTTGAAAACCCCTTCACAGACAGGAAAATGAGATCCAATGATATTTCTCTCAAATCTACAGACAATAATTGAACAATGCATATTTATTGATCCATTAAAATATACTACAGCTTCCTTTATTAAAATATTTAACTTTATCTTAGAATAAAACTTTCCTGTTCTAGGCTTAGATTCTGATATATACGTGCACACACATACAAATACTGGATATTAAAATAGTTTTTAATGTTAGAGGGTTAAACTCCCTACAAAAAAATTGACCTCCTCGCTAAATGGTACGACATTGTTAAACCGCAGATCATGGGCATTATTGAAACAAAAATCTCCAGTGGCTCACTAATCAACCCTACAGATAAGCTAAATTCCAAGCCTTCTCAAACACATCTGACACTCCATCAGCAGGTACAGGCATTATCATTGATAAAGCCTGCCCATTTAGTTCTTTCAAAATTCTATCCCCCCAGATCCCACTATTATAAACAGAATTATACAAACACTTAACTCCAGGTTCACAAATGCTATGTATCCGACAATTATTTTGGGAGATTTCAACATGACATATCAGACCTTCACTGGCAAATGGTACATCAGCTCTCTTTTCTGATGATGAGTGGAAGAGGCTTTCTGCCAGAGAAGGCCGTGTCATTTAACAATGGTAGACATTCATCACTTATAGATCTGGTTTTCTATTCGACATCATTACATAACATGATATGCATTCAATTAAAGAATTCTCCCTTCTCTGATCATGCAGCTGTTTTAGTGTCACTGGAAATTAATTTTGATAATAGAACAACAATTAATACAGGAAGAACCATCAGAGTTCTACTACCATCACGCACACCAGAATCTCTTTTTCATAAGTATACATATATCTTCACAAGTTGAAGAATATTACAATGGATCCAGTCCAAGCATGGTATGTTTTTATTAACCTGCTTTCATTTAATATTGATCATCTTACCAGGACAACAACACCTCCAACAAAACTACTAAAGCTTATGGAGGATACCTATAAAAAAATTATTGGCACTTCTCAATCAAATCTCGATCATCCCTGTCTGATAGCTTTAAAGAAAACATATCAAGAGTTAACAAACCAGCTTAAAGAATATATCTCCATTAAAAAGAAAAGGTTATATTTAAATAAGCCACACATGTATACCAGAAACTTCATTACATGGGCTCTAGGCTACCCCTCCCAGGTGTGAGTCCCAACAGCTATTAAAGTTCAAACTGAAATTGTCTACGGAGATTTTACGTTGGAGCGGCTTTACATATTGTATAGAGAAAAATTCCAGAGGGTCTCCTCACCAAGTCTAATGGCCTTTTCACAAGATAGATCAGAAAATGAATTTAAAATTTCTTTAAAAGATTTCATTCAAAAAATAGAAGCGATGCCAGATTCATGTCATCCTGGCATAGATGGAATTCCCAAGTTTGTATACAAACATATTGATAAAATCGCAGCACAATATATGCTTAACCTAGTCTCCTACCTCACTAAAGACATCTATAAAATACAGGGCTTAAATCAAATTATGCTTGTGCCATTCATGAAAAAGAAACAATTAATCTCAAACACCACTAACCTATGTCCAATTTCAATGTGCTCCCTTGGCATAAAGATAATAGAATCAGTGATAAAAGATAAAATAGAGCCATTCATTTTGCCAAACCTATCAAAAATGCAATTTGCCAAAAAAGAATCCTCATCAGGGCAGGCAGCCTTTCTATTCAAGTCAACTATAGAAACTGTTAGAGATAATAAAAAATACAGTCCAATTGTTATTCAACTAGATATTAAAGCCACTTTTGACATGATTTCCATCAGTACTCTTCTTAAAACTCTGCAAAAATACTCAGTCCCCAATGCCCATCTAAACTTGCTTGCTAATTTACTTTTAAACTGTGAGATTTATGTTTCCCTAAATGGGAAAACTTCACCGCCAATAGTGCCGCATCAGTCCATTCCTCAGGGCTCACCTCTCAGTGCCTTATTGTTCACTGCCTATATCAACCCTCTTATAAAAATAATAGAAAATGAATTTTCAGGAGTCTACGTGCCTACCATCAATGACAACATCTCATGCAGCACATATATGGATGATATAGCAGTATTTCTATTATCCCAAAAGCAAATTCCCAAACTTCTTAAGATACTTAACAATTTTACAAAAGAATATAAGCTAACATTTAATATGGAGAAATCGTGTGCATGGCAGATCTTCACCGGCAATAGCATTACTAAAGTTTTCAAAGGGTAGACCAAGCGCATTTCTTGGGTTCAACTTTTATTTTGGTCATTCACCTATGAGATTGCTCATACAGAAAAATTTAATAGAGAAAGTGGAAAAGATTGTCAATTCACTCTCCAATGCCTACCTCTCTCTATATATACAAAAATGGCTTTGCTTAACATGCTAGTGATTACAAAAATCTCTTATTTTACTCCAACAATCATTTATACCAAGGCATTTACAAATAAGATAGACTCCTTATGCAGAAAATTATTCTGGGGGAAAAAAGATTATCTCAATATCAGTAAAACGTCTAAAAAAACCCTTTCACAAAATGGCCTTGGCCTTCACTCAATACATGTCTTCAGGATACAAAAAACATTAAACATAATATCTACATGTGCACAAAAATTCCCATATTTAGAAATTTCTGCCAAGATTACCCCTACAAATAGACCACCTCCTCTCCAGGGATATCTTAACACACTACTTACACCATTATTAACAATCCACACTCTTAACTTTAAACCACCATAAGCCAAATATAAATATTGGGAAGTTTATCAACTTCTACATCCAAATCAAGATGATCTACAAACTCCACTTCATATTAATAATAAACAATTATGTCACAAATTCAAATTATGGTCACTTGAACCAAAATATTTTGACTTTCTCCTAAAGATAAATCTGGACTCACTACCTATGCAACACTTTTTGAAATATCAAGGAAACTATAAAGATATAGATGATATATGTAATCTTTGCCATAGGGAGTCGGAGACACAAAACCATCTTTTTTTCTCGTGCCCAAGTCTAGAAAACATTCATGAAATTATTAGCACTTCACTCAAGGATAAAAAAATCAATATGAAAACCCTTTTTGACTCTTTTAAAAGGGGTATAATTGCTGAAATAAGAATCTGCACATTTTTACTCTATGCCTTACGGTGTACAAGGTGTAATTTCATATACCATTATAACCCCAGAAGACATCCAAACACATTCAGAAATAAGCTGCAAACCATACATGAAAGATATATAAAGATTACAGATCAATCTAAGTACATTGACACCTGGAATATACAAGAACTTATATAAAAGCACTAACAAAAAAACTATATCTAACATGGATCCTTGTTCCAGTTCTGAAGTCAACTGACACAAATTAGACACATTCCTGCTTTAATTTAATTGAAGTATATCTAATTCTATATAATCGTATGATTGAATGATCATTATTGACTTTGTTGAACTGTTTTTTTTTCTTAAATACTTCTAGTTTGATAATGCGTACAATCACTGATCAAATCATTGTACATATGTAGTTTTGCAAAACCAATTTATATATAAGAACTATGTTGTCAAATGTAACTTGTATAACCTTTTAGAATACTAATAAAGTTTATCCTTTGAAACATAATAATAATAATAATAATGATGATGATAATAATAATAATAATAATAATAATAATAATAATAATAATAATAATAATAATAATAATAATAATAATAATAATAATAATAATAATAATAATAATAATAATAATAATAATGACAACAACAACAACAACTGTACAATTAATTAGTTGCTCAAGAGTTAGGGTTAGAGTTCCATACATTATCTCTTCAATTATATTTTTATTGAATGAAAATATAAAAAAATTATAATCTTATAAATGATCATTCTAATAATCTATTTGTGTATTTCAAATAGTGTGCTAAATGCAGGTTTTGCAGTTCCAAAAAATTGTTTGCCAAAGAGTATGGTGATCATGAATAAACTAAGACATGATTACCAAGCAGCAGTATTTACCATGGCTTTTTATTATGATTTTCTAAAAGTAACATGCAAGAATTTATTTTATTACTAATAGAGAAAAGTATTAAAAATAATCTATTTTTCATTCAGCATATGTTATTAAAAATTCATATGTATTTATTTATTTACATAACCATTATTCTTATCTTAATATCACATAATCTTTCTTACTTAACTCTAAAAATCTTCTAAAACTAATACTTTATAACCAAACATGAGTTGAAAAATTAATATTTTATTTCATATTCTAAGTTATATATAAAAATTATTCACAAACCAATTAAGACTGAATATGTTATTATAATAGGTTTATATATTTATAGCATTATATATTTCATAGTCATAATATATTTAGAGATTTATTAGAACATTATATATAAGAGAAATCAATTTTTAAAATATTTAGATATTTTATTTATTTCACAATGGGTTCAATCGAAGATACTTTAATGTTCTCATTTATTCTCTAATATAATGCATTATTCCAATAATGACAGAAATTAATGATTCAGGGGAAATATTTTTTTAAAAAAGGAATAAACAATTTTAGAGGTCTTCTAACTGTTTTTAACTTATTTAACTTTTTTAGTGTGTCTCTATATAGCTATTTATTCCAAATTTATTAGTGTACATTTCGTAAAAGCAACCATGCATTATTAATTACACTTATTTCTTAAAAGATATGTTTTAAGACTACTTATATTGCGTGTGTATATATATGTGTGTGTATGTTGTGAAATAATCTTCATAGTCCTTTAAATATGTCATTTATAAGGTTAGAACATGCAAATATATGTATCTTTAATAAAATAATACTCATAACCAAAAATAAAGAACAGGACTGGGCAGAATGAGCTTCTTTAAATAAAGAAAATCTTAAATATTTAAAATAATACTAGTACAATTCTAGATGTTTATATATAGGATTAAGTTGAGCATTTAAAGAAGGAAATAAAATTTGTTATCACCAAACACAGAATAATCTTAATTTTAATCACACATAAATGACTTTTGCTGCTGATCAGCGTAACGTTTAAGAATATAAATACTTCCGGAAAAATCTTATAAAGATTATGCACAAATCTCAATAATTTGAATATAATGTATACATTCTAATTCATTCACTTTAAACAATAGGGAAAATGTGTTTGTCATAAAAAGGGGTGTGCGCATGCTCTCACAGATGAACATTTAAATTATTTTTCATTTATACTACAATAAATTTCAATTAAAAATGTAATAAATTAAAATTTAATTTAAAGTCACTAAACTCTACTAACAATGTAAATAAAAGTAAATTTTTATATTTAAAAGTGAATGTAAAATAATATTTAAAGGTCAAATAAAATATTATTTGTTAAAAAAAACTTCTTTTAAAATTATAATAGTCTAAAATTAAAATTTTTTATTAAAATTTTTAAAAATTGTTTACTACTTAACATTTCGTTTTTAAAATGGCAATAATACAGGTAAATTGGACTGATGAAATTAAGTAGTTTCCTCTTTCTATAAATTGAAGTTCTGTTCCAGCCTGTCTGAAAGATAAATATTAGTCTTTCAAGAGAAAGTATTTGCAAAAATTAAATTAAATACAAATATTACAGATGATTTGCACTAATGACTGTAAATAATTTTATTACCATGTCAAAAAAAAAATTCTATTTAATAAAGGTCATTTTGATGAATTGGTACTGCAAAAACTACCAAGATCATAAACAAGGTCATTTCTTCAGCTTTAGTTATGCTCAAATGCCAAACAAAATTATGTCAAAATATTTATTTAAAAATGTATACTCGCCCATATGTTTTTCTTATAAAACTTATAATGTAAGTGGTTCAGAACTAAAAGAAAAAAGTATTTTTTATAGATATTTTTAAAAGTTAAAATCAGGAGAGAAAAATTTTACTTACTGACGATTTAAAAATATATATGTCAATGATTCGTTTTTGGCTTACATTGAAGTAACCAACATATGTATCTATTGTCGAACAAATTATCTATATTGATCACATATTATAATATTGATTTATTGACAAATAAAGCATACTTTAAAATAAGAAATTAGGATTCTAAAATTATTTTAAAAGAATAAATACATGCTTAGCATGTATTGAAATAAACTTTATTGCAATAAAAAAATGTAATTAATAATTTATTATTTAAATTTGCTTATCTTATAAAGAAATAGTATTAATGTTATGCACACAAAAATTAAAACTGATATTTGAAATTTTCTAAAAATTTAAATAAATAAAATTGAATAATATGAATCCCGCATCTATTACAACATAAGTACATGTATATATGTTAATAATGAAGTATCTTGATGAAATCTCTTATTCATAATTATTCATATTGTTAGTTGTATGTGAATTTATTTAAGTTGATAAATGTTGTTTGAGTTATTAATAAGATATTTAAAAAAATTTCATGTAATGATGATGCTATCAGACTTCCCCAAGAAAACATGTGCTGTATGTTATCAAATCACATGCATTGATAAAACAAATAAACTTCACTGAAATAAATATCTTGCTTTTTAAAATAGATGGTTTAATTGAAGCACATTGGCAAGGATAGTATAGAGAATTTTTACCTACCTATGACATATTTTACAGATATATATTGTACTGGTCAAAATTCTCTATCCACATAACAAGATCTAGCATCTAGGCAAAAGTACCTCGAGTCCAATCATGTGCAAGATACATATGTCAGGAACAATCTTGAACTCTGCCCTGTATGCCCAGATTCCAGGTTCAAATTACTTATGAGCAGCAAATCCGATGATACTAGAGTATTTAATTTACCACCGGCTGACATCGCACATCGGAGAAACAAAGAGACTCAGGGGAAATCATGACAAATGCGTATATACATTTTAAAACAGACAAACACTTATGCTTAATTTTAGTGGGATCTTACATCATTCCACAAATCATGGCATTTAAATTTAACTAAATCAATTAACTAAAGAATGAGCAATGATCAGATGTTTAGTTTTAAAATATTTAATAAAGAACAAATAGAAATAAAAAAATATATACATTTGAATTACATTAAATGGTGATTAGCCTCATATTACAAATAAGTTATATTGTGCTTACTCACAATTGAGCATTATATTAAGTGTTTACAAATAAGTTATGAAGAATTTTAATGTGGCGTAATGACATTTCAATTAATCTAGTGCATTTATAAAGTGTACAATTATAATAATTTGCCCGAATTACAAACGAAAACACAATCTTGACTGATCCCAGGATGGGTTACATAATTGTTGGTTAACTAACCGACCAAGCTATCATAAGTTTATATACAAGAAAATATAATTTTTAATAACAATTTATTTACTGAACGTATGTGGAATTATTTCTCTAAATTATATATTGTAATGGAACGTATATGAGGCAGCCCACGATTGGGCAAACTAAATGTAATGGAAACTATATGGTAGCTTACAATTGGATAAGCTAAATATAATGGAACGTCGATTCGGTATTCCATTAAAATTAAAGATTGAAGAAAAACGAAATTATTCCAGTTATATTTAAATAAATTGTTTAAATGCACTTCCAGCTAGCTATATATAAAACAAATCTA
Source organism: Epiperipatus broadwayi (assembly GCA_028023455.1). Taxonomy (NCBI): domain Eukaryota; kingdom Metazoa; phylum Onychophora; class Udeonychophora; order Euonychophora; family Peripatidae; genus Epiperipatus; species Epiperipatus broadwayi. Next base: position 4,038,974 of record JAQFVV010012485.1, on the reverse strand, counting down.
AAATCATGCAAAGCAATGAGATCTATCTTTATAATTTATTTTTAAAGATGATGTGACTAACTAATCAATATATATATTAGAAACAAAGGGACTTCTACTAAATCCAAATATACACATCTAACTATATAAATTTATGTACCTCTAAATATATAAATGAATAATAATATGTGTAAGTGACCTACAAACCAAATAATAAATGAAATATGAAATTATCTTTTATTATTTATAAATTCAATTAATTTCATAATAACTTTGGCATTAAAAGAAAATAAGAATAATATAGTATCGCTCTTTTAAATAATTACAAAGGCATTATTTATAAAAACAAATAGTACATCCTTTATTTTATGTTATAGTTCAACTTTAAATAATATTGATGTTTTAAATATAAATACAAAGAATAACTATATGTATATACTTGTAATAAGTATATATAGATTAAATATATAAAGACATATTTTTGCCTAACCATTATAATATAATATAACAATTCATATATAACTTCAACCTATAAATTACATTTTAAGATTTTTAAATTATTTAAGATAATTGTCTGAACATCTGTTATACGTTTATTATTATTATAAAACAAGATGCTTAAATTGACCACTTATAAAACGTTGTATTTTATAATAAAAAAAAATAAAAGTAAATAAAAAAAAAAAAATATATCAATCTCAAAAATATATTTATATATTACTCATACATATATAAAATTATTAAATACCTTTTAAAGTTCATTTAGCTAATTTTCCTTTCCAAAAAGTTAATTTATTCCATGAGTTCTTTTATCCGTTTACTTTTGATTATTAGAATGCATTCTATCGAAAGGCGAAGAAATTATTATATTAAAGAAAATTGTTAATCCTTAGATATATGCATATTTTATCTGTTTTAAAATTTCCTTCCTTTTTAAAAAATAAATAAACCAATTAAAATGTTAAATCCAGCATGTTAATTCCAATTACTTCCAAATTATGATTAAATTGATGATTATACATTTAAGATAGCTATATCTAGTTTCAACTCCAGACGCGATGAAATTTATACATTGAATTTTTTTAGTTGTTCCATTGAAAATTGCCTTGAAATAAATGAAAGCGATGATGCAGCCTCCTGGCTGCGATTCTTGATTAACCTGCCATAATTTATGTATTTACCATAAAATATATATATTATTTCAGTATTTTGAAGAATAGTAAATTTTATAGAACTAAAGTACAATAAAATCTTTATTTTTCAGTTGTTTGTTCTATATCTATTCCAATAAAAATCTATAATAATAATCATAATGGCTTCCTTATTGTTGTTGCTGTTGTTCCATGCGCCAGCAGATGCTATTTTAAAACTCATGTTATATATGTTCTCTTTTTAAAACAATTAACATTAAAATAAAAATAAAATATCAAGTATATATATAAAAAATATTAAATTGAAAATTTGATATCTTTAAAAATATACATAAATAATTATTTATTGCATTTAATAATCATTATAAATAAAATAATTTTTTTATAATCTATAATTTATATGTCCTTATTTATTTCAATAATTAAATGTTTATAACGATGTACTATCAATATATATATAAATAAAATAATAACTTCAAATAATAACTATATTTAATAAACATAAAAGAAAAATTTAAATATTTCATATGTAAACATCAACTTAAAGAGATTTTTTTTTTAATAACAAATGACAATTTAAAAAATATAATATCGACTTATCGATATTTACAATATATAGAGTCATTAAGCGACACATCAAAAGTTATTTAATTTATGAGATACGTTTAATTAGACCGTAACATTAGATACAGATATTTATAGGCTTGAGCTTTTTTGAAAAGAGGGATCTAATATAAAGTGTCGCGCTGTTAGCATAGTGGCTGAATACCTGCGGATACAATATTTTGAGGTGCTTTATCAGATTAACCGAAGAAACAGTCTAGCCGACTTGCCACCCCCAAATTTTGTGGAATCGGCTGACAAAAGGTCTCGGATGGAGATGCACTGGGCCGAACTTTGCTGGAATTATCCCATGCATTGCTCTTGTTACACAAGTATATATATATGGTCCAGGGACATTCATCACCCTGTTTACGACTTGAAACAAAGATGAGACGGCTTGGGCATTCCGATGCACATCTCTAGATAAAGCTTAAAACATAAAGAATGGCCTATGCTAACAATGCTTTGGGATGGACTAATAACTAGTCAAATATCTATAATTAAGTGTATAATCTATAATAATAACATCAAGGATAATGGTATGATCTTATTTATTAAACGTAGTTTAAAGACATTATTAGAAAAGTAATTTTAATACCAATGAAAGTTCTAAATTCCCTCACCCCTTTCATTACACTTATTTAATAAAATTCCACATACGTATAATATATTATACAATTAAGTCTAAGGTGTACTTTAAGAAAAATATTCATATATGTGTTTAGATGGGTGAGAATAAAGACATAAAAAATAATATATAGATTTAACATATTTGTTTGCATTAATATTGCGCTCTTACGGAAATTATTAACATTGTATAAATCGTAAACTAATCAAAGGTGAAACTTTATTTCTCCCTCTGTTGTTTATGCAAAAAGTATAATAATTATCAAAACATTTTTTTTTAAAAAAATCTCCCAACCTAGCAAGCATTATAGTTTTAAAAGTAAAAACAAACTACTTAAAATTAAGTGTTACTCCTATCTAATGAGAGGATCTAAGGTAAAAATAACTATACTGGCGGGGGTGGGAGTTCATTGGAATGTCATTTAGCATTTAAAATATATATATTAGACAAAATATGAATAAAATAATTGCCACATTAAATTAAAAATAAAATAAAAATTACGAGGCTAATCGAAAGAGTTATAGAATAAAATAGATTATAACGAAGTTACAAATAATTAATATGAAATTCTTTCATATTTTAAAAGTTAAATCAGAAGAAAGTTCTGAATTCATAAAGGTGGCACTTTACAGTGTTACCTTTGGAAAGCAGGTAGCAGATCACCCGATTGGTTCTCACAGTGTAGCAGCAGGCTCGCGGATGTTCATCTTTAGTGGCAGGCTGGCTGGAGTTGAGTTGGCCTGGTCATGGAGAGAAGGTGTTTCTTGAAAATTTGAGTGATGTAGATTCGTTCGGCAGATGCCTTATGAATCTACGTACTCTTCTTGATGACTGAATTTGGGCCCTATTTATATGACTCTGTTTTATCTAAGGAATGCTATTAAGTTGTAATACCTGTGGCTATAAAATAATACTGCAAAACAGCTTTTAGTAATGAATTTCTCCTTTGTTAATCAGGTAGTGTAAAACAATGCAAACAGATTAGTATTTTTGAAACAATTGTTCTAAATCTATTTCTGGCTCAGAAATAGATTTTACCAAATGATAACTTTTGTTTATGAAATTTATTTAATTTTCGGTAAATTTTCTAATAGAGATTATAATTTAATCATGCTAATTAATGCTTTTACAAGATACCAAGCCGATTGCATCATCCCACCCATTACATACATATGTATTTTTAGTACATAAAATTTTAAATATACATTTTCATATAACATATACAAACATAAATATTAATTTATACTTAATCCCCCATCACTTTTAATCTATACATGTGATTTACGCACATATATGACCTATTAAAAGTATATAAAATATTATTATTAATTCATTTAATTCAAGATTATTAAATCTCTTGTTAACATTTATTTTGAATACAAAATTTTAAAAAAATTAACTAAATAGGTGTGTATATACACGTAGGACTGAGATTTGAATCCAGTTTGGTGGTGAGGGATCGGATAGGACTGTGAAACGTAATCTGAATCTCAGATTCCATTTCATTTTCCCGAACTTAATAAAAAAAAATGTTTAAAAAAAATTGCCTTACTTGCCAGTCCAAATGACAATGAAACAACCATGTTTGGATAAGATTGTTCATTATGACTTACTCTATCATAATAAATTCTCCTATAAACAAAATTTTCCAGTCATTATATGTTTTCCAAAATGTGCATGCCCCTTTAAGCAAAAATAAATAAATGAAAATTTTCATTTCTGTTTTTTTTTGTGTGTGTGTGTGTGTGTGATTTATGTTTTCAAAGGGGTATGCACCATTCTCCCCCATAGTCACTCTATTCTACCCTGCTACTTTTCTCTGCTTTCTCTTTTGGGTTATGGTTGTTTCTTTGCACATGAAACAGACATAATTCATTAGTAACATTCTTATATATGACATCAAGATCTATTGGGTGACTATCATATTTGCTTTCAAATTCTGATCATTACTATAACATCTAATGTATTCATTCCACCACCCATTGGCAAAATTTATAATGACATTACTACTGGGCGCCAGCCAATGGAGTGTGATCATGATTACATATAGATACAAGTTTGAATCTATGTACATGATCTTCAATTAAGATCCACTATTACATTATTTTATCTTTTTTTTCTACACGTATACACATATATATTTAAGCTGTGCTTTAAAATTTTAGTTACATAATGTACACCAAAAAAAAAAAATGTGTGTTGCTCATATAATCAGTACATAAATATAAAAAAAACTTTACATGTCTATGACATTTTCAAATTGCCATTTTCACTACTTTTATATAAAATAAACATATTTCTATATTTCTCTCTTCACATACGTATAGTATATGTTCATATACATCTAACATATATCAAGCGACACTGTACATTTTTTTGGAAAAAGAAAAAAAATATTGACACAAAATCATTAATTTTTTTGACCAAAAGAATTATATATATATTCAATAATCTCTTCAGGGGTGGAAATAAGTTACAGGCCCCACGTTTTGGGTGTACAAACCCGGGGGGAAAAATCCCTGTACCGGTCGAAATTGTCTGTCCACATAACAAGATCTAGCATCTAGGCAAAAGTACCTCAAGTCCAATCATGTGCGAGATACATATGTCAGGAACAATCATGAACTCTGCCCTGTATGCCCAGATTCCAGGTTCAATTACTTATGAGCAGTAAATCCGATGATACTAGAATATTTAATTTACCACTGGCTGACATCGCACATTGGAGAAACAAAGACACTCAGGGGGAAATCATGACAAATGTGTATATACATTTTAAAACAGACAAACACTTATGCTTAATTTTAGTGGGATCTTACATCATTCCACAAATCATGGCATTTAAATTTAACTAAATCAATTAACTAAAGAATGAGCAATGATCAGATGTTTAGTTTTAAAATATTTAATAAAGAACAAATAGAAATAAAAAATATATACATTTGAATTATATTAAATGGTGATTAGCCTCATTTTACAAATAAGTTATATTGTGCTTACTTGCACTTGAGCATTATATTACGTGTAAGTTATAAAGAATTTTGATGTGGAGTAATGACATTTCAATTAATCTAGCGCATTTATAAAGTGTACAATTATAATGATTTGCCCGAATTACAAACGAAAACACAACCTTGACCGATCCCAGGATGGGTTACAAAATTGTTGGTTAACTAACTGACCAAACTATCATAAGTTTATATACAAGAAAATATAATTTTTAATAACGATTTATTTACTGAACGTATGTGGAATTATTTCTCTACATTATATATAGAGTCATTAAGCGACACATCAAAAGTTATTTAATTTATGAGATACGTTTAATTAGACCGTAACATTAGATACAGATATTTATAGGCTTGAGCTTTTTTGAAAAGAGGGATCTAATATAAAGTGTTACGGTGTTAGCATAATGGCCGAATATCTGTGAATCCAATATTTTGAGGTGCTTTATCAGATTAACAAAAGAAACAGTCTAGCCGACTTGCCACCCCCACATTTTGTGGAATCGGCTAACAAAAGGTCTAGGACAGAGATGCACTGGGCCGAACTTTGCTGGAATTATCCCATGCATTCCTCTCATTATGCGAGTATATATATATATGGTCCAGGGACATTCATTGCCCTGTTTACGACTTGAAACAAAGATGAGATGGCTTGGGCGTTCCGATGCACATCTCTAGATAAAGCTTAAAACATAAAGAATGGCCTATGCTAACAACGCTTTGGGACAGACTAATAACTAGTCAAATATCTATAATTAAGTGTATAACCTATAATAATAACATCAAGGATAATGGTATGATCTTATTTATTAAACGTTGTTTAAAGACATTATTAGAAAAGTAATTTTAATACCAACAAAAAGTCTAAATTCCCTCCCCCCTTTCATTACACTTATTTAATAAAATTCCACATACGTATAATATATTATACAATTAAGTCTAAGGTGTACTTTAAGAAAAATATTCATATATGTGTTTAGATGGGCGAGAATAAAGACATAAAAAAATAATATATAGATTTAACATATTTGTTTGCATTAATATTGCGCTCTTACGGAAATTATTAACATTGTATAAATCGTAAACTAATCAAAGGTGAAACTTTATTTCTCCCTCTGTTGTTTATGCAAAAAGTATAATAATTATCAAAACATTTTTTTTTAAAAAAAACTTCTCCCAACCTAGCAAGCATTATAGTTTTAAAAGTAAAAACAAACTAATTAAAATTAAGTGTTACTCCTATCTAATGCGAGGAGCTAAGGTAAAAATAACTATACTGGTGTGGGAGTTCATTGGAATGTCATTTAGCATTTAAAATATATATTAGACAAAATATTAATAAAATAATTGCCGCATTAAATTAAAAATAAAATAAAAATTATGAGGCTAATCGAAAGGGTTATAGAATAAAATAGACTATAACGAAGTTACAAATAATTAATATGAAATTCTTTCATATTTTAAAAGTTAAATCAGGAGAATGTTCTGAATTCATAAAGGCAGCACTTTACAGCGTTACCTTTGGAAAGCAGGTAGCAGATCACCCGGTTGGTTCTCACGGTGTAGCAGCAGGCTCGCGGATGTTCATCTTTAGTGGCAGGCTGGTTGGAGTTGAGTTGGCCTGGTCATGGAGAGGTGTTTCTTGAAAATTTGAGTGATGTAGATTTGTTCAGAGGATGCCTTACGAATCTACGTACTCTTCTTGATGACTGAATTTGGGCCCTATTTATATGACTCCATTTTATCTAAGGAATGCTATTAAGTTGTAATACCTGTGGCTATAAAATAATACTGCAAAACAGCTTTTAGTAAGGAATTTCTCCTTTGTTAATCAGGTAGTGTAAAACAATGCAAACAGATTAGTATTTTTGAAACAATTGTTCTAAATCTATTTCTGGCTCAGAAATAGATTTTACCAAATGATAACTTTTGTTTATGAAATTTATTTAATTTTCAGTAAATTTTCTAATAGAGATTATAATTTAATCATGCTAATTAATGCTTTTACAAGCTACCAAGTTGATTGCATCATCCCACCCATTACATACATACATATTTTTAGTACATAAAATTTTAAATATACATTTTCATATAACATATACAAACATAAATATTAATTTATACTTAATCCCTCATCACTTTTAATCTATACATGTGATTTACACACATATATGGCCTATTAAAAGTATATAAAATATTATTAATTCATTTAATTTAAGATTATTAAATCTCTTGTTAACGTTTATTTTGAATACAAAATTTAAAAAAAAAAGAACTAAATAGGTGTGTATATACACGTAGGACTGAGATTTGAATCCAGTTTGATGGTGAGGGATCGGATAGGACTGTGAAATGTAATCTGAATCTCATTCTGTTTCAATATATGTTAGATTTATAACTTAAGAAGACTAAATATGTCAAATAATTGTGAATGGTTAATCAATAGTATAGGATACTTGGCATCTATTAGCAAAATAATTATACAGAGATTGTTACCCACTGTAAAATTCACATTTTAATTCAACATATATATATATATTAAATTAAACATTTTTCATGGATTGTAATTCTAATAAAGAAGAGAAATAAGATTTTATCCATGTAAACAGAGATAACATTTGCCTTTGATGTTGCCAGGAAACTATCAACTATTACAGACTGATAATCTCCCTGAGGCTAAATAAGCTTTCTTCATACCTATAATAAATAGCTCTTTTGTTGGAGTTTATTGTTGAAGTAAAAGAAGCTATTTTATATAGGTGTGAGAATGTAAAAAATAGCATCTTTATTGACATTCTGTAAATAATATTTTAAACTTCTTCAGAGAGTTGTACATGTTGAATTAAATATTTTCCATGAATTGTTATTCTAATAATGAACAGAAATAAGATTTTATCTGTGTGTGACAATAGAGTGACATTAGTAAATTAGATTAAATATCTTAAACCATTTCACTTGTAAACTATTACACATTACAATTACAAAAATAATCTTTAATAATTCACACAATTTGTATTTTATTTCATATACATTAATAATAAGTATTCATAAATATTATTTCATTTACAAAGATGAGGTAATAATAACAATATTTTCTAAACATTAATTATACACAAATATTATTTTAATTTAATAGTACTAAATAAAATGGGTACTTACGTATTAGTCCTGTGACACAGAGCATGTATTAGACATGCTGCACCTATTCACATATGTATCAATCTGTGAATAACTTTGTAATCTTGGGATCTAACCAAAACAATGTGTACACAGATCTTATACATGATATTTTCCCAAAGATTTACAAACTTATCAGCAGGTTGAATATGTATGGGAATAGGTGCAGCATGTCTAATACATGCTCTGTGACATAGAACTACTACACACTATAAATAATTTTTAAGCAATTAATACAAAACACCATTAAACAAAAAGCCATAAAATTGGTAAATTTCAACAATTTTGGAGATTATTTTTTCAGAAACATATACAACTTTCACAGGAGAAATATACATTTAATATATATTAATGGGTTAATTTTTAAGCAATTTCCTGATATATAATTAAAAAAAGAATGAAATATGTGTGGTGTTTTCAATAAATATATATGAAATTTAGATGAAAAAGTTTTATATTTTACTATCAATTTTAATCAGCAAATTACAAACTATAAATGATTTTTAAGCAATTAATACCAGATACCATTAAACAGAAAGCCATAAAATCGGTAAATTTCAACAATTTTAGAGCGTATTTTACCACAAACACATATTTTTTCACAGGAACAATATACATTTAATACATATTAATAGAGTATTTTTTAAGCAATTCCCTGATATATAATTTAAAAAAGAGTGAAATGCATGTGGCATTTTCAAAAATTATATATATGGTATTTAGATGAAAAAGAACGAAATGTATAACAATACTTAAGTTGTCACACGCTATTATAGACTGAAAAATAACTAAATTACCAAGATTTTTAAAATATTATTCCTGAAAACATAAAATATACACATTTTACTTACTTTGCAATATAATTGCCACAATAAATAAATGTAAATGGTCTCTTCAATTTTATTAATAGGTTGATTAAATTTTTCGGATAAAATGGAGATTTGAAGTAAAAATTTTACACTTTTTCCCTCCAAAATGACTGTGTGATTGCAAAGAGAATCACATGAATGAGATTTGGTTGAAAAACAAAAATAGATATAAGTATATTTTTAAAAAATGTAAAAAAAAAAAAAAGAAAAAGCAATTTTTCCACAAAATAAAAATAAAAAACTTTTATTTGTAATTCATATTGGTGGCCAATTATTTTTGATTTCATTCATTATGCAAATGAATGCATCTTCATCTTTATGACACATGCACCACATAAATTCAGCCAAATATGAATCCAAATGTTGGTGAGATGTTTCCCATTATTGCTTGTTACACCATTTTACAGAACCTCAAATTCTTTTGATGTTTTGCATGTGGATGCCTGTTTTAGGATTGACAAAATTATATTTGCCATTCACATGAAAATAGTCATAACTGGCACTTCTTAATTCTTCAACAAAAAAAAACATTTAATTATGAAAATTATTCAATAGAAATTAAAAGAAAAATACAGTTATTTATTCATTTACAATCAACTTAATTCAGCAATGATGAAATTAACTATGAAGAAAAAAGTACAATGATAGTAACTGTGAAGAAAATCTTGAAAAATAATCAGGGGGGGAGGATTAGATCAGAGATATGATAAGAAATCTTGAAAAACACTCGGAAAAAAATATTAGATTGGAGATACGATAAAAAATACTTTTTGATAGGACATCAGATAACAATATACCAGGAATTACTTGGATTTATTTGACATAATCGCAATGTTACACATTTATCTTGGATGTAAAAAGGTGCAACATGTCTAATATGTGCTGTGTTACAGGTCTAATATGTAAGTACCGTAATATGTTATTAAACTCTGTCAAATTTTATATTGCCATTAAAATATTCTACTTTGAGAAGTTCATGAAAATCTTTGTAATTAAATTTTTTACTATTAATTATGAGATTTGATTTTTTAATTTCTATTTTCTTATATTTTTAATAAAATTATTACTTTAAGTAAAAATTTCTTAAATGTTCTTATTGATTGGAATAGTTCATAATTTTTTTAAGCTCATGATTTGTCTAAATTGTCCAAGTCCTTGAACATAAATAGAATTTCATATGAACCCAGGAAGAAGCAAGATCTATATGAACTATATCAGTGTTCATTAATAATTTTGCTGTCATTTATTAAACCAGAGACTATTCAATTATGAATAATATTTTTGTAGTGTAATTTTTACTACATTACTCTCACACAAGTTAAGGGCTAGTTTCTACCCACTTTTAACACCTGAAAATTTTATGATCTAAATAATTCAACATAATATGGTGACTAAAGATCATCATGTGATGAATTAATATTGAGTTAAATGGTGACTCCAAAGATTTTAATTGGAGAAACTAGTAAATGATTATGGATGTACACCTGGGTCTCGTTTTATGCGATAGATAGGTTCCTCAGAAAACACGCACAAATGAAATCGCGCAAAAGTAGACGTAACTTACATTGAAAAAGGGGGGATACAAACTGAGATTTTTCAAAAATCACGTAAAAGCAAAGCACCAATGTAAAATTACTTTAAAATTCGTGCAAAAAAAAAAAAAGGAAATAAAATATGACTAATAAAAAATTTCAAATTTGAAAAAAATTGATACAAGACAAACTTTTTTTAACTACAATATTTAATTTTATTCAAAACAATATATTTTTATGCATAATTTACAATAATTTACATTTTTTATACATGTTTTAATTATTATCGCGATTTGCCGATAAACAGGTTCGTTTGCAAACTCATAAAAAAATCAGATTCTTCACATGAGAAAATACAACTAGCGCCAACATCACTCTCATGTTGTTAATGGTTTTCTGATGACAGTGTAATTAGTAATTAATCTAACAACTAAAAATTAAATTCTTATTTTGTCTTTAATTTTTTAATTTTCAATTTTAATTGTGCTAACTGCTATTACTGATTAAAAATAAACTTGTGGACACTAAATGATTAATAATTGATTATGTTCTTTTTTAAAAAGTAAAAACAGAATGTGATTTAAAATGCAAAATTAACACGCACAATGTTTAAACAAATTTACATTATAATCTTGTAAAATTTAATGTGTGTATACATAAAATGTGGAAATCATGATTTTAATTTCATTATTGCATAAAATCTTACTATTATAAAGCACTGAAAATATTGAAATTACTAAGATGAAAGTCGAATTCCAATAATGTGCTATTACTTTCAATATACGCAAAATTTATTATTTAAAGTAATAGCGCATTATCGGAGTTCGACTTCCGGTAAAACATGGAATCGCATAACTTCAAAATCGTGTTAAATAAATCCATGTAAAAAGAGACCCAGGTGTATATATATTTATACATCTCTTTTTTTCATGTTGAATTTACAAATATACTACTAAATTCTATATAAAATTGAAAAATTTATACAAAAACATTTATTATGCTTATACTAATGCTACATTCAATTCAAAGTATTTTAAATAAGTTTTATCTTGATATCCCAATTCATAGTCTTGGTTATTAAAAATGGCTTCCCAATGTGATTCCACAAAATCTATATCCCTAAGAAAAGGGAATGTTGTATTTGAAAAATCTATATTCTTGATAGGAGGAATAGCAGAGCCTAATAATCACATGAGCCCCCAAAATTATGATAACCAATGGATAATTTTATTTTAACCCATGATAATGACATGATGTGTATTAGCTAAGAAATGGTAGATTTTATTTTCTTAAAGATTTTTAGTAGAGGTAAGATAAAATATTTTGTGTGTGTTTTGAAATATGTTTGGGCATTAAGGATTATTAGAATAAAGAATACCTTATGGTTATGTTTAAGTTAGAAAGTACACAGAGTTTGGTTAAACAAAGAGAATAGCGTTAATGGTTACCATTATAGTGGCTTATAAATAGAGTCAAGTTAATCATTTAAAAATGAAAATAAAATTTAATATCAAACACAAAAAAATCTTATATAGATTCCATAGCAAATCTTAATAATTTAAATACATTCTGAATTATTCATTTTATTCTTTTCACTAAATATTCCACAAGATTGCTGCTAAACTGATGGTGTTTTGGTTGTCTTGGCTTAAATTCACTGTTTTGTATACAAATAACAAAAATTGGAATTAAAATATATCTGAAGATGTTAGCTTATAGAGAACCTAGTAAAAATAAGCCAATTGTGCTGATGATTGAGTTTCTTGATTTTTAGGCCCAGAGTGCTTACTAGAGAGCATAACTTGTTTATATATTTATAATTATTTTTGTAAAATATTTGTGAAATATTTTGACAAAATTATTTATGACTAAACTTACAATTTATTCAAAAAATTTTTGCTTTTAGAAGATAAATCAAGGAATGTATTAATATAAAGCAGAAAGTTGTTGTGATTACCTGAAAAAAGATTGCCTCCATAATTACTGTAGCAGTTGTTTTTGGTCATTTTTAAATAATCATAGGTGGAATTTTAAATTTTAATGTAGAATTTTATTGCTTTATGAAGACTTAATAATATTTTATTCAGATTTTAGAAATGGAATTAAAAATACATTTTATTATGTTTTAAAACATTTTTATTGGTGTGTGTGGCAGTAAAAAAGTCATTATTCTGATTACATTTTTCAAGTTATAATTTAATTATAAATTATAAAATAGTGGTATTAATGTATATTTAAGGAGTTAATATTTAAAGTAGAATAGAAGATCAAAGTATGATTTTGGAGATTGAATTGAGTTTTTGACTGTTGAAGTTTGTTTAGTTGTACTTTCATTGCTGGTGATGGATGGAGGTTTTTGTCATTGGCTTGACAATACAATGTTTTCATGTGACTCCATGAAGTGTTCTATCTCAGGCACTGTTTCAACCCACTTTTAGGTTTCCATATTTCCTATTGTTTATCATGGTCTGCTAACATAGTCCTACCATGATCCCCAGTCTCTACATCTTCAAGAAAAGGGCAAGGCATAATTTTGTATATACCAGCCCTTAAGACTCAAAGTAGTAGGGATTTGCAAAGATTTTTGCATTGTTATTTTTATTTTGCATTATAGATCATTTATAATGTCCAAATTGAGATTGCCCTTCTGGTATTCATGCTGTATTGTATACTTATAGTTGAGTAACTGGATTCTGTATCCATCCAGGATTGCAGGTCATTGTGGATTCTTTTGCTATCAGAGGCTCATTAGATCTCTGAGAAAAGTTTTGACAAATGGTTTGTTATATGAACTTGTTGTTGTACATGCATATGTATTTAAAATAAAAACAAATAATAAAAATATTAGTGAATTTGAAATCAGTCTCACACACACATGAACAGGATAGAAATGGAGAATAAAGCATGGGTAATAAATATATTATACAAATAGAGCTAGGTATTGAGACAGTAATATTTAAACAAAAGCAGATTAAGGGTAAAAATAAAATAGTAGTATTAGTTAAGGTGAAGTGTTTCATGGAAGCAGAGGTGATTTTATGAGATATTTTTAAAAGTCAATTTTTGTATTTCCTATGTATAAAAAAATTTAACACACTTTTTCTGGAAAATTAAAAGTTTTAGGAGAGCAAAGTTGAAGAAGGTGAAGGGAAAACATGATCAGAAAGAAAAACATCAGCAACCAATAGAAGAAACCCAGAGTGTAGAGATGCTTCCATATTAGCCTAATTATTAAAAAATGTTTAAATAAATGAAAGAACAAAAAGAAGAGAATAGTAAAAAACAGAACAAAGAGAAGAGAATAGTAAAAAGACATTAGAAGAAACTCAAATGCTGTTTTAATTATGAAGTAATTAATAGTTAAACCACTGTAGAAAATCCTCCCTGGAGGTTATTAATAGGGGTGAAACATATAGTCCCTCCATTGCCATTTAATCATTAATACATTATGGATCTGTAAGAAAATGCAACAGAATCTTGTAAGTTTAAACTTAAACCTACAAATTGCTTTGATATACATTTTTTTTAATTGTTCCTAATAAATATATATACTCATTACCTTTTGCATTTGTGTCTTGTTTCTTACAATCAGCATTTTTAATTATTTAAGAGTCTCTTGTATCTTTCTGACTTCAATGGAATATAAAAAGGACACATATGTTAACATCAAATGTGTGATCATGTGGAAATTGTTCTGGTGACATAGGTAATGAGGTTTGACTTTGTATTATCTGTGGTAATGTTTATATCAGTGTTACACACATGTGAATTAGTAATCATTGCTTAGTTCCTAAAATTAGTTTTGCTGGCTATACATATAAGACCACTACAATATAAATAGTCCAATATTTTAAATTTTCATACTTACATTGTTTATTTGTGTAACTTTTATATTTCATTAGGACCATCTAACTAGGTCAATTTTATATAACCCAGTTGATATAAATCTTTCATTCTATTAGTGCCAACTTGTCAAAAATCTTCAAACATCACATGATCACTGATGAAAACCACAAGCTAGAAAATAGTCTTGGGATATTGGATGAGTAGGCATTAGATAGGGATTTTATGCACAAACTTAATTACTCTGGCTTGAATGCTACTGTATGGAGAGTTTTGCCTCTGTGTTAGTTAAAAATATATTAGGTACATTTAATTCAGAAGCTCTTACACATAAGTTGTTTACATTTTCTATTAACAAAAATCAAAAAATATTTTTAGTACTTTATTATTTAATTTTTTAAGACTTATTAATAACTAAGTCATATTATATATACTTTATTGTATATAGTTTGACAATTAGGGATTCAGTCAGGATTTATTTAAGAGAAGAAATTTTAAATTTTTGATAAATAAGTCATTAACATGCCTTACCCTTCATTTTGTTTATTCATAGATTATGTTAGATAAGTATTAAAAAAATCAAACACTTAGTTTGTTTCACTAGATGCATTTTTTAGACTTTAATATAGTGCTATCATGTAGGGGTTTTATTACAATAAAAAGAATTGCATTAAATAATATTGTTGCTAAGAATTAATTATTACAGAATCCAATAATATCTTTTTAAAAATTGTGTTTTTACTCATTCTGTTTTCCTTAGATTTGGGCCATAGTCTGAATTATTTTGCTGGAGAACAAACGTGAGTTCACATCCAAAAAAAAAAGCTGTTTTGTAAAATGTGTAAAAAGATCATATTCAGTACAAAAAGATAATATTGTTATTAAAAATGGAAAAAACTATTTAATAAAACATCTGAAAATATAATACAACATAATAAAAAAAGAATGACAATAATAGTATTAAAAATATCTTGCACAAGATAATCATTCCTAGGATCTTACCTTCCAAAGTGCATAACTTTACCACTGCTGTAAATTGAATAATACATGTGCATTCTGTAGAATATCATTGATAAAGACAATTTCAACACACACAGAATTACTGTAGTTATGAGGCAATATTTGTAAAACAAGTTTTATTTTTAAATAAATTATTAAACCACTAAACATCACATGATCACTATCTCTTATGCTAGCACATAACTGTTATTAAACAGGCAAAACTCTCCATACAGTAGTGCCATCTTGTGCCAACCAGAGTAATCAATGGATGTCAGAAGGCTTGAGCATAAAATCCTCATCTAGTGCCTACTCATCCAATATCCCCAAACTAGTTTCTGGCATTTGGCCTTCATCAGTGAGAAGCCTTGGATCTGAGAGCACATAACTGTTATTAAACAGGAAAAACTCTCCATACAGTAGTGCCATCTTGTGCCAACCAGAGTAATCAAATGGATGTCAGAAGGCTTGAGCATAAAATCCTCATCTAGTGCCTACTCATCCAATATCCCCAAACTAGTTTCTGGCATTTGGCCTTCATCAGTGAGAAGCCTTGGATCTGAGAGCTAGGTGCAGTGCTCTCAGATCCAAGGCTCCTCACTGACAAAGGCCACAAGCCAGAAACTAGTCTGGGGATATTGGATGGGTAGGCACTAGATGGGGATTTTATGCACAAGCCTTCTGGAATTCATTTATCACTCTGGTTGGCACAGGGTGGCGCTACTGTATGGAGAGTTTTGCCTTGTTAAATAAAAAATATTTATATTCAGAATGTGCTTCTAACAGTAGAGTTATTTGGAAACCTAAACATTTACATATGTTTTATTAATTATCATGACAAAGTGGCATCGGCCTATTCAGTTTAGCTTAATAAGAAGAGTATATATGTAGTATATTTCAAGTTCAAGTTTCAAGATTCAGGCAATTGTCACAATAAGTCTAAGTAAATAAGTATTGCTCTTATCTTTAAATAAAAAATATTTACACTCAGAATGTATTACTAACCAATGAAATGATTTGAAAATGTAGACATTTTTATTTATATATAAATTGTATTAATTATCTTGGTATTTTGGCACTTCATGATAAAGTGCTTTTGTGCTCTATACAATCTGTACACCCGCACTTGGTGGCTCTGCTTTACCAATCAATATTGGATGTGTAGCTATGTTGATTATTGATCAAGTATCTGAAAATAATATATATAAACCTGATTACAACCTGAAAAGTATTCAGGTTCTTACAAAAGCAATAGTTTATATTAAGGTAGGATATAAAGTATTTTGATTATCTTCATTAATCACAGAATACATTTGCACATAGCAGGTTTTTACTTTCAAATAAGTACTTAAAAACTTGTATTTCCAAAAAAAAAAAAAATTTAATTTAATAAATGAAAGAAAAAAAATTAAAGTTTTATCCAGCCAAAGTTCAAATGCAGATCCAAATATGACCCACAAATGCACTATCGTCACACTATGTATGTATATGTAATCAAAATTATCCCAAATTCACAATTCAACCAGACTATTCAAGAAAATAAAATCTAAAACACAACCAATGGTTTCACTGCTACAAGCAGACTTCTCAAGTATAAAGAACTACAAAATATCAACATATTTAAACCAAACATTATCCACACTTCCACTTACTTCCTACCCACTCTTAATATAATATTAAAAGAACTTTTAAATAAGTTAATTGCTTCAGAATTATAAATTTTTAATAATAAAGATTCTTTAATTCTTCTTTTTATTTAATTTCTCTCAAAGAAGACAACCTTAGCTTTATCAAAATTAATAGTGTGGCCTGTATTTTTTACATGGATATATAAGGCAGAACTATAAAGGTATATAAAAGTAGGATTAGAAATAAATATCTTAGTTCTATAGGACAGACTAGTTTGAGCTTAAATGAAAGAATAAAGGTACATAAAAGTAGGGTTAGAAATAAATATCTTAGTTCTGTCTTATATATTCATATAAAAGATACAGGCCACACTATTAATTTTGATGAAGCTAAGGTTTTCTTTGAGAGAAATAAATAAAAAGAATTAAATAATCTTTATTATTAAAAATTTATAATTCTGAAGCAATTAACTTATTTAAAAGTACTTTTAAAATTAAGGGGTGGGTGGGAAGTAAGTGGAATTGTGGATAATATTTGGTTTAAATATGTTATTTTGTAGTTCTTTACACTTGAGAAGTCTGCTTGTAGTAGTGAAATCATTAGTAGTGATTTAAAGTTTATTTTCTTGGCTAGTCTGATTGAGTTGTGAATTTGGGGTAATTTTGATTATTTATTGACTAGTTTAGCTTTATGCTTTTAATGATACATACACACACACACATATATATATATAATGATAATAATTTGTATTTTTTTTATTAAAAAAAATTAAATTTCTATATGTATAATGTATTTTCAAAATTTAGATTAAAATATCCGTACAAGGAATATTCATTAAGATTGTAAAATAATATGTTTTCTTAATTTCATGTCTAAACTTCCTACACTTGAAAGTTCACAAAGTAAAACTTTCATAACATCCAATATAATAACTTCAAATTTAAATACAATATTAGTATTTAAGAATTTATTTTATTAATTATTAATATTTACACATTGCTTAAATATATGATGATAGATAAAAGTAGGAACTTTTCATTATCTATAGTCACAATTCAATTTCTATGGGAATTTGGCTTTTGTCATTAGTATGTTATAAAATTAAAAATTCTATTTTATTAATTATAATCATCATCATCATTTTTAATTATCAATTCCCTTCAGATGAAGGTCTCTCCAAGTTCAATTCATCTTCTCTGATCTCTAGCTTCTCTACTTCATATCACCCCAACACACGTCTTTATTTCATCCATCTACCTCATATGCGGTATCTTTTTAGAACTTTTACAATCTCTAGGAATCCAGGTTAAGATTTTAAATTTTCATCTATTATTATCTATTGTAGCAAAATGTCCAGCCCAACTCCACTTCAGTCTTTTAATTCTTTTAATAATGTCAGTAACATCTGTTGTTATCTCATCCATGTATTTCATTTTTGATCTTTTTTATACTCCTAACATGCATCTTTCCATATTTCATCAAATGATCTGAAGTCTCTGTATTGCTCTTCTTTTGAGTGTTTAAGTCTCAGATTCATAAATAAGAATTGGTAGAACACATTTTTTAAAAACCTTCCTTTTCAAACACATCGGCATATTTCCATTTAACATTAAGTTTTTTCTATCAAAAGCACTTCAACCAAGTTTAATTCCATTACTAATTTTATACATTGCATTTCCATCAGTTATAATAATCTAACCAATGTATTTGTAATTGTTAACTTTTAAGTCATCATTATCAATCTTTATTTTCTTCATTTGAAGAAATCCATGAACATTAGTTTCTTTTTAAAATTTACCTTTAGTCCTACTTTCTTATGTTCATCTGATAACTATTGCAACATTTCCTAAAGCTCTAAAGCATTATTTGCAAAAACAGCTACATAATTTTCAAAATCTAAGTGACTTAAACAATTTCCATTTACTCTTTACAAAACTGCTGTAAAAAGTTATGGAGATATGGAGTCACCCTTCTCGTACCATTATGTAATCTAATTGTTGCTATTGCATTTTTATAAATATTCTTGGATCTATACCTTGATAATCCAATGACTTAATCACTGAAGAAATGCTTATAAAATTAAATGCCTTTTCAAAATCTACAAATCCAAAACAATATGGTAACTCGTATTCATTAATCCCTTCTATAACTACTTTTAAATTCATCTGGGTTGTTTTCGGTTGATTAAAATCCAAAATTCTCTGCAGACTAATTATAATTATCTTGGTAAAAAGTTTGTATAAAACTGATAAAAGACTGATAGGTTTGTAATTTCTAATATCTTTTTTATCAACTTTTTTAAATATTAATATTATTGCATTCTACCAATCTACATCTTTATTATTTATATATTTGGTGTATAACTTTGCCCAAAACTTTTCTATTTCTCACCTGCTTTTTTTAATATATTGACTATAATTACATCATTACCTGCAACATTTCTTTTTATAGATTTAATTGCATGTCATATTTATTTATTTAAAATCCTGGACAATTCAGATGTAGTAATTGTAGTTTGTTCTTCATTGCTATATAATTCTTGACAGAACTCTTCTACCCAATTCATGATGTCATCTCTCTTCTTAAAAATAGTTCTATTTTTTTATTTATTTATTGTAAAAATACATTTTCTACTTATATATTTTAAATGGAAGGGCGTTTTTGTTTTGTTTTTATTAAAGATCTCAATCAAAAAAAAATAATTAAAATATATATAAGATTGTGTGCGGGTGTATGCCCCCATCTCATCCCATACTAGAAGTGTGGAACAAACAATTTTTATCCAATCATAGAATAGCAAAAACTTCAACTTTTATAAATGAATAATAGATTCTATATTTTCAACATGTATGTACAGCAAAGCAAAGTTATGCAATCTTTTAATTCATAAATTTTAATGATGTTTTTATTTGTTTTGTTTTTCGTTCAAACTTAAATAAATAAATAAAAATTGTAATTACAAAAATACGAGAAGTTGATTTTTTTTTTCTTCTAAAAACCTCTTGATGAAATTGTGTCTAGCCAATTGTGTGTAGATTTTGAATCAAGGCATTGAATCTTTTTTTTTTTTTCAATTATTTCATTAATTAAAAAAATGGAAAACATATATATTTTTAAGCAAACATAATAAAGTATATTTTTTCTGTGGTATGAATTGTAAATTTGTGAAAAGGTAAATTCATTGCCATCAACGATAACTACAGTAAAATCTTTATTCATTATTTCCCTAGATCCTATAATTTGATAAAAAAACTGAATTGTATCAACTTATACTCTATTCTATATACTTTACTTATTATATGCTTGCGTCTACATTTCTCTCCGATCACAACAGAACTAATACAGGTAGTATTATATAAAATTTATCAACATAGAATGATGCGTAAATAATGTCGTAAAAAAAATTAGACACTAGCTGTCCTAAAAATAGCTTCTTTTTTTGATAGTCTAAAATTCTTTTTCAAAGTAAATCAAATAAATAATTCAGATTGCTGATTATGGATGTGTTGGATCATCTTTATGAAATATTAAATAATTTAAGACAACTGTTTGATTACGATAGAATGACAGCCTGTTAAGCTAATTGCGCAGACGCTGTGAGAATGTTATTAATAAATGAATACCTTCGAACAACCACGTGATATAGTATTTGTGTAAGAGTAAAAAGGAATCCTCTTACCCTTACGACTATCGTATTTATAATCGCACGCAAGACGTTATAAAATAAATGCTTATTCATGTAATTAATGTTTGAATAAATAGATGAGTTAATAATAGACTATGCAATTAGTGAAATATAAAAAGGTAGTGTGTAGACCTCATAAAATTAGTACTAATGTGTTATAGTGAAGAATTTTTATATGATGATCTAAAAAATTATTTCATCTATGGAATAAAGGAATCAAAATCCATAGGACAAACTGGTGATATCTCTAATGCTACATTTGATCTGCAACAGCTCATCTTTGATTGAACTGATTACTTCTCAAGCTTTATCTTTGAAGAAAAACTTTTAAAAAAAAATTAAAATGACTATACAAAGAAATAATTTTAGCTCACAATTCAAATTTCAAGGTAAGACAAATATAAGCTTATAAAACATCATGCAATTTGCTACAGGTATAACAAAAGATGCTCTCATAATCAATATCTTTATATCAGTTTGTTGCTGTTGCAGTCATGTTGGTCATTCTGAACCAATCTGATTCCAAAAAAAGAAACTGATCAAAATAAAATATAGAGATTTGTATCAGTTCTATTTAAAAAGATTTAAATTAAACCATATTAACACCTTAAAAATTAGGAATATAACCTTTAATGCCTAATTAAAATAAACATCATATTTTTGATAATAGAAATTAACTCTGATTCAAGAGTCTCCATTATCTCAGAAAGTAATTGATCAATAATAAACAAAAGAAAAGCTTACAAACTGTATCAAATCAATGAGATAATTATGTATTAGTAGACTGTAACTTCTCCGATGCTAAATCATATTAGACTTCAACAGAAAAATTGATCCTATTCACATTTCAGCAATGAAGTTCACCCTGAAATCATTATTCCAGTAATTACCAAATAAACTAGTTCAGATTTTAGCAGAAAAATTAATCAAGAAGACATCCATTTAATCATTATTGAAACAATCAAGACAACACTGGAAAACCCCAAGATCCAGTCAATACTTTAATACCATAAATTTTGCATCAGAACTAATGAATAGTTTTACTGATTAAAAATTTAAATGTTGTAAACTAATTTCAAATAAATAATTTGCCATTCATGTTTTGATCAATCATTTTTATCATTAAAATTGTAGCAATTAATCATTTTCTTAATATAATAAAATACTTTTTTTTTTTGCTGTAGCAAATGCTGTCAATTTATAGATAGCAATGGTTTAGAATATCCTTATCATCAAGCATAATCATAACCATCCTGGGTAATATTACCAACAACAGCAATCATGAATTATAACACAATAATCAACATTCATAATTTGGTTACACAGTGATAACTGAACAACTTAAAATTGATTGCATTCCAGAAATACATGGTTATTATGTTCCAAATATGAATATCCCAGTGTAATAAACATGGTAACCACTGTATGTATATTTATAAACATCGTAAACTATTCTATGGACAACACAGTTGATACATTGCCAAATTGCCTGATAATTAAATATCACTGTTTAATCAAAAATTGAATTATACATAAATTAGTAATCATCATTTCTGACTAATGTCAATTATACAAAACTTATATATTATTGTATGCAACACTTTGGTATTTATTGCTAATAAAAATTTATAGCTTAAGCAATATTACCTCTGTGTTATTTCAAAAATAGAAAAGCTTTTAAGCAGAGCAGAGAGATATTTATTTAAAAGAGATTATTAAAACTTAATTTAAAATACTGGTAGTAATAATAATTTAAAATTATAACATGTAAATATAAATCATACTAATATTATTAATTTATATACTTTATTATTGTTATTATTATTATTATTATTATTATTATTATTATTATTATTATTATCATTATTATTATTATTATTATTATATACTTTATTATTGTTATTATTATTATTATTATTATTATTATTATTATTATTATCATCATCATCACCATCATCATCATCATTACCATCATTCATACTGTAATTATGTATTTATTTAATTTATTATTTGGCAATACTAATATGAAAATATTGATAGCCTTGATTTATGTATTCTGCATTCTATATTGTTTTAAAAAAATTTTTTCCTTAGATGATCTTTGTAAGAGCACTTAACAGAATTTTTTTTACTAATTATGCAGTATATAGTTAATATGATATGAGAAATAAAATATTTAACTTTGAAGTGAATTTTATTAATACCGTTTCTCTTCCAATTCCAGAAGTTAAAACAATATCAACTTTTTCTATATAATAATGTCAGCTAGTGCAAGCTATAGTAATCAGTAAATCCTAGAAGGTTGTGTAATTTAATTCCTAACTAGTATCCACTCATCCAATATCCTCAGATTAGTTTTTCAATTATGGCTTTCATCATTGAAAAGCCAGTGATGTTTTAATGGTTTAACTCCAGAAGTTATTGCATAAACAAAATCAATCCAGACTTTTATGACTGGTTTCTGAAAATTTGTTTTTTCTCCCATAGAAAGCATCAGAGTTGCCCAGTTCTTCACTGAGTCACCAATTTTACTTTAGTTATGTAATATGATGTAAAATGGCTTTTCTCTACATAAAGATAACATTTCTGGGTGTAAAAATTCACATGCCTAGAAGCCTATTAGCCAAATTTTTTACTTAGACATTTTTTTATGCTGCTGAAACTCATATTTTTTTTAACATACTACCACAGGTTTATTTTATCAGCAGTAACATTTTCTTTTTCTTCTGCTGGGCCCATTTTCTTAAAAGATGTTCCATCAGTTCTAATCAATCCATGTCATAAATATTATTTGACATATTATTAAAAAAATCAATGTATACTTATAATGGATTTTATACTCTACAATTATTAATACACTTTGACACTAATAATTATTGTTAATTATTTTATTTATTACGTGGAAACAAATGGTTGAGGTATTTTTTTAAATTCTATTGTTCAACTTTCTACTTAATTAATTAGCATACTATAGGTTGTAGAAAATATAATACACTTTTTTATTTTGTTATGCCTGATTATTTTAACATTATTTTTTAAACACGATACTTTTTTTTTTTTTTTTTTTAGCAATTTTTGCTTATATTTATTTACATATATACATTATCAGCTAATGTTATTAACATTTGTAACTGACTCTTTTTGAAAATATAGTTGTATATACTGACAAGATTAATCGCTAATTGCATTAAAAGTAAATAAAGATTTGTGGTGATGGATTAGTTTAGTTCAACCATGACATTAATGTTTACATAAATTTCTTGTTTGATATAGAAAACGTAAACTTATATATATATATATAAAACAAGCAGTTATTATTCATTTATTTGCTAAATAATATGTTGTATTCAGCTGTAATTTTTATTAATTTCATTAAAGGACAAACTCATTGTACTAAAAAATTGCTATTGCATTATTTACAAAATGAAAGAGTTGTTTTAATGTAGGGGCTATTATCATCATCATAGACTACTTTTGTTGGGTCTTTATATTCCTTATACTATTCTTCAAATATATGTAGATAATTTCATAAGAATATAAAAAATAATTGAATTGTTTATTGTTTAGAAGTTCATACAAAGTTCGAACCGCAGAAATAACGGAGTTAAAATTATGATCCGAAGATCTTGAGATCTAGAGATCGCTTCACTGCATTAAATCATGCAGAATAGAGACAGACTAAAGAGATGCAACTTTGGATGCAACCTCAATTGCTTTTAGTTGAAAGTGAACCAAGAAAACAATAATAATGGGAAGTTATTATTTGGGAAGATGATTTGTGAACTCTTTCAAAAGAGATGAAGTTCGTTGCAAAAGAAGTTTGAAAGGAGTATCAGGAGATATAAGAACAACAACTAGCATTCTTCATAAATTTGATTTGTTTAGTCATTACAAAACTCATCTTTATTATGTCTATTTTTCTTTTGCAGGAATTATAATGGTTGTGATAATTCAGGAGAGGCTGTTCATAATTATGACATCTTTCTTATCAAGGCAATAAATAAGCCTGTCTTTTTCATTTTTTTCTCACACTCTTTATATCTTTTTCTTGTCCAATATAATGTTCAAATTACATGCCTGCAATGCAATTACCTTTTATCTTCAAAATTTTCTTAGTAGATAATTTAATTTCCTTTATTCTTTTAAATACTTTTACATTGCTGATTTTATCTTTACAACTTTTGTTTTCTTTTTTTTCTGAATACATATCCTAAAGTTAATAATAATGAAAGGTCTAAATTTTAAATGGTTGAATGTTATAATAATAAAAACAAGCACCATTAAATAAACAAAATAATTTATAAACACTGTTTTTAAAAATGGGTATTAAACAACATTAGATGTGGAGTATAAGAATCATCAATAATGGCAATCTATATAAAAGTATGACATTGGTTAGTAGAGAAGTGATATCTTTTAAATTAAATATTCACACAAAGATTATTAAAATATCATGGTTGGACATTTAGATGCATTTATAAAGCCAGTTTGTCAAGTGGAAGAATAGTTATAACCTACAATCACGGATTGCTTTTTAACTTATACTTTCTTTTACACACACACATACACATATATATGTAAGAAAAGCTGGATTACTCTGCCATATCTATCATGTACAGCTAATAAACTAGCACAAATAAGCTCGGTCAAAATAACACTAGTTTCAGAACTCCCATAAATTTAAAACAAACTCATTAACAATACAAAGGAAAAACTTTTAAAACTGGATCAGCCCAATGTGATCTATGCTGTAAGCTGCAGCCAAGAAGATTGTCCTTATTGTATATTATGGGTAAACTAGATCAAATATTAGAACTAGAATAACTCAACACTCATTAATGTATAAGAAATCTAAGATTAAGTGTGAAGCATCTAATTCATCATCTTTCTCAATCATGAGAGAAAGCATGGCCATAACTGTGGTCTGAGCACTGTTGGAGTTGTATGTGAAGAGAAAAACAAGTGCAAATGCAAAATAAAAGGGTCATGATTCATTACACAAAATGAATATGTAATAAACCAAAAAAGTAATAGTATTCAAATCAGCAAAAAAAGTGTTCTCAGCAGACTGCTCATGAATATGGCATGAAAACATCGAAGATATACTTGGTACAATAATATTAAACCATTAAGCATCACATGATCAAACCATTAAGCATCACATGATCACATGATCACATGATCACAATACTATATGGAGAGTTTTGCTCTGTTTACAATAATATTATTAAAAATGTTAAATGCAAACTCTGTATGAGTATTATTATACATTAATATATTTATAAAATGTATGTAATATTAAGATACTTTCAAACCACATTTAGCATTTAAATATGCATTTGTAAATATGTCACTTTCCAATCACAATGCTGAAACATTCTTTATTTGATTGCTGTACCACATGAAAAAAATTGAAGAAGGCCTCTATAGGATGTATATTTACATATTTCAAATCAAGTAATTCTTTCCAAATGCATATTTAATATACAAGATTTAAATAAATTATGATATGGGTATGCCCTATTGTTCATTTAATCATATGCAAATTACTTATTTATAGAAAATCACATTATTTAGTGATATTTTAAAATTGTTGGTCATGTTTAAGATCTTAATATAAAATTAATGATCAATATTTTATATGATGATGCTTTAAGAAGTTGATGAGAATTGTTAAATTTAAAATACATGCACCCTACAGATGCGCATATTGAGATCATAGTGCTTTATTGCATATCTTTGGTCATGTAGTTATGATTAAATCCTTCCACAAGGTCTTAAATGCAGATAGAAACCAGTCCCTACCTTGCATGAGAGTGGTGTAATGAAAGTTACACTACAGAATTATTATTCATTAATTAAATGGATAATCTCTATTGCAATATGTGACTAATAAAAATTATTAATTTGCAACACTGTGATTGTAAAGTTGCAATTGTATATTTGTTTCTATTTATTTATAATATTGTGTGTTTGTAAATAAAATATTTTTTGTATTAAACAAAATAATACATGGTTAAACACAAAAAAGACTTTATATATATATTGAGACAAATATATTATTAGACATGTTGGTACTTAAACCAAGTTTTAATATTACGGGTATATGTTAGCAATATAATAAAAAAATATGGAGAAAAAAAGTGAAACTAAAATTATTATAGTATTACCGTATATTATTTAAACTTAAATATTGTTAAAATTATGCGTCGTAGTAATAAGTGTGTGACATGACTACTTTGTAGCACGTGTAAATATAAAAAAGTTGTTTCTCTTGAGTCCCATTTTTCAGTAATTATTTTTGAGATAAATTTAAAATTATTATGTAAAGTTAAAATAATTAAATAACATTAGTTCTTATTGAGAATCTTATTTTTATAAAAATCAAAAGAAAACTTGATAGAAATATTGTTTTGCTTATTAGTTTCAAATATTAGTTTTTATTGTCTTGTATTGTGAAAAGTAAAATAAAATGCTACCTGATAACCGAATTTATTATCAGAATAGACTTCATTAATAATGAATATAAATTAAAATTGTAAATTTAAATCATAAAATATTTTAATTTATATAAATTAAATGTATAAATCAATGAAATTATAATGTGTTTATCTATAATTAACTATAACATCTAATTAATTAACAGATTTAATTAAGTAATAACTTTTCCAAGTAACAATAATCATGCATGCAATTGATTTAATAGGAATAGATGTGTTGGCCACAATCAGTATTCATTTTTCCAGTTTAGATCTTTATTATATAAATAATACAATTTATTAAAATTGTAAAACAGAAAGCTGCAGACAAGATGAAACTGAGAGAAAAGAAAGAATAAAACCTGCCAAGCGTTGGTGGTCGAGTGGTCAGCACAGCTGCCTTACAAGCAGTTGTCCCGGGTTAGCGTGTTCGTTTCACGGCTGGTCCTATGACACATGAGGAAAAAAAAAGAAAGAATAAACTCAACAGTATTTGCAAATTGAAGCTAAAGCTATTGGTTGGATAATTAATATCTACAGAAAATAAAATTGGGCGATCATAATTTATTTACATAACTAAAATTATGATATTCCTCATTGAAGTAGCTAACTATGTCAATATAATTGGCTAGAACATCCTTTTTTGGATTACTATTTTTCTTCCAGCCACGTAATCCTATAATGAGATTGAAGAAAGAGCGTTCTGCTAAATTTAATGTCTAAAAATCAAAATGTCATTTTCAGTTAAATTGTATAAGTTTGAAAAATAATTGTAACGTAACCTACAATAAATGTTTAAAAAATAATATGAAAGGAAAATTGTCATTCAAAGCCAACGAGAGAACTGATTTGAAATATATATATAATAATAATTTATTTTCATGTTTATATGTAATATGTACATGTGTACATACTTATGCAATATATATATATTTGAGATCTCTAACAAAATTCAATAACATGCATAAATTACAAATATACTAATTTTACATAATCTAAAATATACATTACTTTTGAATATTTTTGTTTATAATTTTTAAGAATTAAAATTATTTTCTCGCTTAAAGTTTAATATATCATATTCTTGAATATCACTGTCACATTCATGTTAATTTAGAATTTTAATCAATGTATCGCACATATATCTCACCATTGCATTATTTGAAATTAAAATAAATAGCAAATTTTTTATCTACTATTTTTTGTTGAATAATTCATTGAGCAAAGGGATGTGGGTGTGGACACTTTGCTAATGAGTATACATTTTTTTATCGGTAAAGTTAATTTTATTATTATATAAATGTTGTATAAACTGCACTGTGATTACAATTGTGGGGCTGGGTGTAGTAATCACACTTATCTCACCTTTTCCAAGTCAGTGAATTTAATTGTATATTTAATTCTTCTTTTTCTAATAATTTGTGTAGCAGATCAATGTATGTGTAAATTTTTTATTCAATAATATTAATATATTTATTTAATTTGTTTTGTGATGAATCATATTTGTTATGTTTGATATAGAATTTTAAAATTTAGTATAAGTTTATTATTATATAATCTTTATTTACTGGAATATATTCTATACTGCATCATGCATTCTTTACAATATAATGATTGTCAGGTACATCATAATCAAAAAGTTATGTCTTAAAGGTCGTGTTAGATGTCCAGAAGAATGAGAGCAATAAGTATTGGAAGGGGACCAAGGAACAATGAAAATAGTCCACTTTTAAAATGGCACTGGCATTCTCTTATACAAATTATAGTTGTTTTAAAACAAATAAAAAGCTGCTTGATCTTATATGATTATGATTGATCATAATATGATTTTTCTGACCAGATGCTGACATTAATGAGGCATTTAGAACTATTAAAATATTTGATTCTAATTACATCTAATGGATTTATGTACATGTATAAGTTAAAACATAATGTAAATATTATGAATGTTGTTTAATATCTATCATGGAAGAAATAATTTAGTTTATTCATTTGAAAAGAGTAAATAGACTAAATTACTGCTCCTAATTTATATAATGAAACTAAGTAGAAAAAAATTATGTGATACTTTATAGTCAAAAAATACAATTAGAATATATAGTTTGTGCTTACAATCGTAAGTATATAACTTTATAAGCAAATTAGTTTTAGTTGAAAATCCTAGGATATATTTGTAGCTCAGTGTTATTGGCTTAAATAGTACAAAAATAAACTAAAAATGGTTCTGGAAAATGTGAATATATATATACTCATGGTTGGAGCACAATTTGAAAGTTATAATTGACTATTTGTTGATCTGCTTTTAGAATAGGTTATATTTAACTATTTAATGAAGTTTATTTAAATCTCTTTGTATTAATAATTTGATTCTCTATAATCAAGCTGCAATCTTTAGTATTGATATAAACATATTAGACCATAGATAAAGATGAATTTTCACCTTTATTGATTAAAGAAGGTTGCCTTGACAACAGATTGAGATTGTTGATTATTAAGATATTGATGTTGTTTAAGGGTTGACTGCTTTCATCTATTTATATGTGTGCATGTTTGTACAATTAAGAGAAGCAACTATTCTCACCCAGGCTATGAATAAATAACATTCAGTAGGTTTAGCAAGAATCAAGAATAGAATGGACCCACTATTCCATAAGCTTTTGATATTTATAAACTCCTCTTAATTACATATGCCTTAAGCTATGTTATTTTCATATTTATCAGTGTGTATACATGAAATATGTAATGTTGATAATGTAAAGTTATTTCAGGAACAAACTAAGTCTAAAAACATTACTATGATAATTCAGAAGTCATTTAAACAAATATGTAAATAAATACCCATTCCTTTTTACCATTGCCAATCTATTGGTCTTTTTTTTTTTTTTTTACTGATTAATAGTATAGCCTTTATACAAAGAAGTAATTGTTATTTGCAAGTTTGCTTAAATGATTAACAATTTTTATTAGTCATTCATTAAACTAGAAATTATCCATTTAATGACTAATATTTCTATAGTATAATTTTCACTACATCCCTCTTGTACAAGATAGGGACTAATTTTTATCTACTTTTAACACCTTGTGGAGAGATGTAATCATGAACATATGATCAAAGATGTGAAAAAGATGCCTGAATCCCAAGATACAAATTTTGTGCTAAACCAGCACTCATCAGTTGGCCCAGATCACAATCTTTTACATGTATCTTTATCATTGTTCAGTATATATATAGATAGATAGCCAATATACTAATCAAGGATAAAGATATGAGATTGTGATCTGGGCCAATTGATGAGTGCTGGTACAGCATGAAATGTGCATCATTGGGATCACACATCTTTTTCATGTCTTTGATCATATGTTTATGACTACACTCCTCTACAAGATGTTAAAAGCAGGTAGAAAACAGTCCCTATCCTAAGTAAAATTGATGTAGTGAAAATTACACTACAGAAATATTATTCTTAACTGATTCTTTGAAAATCTGACTTATAAATTATTCTAGTAATATTTCAGATTATGTAGATTAATTAAAATTTAATGAAAAATATAATTGCTATCTTAGCATTTACCATAAAAATATAAAGAAACGTTTACAATTTTCTAAAAAATTTATCAGCACACTCCTTGTCTCAAATTTTACCATATCACAAACATCCACAGACTATTCTCTCTCATTAGGCATGAATTTTATAAATAACTTATTCATCGAAAATGATCTAGAGGCATTAAATAGATGTATTTCTA
Organism: Epiperipatus broadwayi; assembly: GCA_028023455.1. Classification (NCBI taxonomy): domain Eukaryota; kingdom Metazoa; phylum Onychophora; class Udeonychophora; order Euonychophora; family Peripatidae; genus Epiperipatus; species Epiperipatus broadwayi. The sequence continues at coordinate 4,007,645 of JAQFVV010012485.1, read as the reverse complement.
CAATCTGATAATATATATTTTTGTATAACATCATAAAAGTATCAAAATAAAACAAACAGTTTTTATTTACTTTTAACATTTTACGAAATAGGAAGATCTGTTGAGATGTTTTCAAAATATTAAACTATCTTCTTTTTAAAAAAAAATCTAAATATTACCTAAGTTTTTTTCTCTCTATTTTTATGCTTTTTAAATAGTGTCATTAAATATATTTTGCGATATAATAATATGTATACTGTAAACAAAAGCAAGATAAATTTTATGATTTCTTTTATTAAAATAGACATTTAAGCATATTTCACTGCAGGGCAAAGACAATTCTAACAGCGCTTAATAGACAAATAGTTTTTGTTTGTTTTTTTGTAATTGGCTGTAATGAGAATTTAAATGATTTTCTATCCTTATTTATTCATTTAATATTTAATATTGGATGGTTAACTAAATTGAATTTTGCTCAATTGTCTGGAGAAAAAAATCTTTATGCCTGGTCAGAAATTTGTAAAAAATAAGATTTGCTAGTCTGGATTCAAACTCAGGTCATAAGCATGAAATATCAATATGCTACTATTACAAAGTTTATGATAGCCGTATATATTAAAAGTTAAATCACATTTTAATAGTTCGGAGAATTTTTTTACGTTGAAGTTCAAATCAATCACTGATACTTGCATTGACTCTCTTATCTGCTAATCCCTAGCTACCTAAGTTACAATAGAACAATTTTACTTTCAAATTAAAGCTCGGGGTAGATAAAATAAGAAAAAATTGTATAAAGTCTGAAGTTAAAATGTTTCAAACATGATGAATGACGGTTCTATTGCTCAGTTGTTAAAATATAAATCGAACTAAAATATTAATATTTTTAATACACATTTGCAATTATTGGCACGTTATATGCATAAATAATTTTCTGATAGATCAATATTTATGAATATTGTGGTAGAAAACTATTTTAAAAAATCAAAACATAAATGCAATTTACGTGATTAGTTTTTTTTGTTGTTATTTAAAAATGAGTTAATTTACATAAAAATAATTATTTACAACAAATGTTAACTAAAAATAAATTTAAGTCAATGAGATATATTTAAGTTATATCTAAACTCATCTCTTTCAAAAAGATCCAATTATGTTTAGTTACATCATTGTCCGCCAGACGGCAATAGTTAGCATATGGGTGTGGGATAAATATTTAAAAATAGATGCATTAATAAAAAATAGGGAGCTGGATTGATGGAAAACTAGTATGGAAAGTAAAAAGAGTTGAAATATATACAGAAGTAAACAGAATATTGGGTGTGAGTTAATTTACAATAATAGCAATGAAAGTAGTACACTGTTTAAGGTTCAAACAGGATCATTAGCAACAAGGGAATATACACATAAATGGAGAAATGTGGGGGATTTAATCTGCAAGTTATGTAAGGAAGGCATGGAAAATATTAGGCATCTGCTAATTGAATGTAAATACTTACAAGCAAAAAGGATACAAATAATGAAGTTGTGGGAGAAATTATACAGAAAGTGGGTTCTTGGTTTTTATGTTAGGTTTTGAAAAGAGGGCTCTAGATATAAAGGTCATAGAGTAGACAAAGATGATATTGTGGGTGTGGGATGGATCAGGATAGAGAAGAATATGAGAAAAACTTAGGGTCATGAATGGAAAAGGAAGTCAAGGTGGCTAACAAGTTTCTCTGGGCATAGTGTCTGGTTGATTCCTGACTGCGATAAAAAGAGAAGCCATAACATCATATTGCATGGACATAATGTAAAAAGTAAACAAAGATAACTGATTTAGTTGTAAATGTAGATGTGGAGAAGAAATGAATCTGTAAAACTAATGATCAACAAGCTAATTATACAAATGCAATAGAGAAGAAAGAGTCAAAAGAATTTATAAAAGATAGTAAGAAAGGGAGAAATTGTTAAAATTGGATATTTGAATATTCAAGATAGTAGGAGATTAGAAAAGTGGCTAGAATTAAACAAAGTAGTTAAAAATGAAGGTTTGATGTATTAGCAGCAATGAAAACACATCTAAGAGAAGATGAAGAACCTACAATGGAAAATTTGGTATGTCAGAATATAAATAGAAAAGGAAAAAAGGAGGAGTATAGGAGTTATGTCAAAAAGTATTTAAATACTTTAAAATGCCAAGAACATTTGTGGCTTGAGATAAAATTAAGAAAACAAGAATGGATGGTGACTATAGAATATATGGCCACCGGAGATAGTCAAATTATAATGGAGTAGGGCAGTAGCATATATGAATGCCTAGATAAGGATATACAGAGTTTCAAAAAAAAAATAGAAAGAAAATAATGGTTATAGGAGATATTAATGGGAATATTGAAGAAATTGATGACATGGATAATAAGAATAGACAGCTTTTGAAAAAAATTTGTCAGAGAATGAATTGAGCATTGGAAATTTATCAAATATTTATGAGAGAATACACATGGTTTAGAAATAGTATATTTCACACAATAGATTGTTATATATTAGTAAATAAAAAGGAAATGAATAAAGTATGAAAAATTAACATGTTTGATAATGAAGAGAGAGCATGTAATAGTGATCATAATTTCTTTATAATAGAAATGGTTAATAATGTGATGGAAACCAGTAATAAAAGTAATAAGAATAGTAAATAATGTGGATGGATAATGAATAATAAGAATAAGTTAGAAGAATATAAAATAAAAGTAGAATAAATCATGGAAAAGTTTGTTGGGGCTGAATAGAAGGACTGCAGTGACAAAATAGAAAAAATGGCAAATAGAGTTTTAGGTGATAATACTCAAAAGAATAAAAGTAATAGAAAAATGAGAATTAGTAAAAGTGTAAAAAAGAGGAGGAAAGCATGCAGAGAATATAAATGTGCTATTAAAAACAAAGAAAGTAAAAAGATGTTAATATTAAATGAAAAAACTATTTAAATAAAAAGTTGGCTCAAATAGATAATTATATAGAGCGAATGAAATTAAATAGTAAATTATTGGAGGATATTAAAAAAAGTGGAATGAGAGTAAAAAATTTTGGAAATATCTTAAAAGAAGGAAAGTAGGGGAGAGAGAAATGGTATAACTAAATGATGAGGACAGAGAGTGTAGCTCTTTAGAAGAATTAGAAACAATCTTAAATAGGTATGTAATGGATATAAAAAAGATGTTAGATGTGAAGGACAGAGTGATAACAAACATAAAAGTATATAGTAATGAAAATATTAGTTTTACAAAAAATAAATTGAATGAGACAGGGAAAAAATTGAAAAGTGGAAAGTCAAGAGGTTTAGATGAATGGACAGTGAAGACAGTGGTGAATTTGGGAAATAGGGCAAAATTAAATCTATTATCATGTTTTAATAAAATGGCACAGAATTTTCAGATAGCTGGAATAATATAACATCAAGGCTATTATTTAAAGAAAAGGATAAGGACAATATAAAGTTAAACAATTATAGTTCAATAGTAGTAATGTCAGTGTTACATAAAGTTATTGCATACATGGTAGCTAGGAGATGACAAAGTAGATGGGAAAAAATCATATAGTGGGAGAAATGCAAGGAGATTTTACATCAGATAGGCATATAGGAGAAGATTTATTTGTAGTCACACAATTTGTAGATATGAATAGAAATACAGGTAGACATATATATATATATATATATATATATATATAAAATACATATTTTGCGGGTTCATCCGTGTTAAAAACTTTTAATATCAATTTACTGACGTTTCGACTTGATCACACAAGCCATCCACAGAGTTATAAAAAGGTAGAAAGACGGTTGTAGAGGCGCTACAATCACTGGTTTGAATAAAACATTAAAAATCCCACCAATAGCAAAAATGTTAAATTTAAGAATGTTTTTTAAAGAAATCTTTCCAAATAGGAGGAAGTTTGCACGTATCATCTCGCTTATTGATACAGTCTGGCCTTTTAAGTATCTCAATGGCTTCTCTGATTTTGCATTGGTAGAGATTATCACATCTGGATATGATCCTGGTACTAGAAAAATCTATTTTATGACCTGAATCTAGTATGGAGTGAGAGTGCTGATGATGATGAGTGTTGTTTAACTGCATTAGCATGCTCATCTCTCCTAACACTGATGCGACGATTACTCATACCTATGTAAGAAGCTTTACAATTTTTACATGAGATTTGATAGACACCATGAGATTCAAGAGGGATTGAATCCTTAGGCTTGGTTATTATATTGCTGATCTTTTGATGAGCAGAAAATGCTGTATCTATATTATAGCGTTTTAATATACGTCCGATACTGTCTGTAGTTCCTTTTACATATGGAACACAAATCCTAATAGCTGACTTATCATCTTTTTGTTTCCTATTTTGTCTATTTTGGGCTTGAAATAAGGCTTTTTTTATAAATTTATAAAAAAAGCCTTATTTCAAGCCCAAAATAGACAAAATAGGAAACAAAAAGATGATAAGTCGGCTATTAGGATTTGTGTTCCATATGTAAAAGGAACTACAGACAGTATCGGACGTATATTAAAACGCTATAATATAGATACAGCATTTTCTGCTCATCAAAAGATCAGCAATATAATAACCAAGCCTAAGGATTCAATCCCTCTTGAATCTCATGGTGTCTATCAAATCTCATGTAAAAATTGTAAAGCTTCTTACATAGGTATGAGTAATCGTCACATCAGTGTTAGGAGAGATGAGATGCTAATGCAGTTAAACAACACTCATCATCATCAGCACTCTCACTCCATACTATAGATTCAGGTCATAAAATAGATTTTTCTAGTACCAGGATCATATCCAGATGTGATAATCTCTACCAATGCAAAATCAGAGAAGCCATTGAGATACTTAAAAGGCCAGACTTATCAATAAGCGAGATGATGTGCAAACTTCCTCCTATTTGGAAAGATTTCTTTAAAAAACATTCTAAATTTAACATTTTTGCTATTGGTGGGATTTTTAATGTTTTATTCAAACCAGTGATTGTACGCCTCTAAACCGTCTTTCTACCTTTTATAATCTGTGGATGGCTTGTGTGATCAAGTAATCAGTAAATTGATATTAAAAGTTTTTAAAGGATAAAAATATGTATTTTATATATTTAACCCGTGCAAATCTTCGTTTTAACATATATATATATATATATATATATATATATATATCAATTAGGAAATATAAAAACAGAGTTAAAAATGGAGTGGGACTAAGGAAGGATATTCTTTGTCACAAATTTTGTTTTTGTTATATTTGAAAGAAATGGAGAGAGCACTAGAAAGACTAGGAAGAGGAATAAAATTAAGTCTTAAAATGTAAAAGTTGTAAACAAATTTACAAGGAGGAGGTGGATCAGAAATCTAATATAAAAACTCCAAATTTTCAGCACAAAAATGCTCTCTTATAAAGTTAAGCAGTTGCTTCCAGGAGCTATGCTCATTTTAAAATTAACATGAGTGGCTAGGAATACCCCAGTTTTGCTGTCTTCCTTTGGAAGAATGGTGACCTACCTTCTGCAAGTCATCATCATTGCTGTGGAATAGACTAGATCAGTAGTACCATTAGCTGCCAGAGGATACCAAGGAGAACAACCAATTTAGAAGTGTCAGTGCCTATTTAATGCTGGACAACTCAGCCCAGAAGAAGATTGGTAATATTTTTTCTCTGCAGAGTCTTTAAATCTCTATTAAAATATTCTTAATATATTTTTTAAAGCTGGCTATCTGTAATGAACATTCATAACTTATAATCCTCAGTTAAATAAAACTCTATAAAATAAAGTTTCTAAACTTGAAATAATTAAATCTGTGTTTATATTAAATCTAATATAATTGTAACAATCTTGTCTATAAAACTAAACGTAAATGTAATTTTAAAGTAGATTTTTCTTTAAATGTAACCAGTTATTATTTAAGTTTTCTAATCTGAGGTCATGCCTATATTTCTTTTTTTTATTTTATTTTAATTGAAATGTTATGATATGCCATAAGTCAAAGCAGAGATAAGTAATTTAGTAAACTTTCAAGAGAGATGATTAGAAGCTCTCCAGTCGAATATTTTTTTACTCTTTTTAGCAAACATAAATCTCTGTTTTGGAATCTATTCTTATATATATGACAACAGACCACTTTGTGTTTGTTGTTATACATATATGTTACTTAAGCTATTATGTATCAGCTTGTCAATAAGGTTTGCAAATTATTAATATATATGTCTTAGTTAGATAATGGCAGGGATGATACCTAAAGGCATATTAGTAATTATTAATTAAACCCCTAAATATTCTTTTCTCCTCCCTGGTTTATTATATGAAATACACAGATTTAATATTTCTAAACTACATTGCTATTAATGAATCTCTCTTAGCATGATTAAGTTATGCTAATTCAAGAACTAGATTAAGGTAGTTTTGCTGAAGAAAACTATAGAATTTTGCACATTTAAATTTATCTTTAATTTTAGTAGTATTTTATAAGTGTTATGAATGTATTATTACTAAACCCTACATATGTATTTATGTCTTGCTACTTTTCCTTTTTAAAATGAGCTTATGGTGACAGATCATCCCATTATTTATTTTGGACAGCCATAATTAGATCTGGCTACTTGGTACTGAATTCTGTGACTAACTATACATTCATATTGTGAAACATTATTTTAGTATTTGGTCCCATAGTATCAGAAGCTCCACTATAACACCAGTTTGTTTTGCCCTATTATAAAACTTCAGCATTAGTCTGAATGTGGAATCTAGTTCACTTAAGGAATCTATGTGGAGCATATTCATTGCTCACAATTAATATATTAGCATAAATTAATTAACATTTATCATATGTCATCTCTGTAATATTTGGATTCTCAGTAACAAACCTAGAAATAGTTGGCATAACATATATATGTAGGCATGAGTTTGAATCACAGATGATAAACTGTAATAATAATATATATAAAGTGCATTCCTAAAGATAAGATTCCTGTAACCTAAATCATCTCATCATTGTAGTAACACTTATGTGTGTAAAACATAACCAATTCACACCTGTTTGTTGTTATATTAATTAATTTGTTTATTTTATTTATTAAAGATATTAAAATTATAATACAGTTTAAGATCTCACAATCCACTTCAAATCATTCCAAATCCATCTAAATTAATATTATTTTATTAATATATTGTAACTAATTAAGGGAGTCCAAATATTATAGATTTCTCAAAATATAACACTATCAATAATTATAAGCAAATTATTAATAACAAGTATTATAACTCAGGTATACAGACAGTAATCTTATCCACTTTCATTTCTTGGTTTGATGTTAAGTGCATGTTTAAACAAATACTAAGTGAATATGGTCTAGCAGGGTGCCACTAGATTATCTGAATCTAGACACGGTTATATCTAATAACCTTTCACATGTACCGGGTTTGAATCCCCTTTTTGGTACTTTATTTCTAATAAAAATGGAAGATTTTGCTTTTTGAGCCATATCACTATACGCACTAATATTTAGGTAAAAGTAAAACATCTTTAAACCAAAGTGGAGTATATTAGACATAAATCATTTCTTAGATCTTAGCATAACAAATGTGTTTCAACATTTTTATAAGTTTACTAGCTCAGATTATATATAACTAATTTAGGATGGCAATTCACTCATCCTTGCATGAAATAGATGATGGGATGTGGTTATAATAATACTAAGAAATCACTAAATATTATAAAATCAATATTTATTTATGGCCTTTAAACAGTTAAACAGCTCATTAATTAAAACGTTGATGACGATGATGATGATGATAATAATAACGATAATGACAAGGGTTTCAACTACAGCTCTAGGACTAAGCCTAAACATAAAACTAATTTTTTATAAAGAAATTCATAATTATTGCTTAATTTTAGCATACTTACTTATATCTTAAATAACTAATATTCAACCACTGATGATGATGAATAATCACACTTAACAAAGACTACACTTAATGAAATATATACGCCTCGTTTAATAAAACAAACTAATATTTATTACTGCATTTCTAACATATACATAAAATTTCTAGATAAACATGAAAATTGACATGAATAATAATAATAATAATAATTGATTATATAACAATCCTCAATTAATTTCAAGTTCTTCCCCCTTTCCCTTAAAATGTATTTTGTATTAAGTTGGATGTCACATTGACCATGATTTTCACTCCATGAGAAACGTATTTCAAGAAAAAAAAATATTATCTGCTCATTAGCACACATACTTTATAAATCTAACATGTAAGTAGAATGTAAAAGAAAATGTTAATAGAATTGAAAGAGCAAGTTTTAGAAACAAGTTTTAAATTATTTTCTCCCCCGCTCTTCTACCTCTGAAATGCTATACTTAACTTGAAACAAAATAATCTAATATTCTAATACTACTCATTATTTCACATTCACTCGCAATTATACACATATAAAAATATTATTATGTATGTGCGTGTTTTATCCCATAATAACAAAATATTATTTAAAACCAAAATAATAATAATATATTAGTTAAAACTAAAATCATAATACCAAAAAAAAAATTGTTTTACACATTAATATTTTTCATAACTGTAAAATTAATAAACAAATAACTTTCATACATTCAAGATCATTTATGAAGCTCAAATTTATTATTAGTAAGACATTCTTGTTTTTAATCGATCTGAATAGTCTTTAAAAGTTCTTTAAATAAAATATACCACTTTATTGCTAAAATGTTTATTAAGACTGATATCATAAAGAGAATAGATATAAAAAGTCATATTACCGATCTTTTGTTTGTGGCGAATTTCCAAGGGTTCAAACTTGTCTTGTATAATGTCTATATTTCTGCAGCTACCATTTCCGTTTTACTGGGAACAATCTCTTTCTTGAGGTGTATAACTATTTGATGATGATGACTCTATTGAGGTTATTTGCTTTAGTGGATAATTTGGAAATCATTATATTAATTTTTCTTCTCTTCCTGTCAAGTGTGATTCTTTTAGTGGATGAAATACAGCAGTTGTTTTCACATTTATAAATTTTCTTGAGTTTAAAATCAGTTGTTGGAACAATAAATTGGACTTGATGATTAATATTTATCAGTAGATTAATTCATCTTTCATCGAATGCAGGTGAATGCTTTCTTCCTTCTATTAAAAACATCTTATTTCTCTGGTCAGTTGAAAGGTGTAGAATATTATTTTAGACAAGACATCTTTTCTTTCCTATGTGATGTTCAGCTTCCCCAGATGGTCCGGAAAAGATGGGACATACATATAATTTTTCTAGCCAGCCATTTCTTATATTTTCAACATTCAATTTAATAGTTTAATAATCTGAATCATAATCACAAAAATAATAATAATTCCAGACAGCTTTTTATATCCAATTTTTAGCTAACTTAACCAATCAGAGATAGCGTCACTTGCTATTTTTGGACAAATTCATTTTAATTAGATCTCTAATTTATTTTCAACTAAATTATTTTTCAACTGAAAAGTTTAATCCTTTTTCCAGACACTTTTGTTTTAAAAAAATAGACTTAATCCTTATTTCCTTTCTTTTTTTACATTTAGGTAACATTTCCAATCTTTGAGCTTCCTTCTTTAGATCTTAAGATAAGACAATTTCAAAATTAGAGCTCTCACCCATTATAAGCTCCCAAAGTGAAAAACAATCATTTACAAAAAAAATTGCTACAAAGATAGATATCTGATTAAACAGATTTCCTCTTTTAACAAAAAATTGTACAAAAAAAATAATTTGACAGATTTAATCCTTCCTTTTCTTTCAATATTTAGTAAATGTAAATTTCTGTATGTAATGTACACACATCCTTCATTCTTTCAAATCATTCATAAACTAACATTAAATAATATAATTGCTAGCTTAGTAATTATAACCCTATTATTTAAAATTAAATCTGTAACTTTTAAATCCCAACTACAATTATAGAAAAGCAAAATAGAAGTATAGAATAAGATATTAGAATTGATCAAGCATAGGTTAGTTTTAAAGAAAGTTAAAATGTTGAATATTTGAAATATAAAACAATTAAATAGTTTACACATACATTGCCTATACGTATGCATTATAACTTTGCTTTTTAAAGAAAAATTAAAATTTTAAATATTAAATGTGTGTACTGCTCTTTTTGAGATTTATTAACACACAAACAAGTAAAGCATATAATTGTTGTCCCACTCTTTCTGTCTAAAGCGTTTGAAATTTTGATCTGGTAGGGTTTGAACTTGGATGCCCTACAACTTCCTTTATGGTTATATAAAAATGTGATGATGATTTTGTTTTACACTTTCTTACATGCACATTACTATAAATTTGGCTAGTGACCAAATTGTAATGGCACAATATATATATATATATATATATATATATATGCATTAGTTTATTTAACCATAAGTGTGTGTTTATTAATATTATTAATAATTTATCAGTCATTCCCGAGTCTCATATTCCACCCTTTTCTATGCTGACTTGTGAATCAAATTGAGACAGAGTGTAACCTCATATATGTCATCCATAGGATATTAAATCATGGAGTGCTGATAAAGAAGTTGAAGTATGGTTAGATTCAAGGTCTCAATCCCTCATCTGGATCAGCTTTAGTATAATTTGCCAGAACTCTGGATTTAGTTGTGTAAATGTACAAATATGACCACTATAATCCTTAAAAAGAGATAAAAGCATTTAGAGAGTGAATTTCTTATAATACATAATTATGAGGAATGGGAAAAGTGGATAAATTAATTTGTTAGAGAAAAGAAATACTTATGGAAAATTAATATGAATTAAAAAAAAATGGAGTTATATAACAATAAAAATTATATGAAATATAAAATATAAATATATATCTTAAAGGAACTTATTGTTATTTGTTGTAAGGATAGGAGCTTAAAAAATTATGGGGAAAAGATAAAAATGGAACAAGAATTTGAAGTGTGGATTTTGTGGAAATAGGAGTAAGGGTATTGAATATTTATTTTTTGAGTGTGGAATGGGAAAAAAAATTAATGGAAATGAAAAGGGCTGAGATTTTGATTTATTTGTTTAGATCCTTTATAATGAAAATGTGAAACATGAAAATATGCTAGTATGTTTGATGAATAGCTTTTATTATAATGTTATAGGAGAAGAAATAGGTGAATTGGGTTTGGGAAAATAATTTATTAATAAGAAGTAAATGAGCTTATTATGATATACTATGACTTTGGGGGAATTTTCCTACTAATGTTTTTGAGCAGTGATACTTTTCCTCTCATTTTCAGGCCCATATGATTTTTTCAGTTGGAGAGCTGACTTTAAAGACATGTAGATGTCTAAAAGTTTCAGATCTTCTTCTAACAATTATCTTTTAGATAAATGCTTTGCTTGAGTTGGTTTTTTAGATCTAATGTCCCAACTCCTCACTGAAGAGACCCATAGGTCGAAACTGGTCTGGGGATGGGGACAATCCAAGATAAAAATGATTTGAATGCCTTCTCTTGTAGTAGCATTTATCATAAATAAAAAAAAAAAGCTTGTTTAGAGCTATTAGCACGCTCTTAATTTTACATATTTGTAAGTGCAAGCTATATATAAGTCATGTGACATCTGACTTGTTATTATTACTATTCTCATTTAATGAGAAAATAATTTTTATCACCAATTCCATTATGATAACATTTACTGATTCAAGATTTTAATATTTTTAAAAGACAATAACTTAAATTAGACTCCACAATATGATTTGCAATAAATCAAGTTGTTTTGTCTACAAAAATTAATGGTATGCCAGTTCATCATATTAAACTCTATCCTTTTTGAAAATTTATTTAGATATAGGTATGATAGCTAAATTTTTGCTGTTTTTATAATCCCCCCCCCCCATAAATTTTTGACATTATTGAAAGTGACCTCAAAATGGAATTGAAAACTTCTCCAGAATGGTGCTAATATATTTTAATACATCAATTTTAATCTTAGTTATACTAATATTAGAGGACATTTTCCAGAAATCTGAATCATTCTATTTATAATATGGTCTATTGTTTTCATTGAAATAACATTCCTGCATCTTGATATGTCAAGAGTTGTACCTAAATTTTTAAAAGTTATTGGTAAATATGTGCTTTGGTAAATTTTGCAATTAATTCTAATTGACAATGTTAACTCATTTTGCAACTGACATATTGGTCATACATGCAAACTGCTGTAGTTTCTTGTAGCCTTTTATCAAGATTACTTTTGCCCAATTCAATTTAATACAAAGGCAAAGTGATTGATTTGAGAAGTGAAGACTTCTGAATTAAAACTCAAACTCTTGTTTCCATTCTTGAAAATCACATGACATCCAAGCTTCATCCATTTGATCTTTTTTTCTTCAAATATGAACAGTTTGATAAATCATTAAGCCAGATATACATTTATAAAAACTTGGATTTATTAAAGACAGTCTCTTCTCAACACATTAAAGTTTATTTCAAAAACTAAATTTGAAAATGCAACATTTATTCTCTCAACTACAAAGGAATAGTATTCATTGTTAAAAGAAATTCTTCCAAATATTGGCTTCTCAGATTAATTCAGAGACAATTATTGTGTTAAACATCAGATATAATGTAAAAAAATGAAAAAAAAGGGAGTAAATCATAACTTATAGATTAATATAAAATATTTATGATTTTAGTGATTGTAGCATGATTTTAAATTATAAGATTCCTAAATCTACAAAAAAGAATTTTTTTGATAGTTATAAATTATTATATTGAAGACAAATATGTTTATTTATTATATGAATAATTTCAAAGATAGCCAAGTAACTTTCAAACATCAAAGTGTCACATTAAGCATACAAGTTTAATTTAGGTTTTTTTTTTTTACCTTCACATTTATGAGGAAAAAATAATAGTGGATTCTACAAATTGAAGATTCTTTGATCAATTCCAGCTAAATAAAGTAATGAGAAGAATTATAATGCTCAATTTGCTTTTTTGCCACATGACCACAATAATAATTAACCAAACTGTACATTTTTTAAAATGATCCAGAAATTATTAACTCTGCAGCCAATTACTCTTTAGACTGAGATACCTGCTCAGGGAAATATTAAATGTGTTGATTCCTTCAAGTATATTTTCAAAAGATTATTGTTTTTTGTAATTTTAAAGTATTGGTTAATGGACTAGATTTATCATGTTCAGAACTATGGATTGTTAGCAGTCTTGCTTGCTAATTAAAGGTCACATGGCATTTTATATAGTATAGTTTATAAATCATTGAAACAGTGCTTCATTTTGACAATATCAATTAATCTGACCATCAAAATGATTGGGTGTATAAAACATTTTGATTTTTTTTAATTAAAAAGTTGATACTAGATCTCTATTCCTTTTTATCATCTTTGCATTGTTATAATCAGGACCTAACATTAGGATTATTTGATTTGTTAATATTAATTTAAATTATTCTCTTATTCTTCTCTTTCACTTTCTTTGCACACCTTCATATATTCATATATATATATATATTGCTTATAACACTTCTTTCATATACACTTCAATGCAAACAAATTTTCTTAAAAACTTCTTTCGACTATCTGGCAGTCTTCATCAGAGCTACAATATTTGAATAATATAAATACACAACCATCATTTCACATTTTCACATTTCACATTTGTTTATTTTCTAAGAAAAATATAGAAGTTTTTAAGAAAATTTGTTTGCATTGAAGTGTGTATGAAAGAGGAGTTATAAGCAATTAATTTAATTTAATGATTTAAGACATATTATCTGAGGTTTTTATTTTCCCATAAGAATTATAATAGTTATATCTTTCTATTAAAATAATTTTGTCCTGTATCATTTAGAGCAGTAGTCGAGTGTCAGACCCTGGAGTGAAAAGTCCTTGAATCGATTCCAGTTCTGGCAGTTCAAATGCTTTATCTTTTTATGAACTCTAAAGTAATAAATCCATGCAATTATTTATTTTCTTTATTAAAGTAACTTAATTTATATTGTTGTAAAGGTTTGTGTGAGTGGTTAGTGTGTTTATCTACCATAATCTGAAGTTTCTATTTGAGTAACACTTAGACTTTTTTTTTTCAAGAAGTGGGATCCGAATTTTTTCAGATAATAACACAAGTCAACCTAGCTAGAAATCTAATACAAGTCGGTAAGCGGATATTTAGTGGTTGTAGATAGATAAATAAGTTTCAGAACATATGGATTTATAAAATGATTATTAGATTAAATCGCGCTCGAATACGCAGCAGAAGAGATTTTTTTTTTCTAGTTAAAGTAACAAAATAAGGCTGAGCTTTTCCGAGAGTTACAATACTCTCATGTTCATAGTTGGGGTATTACTTTCATTGAAGTGATGTATAAACCTCATATCTTTACATTGAGATGAGTATTTGTATGCTGTCGGTAAAAATAACAACACCATTATTATAAAACATATCATTTATTACAATAGCTGAATTTATTGGTTCTTTTACCATAAAGATAAAAAAAATGTTACATAAATATTGCATATATAGAATTGAAATAAAAGTATATTTAAAAAACAAACAAACACGAATGTATAATTTTGTGCAGATAAATATTTTTTTAAGAAAAATTAAAATTTAATAAAGTAAAAAAAAATTAATAGTGATTCTTTGTTTAAAATTAAAATTCGAATATTCAAATATTTTAAAATATAATTTTTTATTTACATTCTGTACAGTTTTATGTTTACATTTAATTTCTGGGAAATGAAAACAATACTTTTAAAATAAAAATGCGGAACTACGCTGCCATTAGAATAACTAGGCAATTACTAGGGATGTAGACTTCAGAGGAGAACAGTATAAGACTTGTAAGATTTACAAGGCCCTGCATGGCGATGCGATGCATATGGCTTCTCCTTTATTGCAGTCAGGAATCTCTCAACCACTACGTCTAGAGAAACCTGTTAGCTACCTTACCTTCTCTTTTTATTCCCAATCTGTTTTTCCCATATTCTTTTCTATCCTGCTCCATCCCATTTCCACAACATCATCTTTATCCACTCTATGGCCTTTATATCTAGATCAATCGATCTTCATCTGTCATTTCCTGAGTTCGATCTTTGTATAAACTCAGTAATAAACAATTTCATTATTTAGGTCAAAGCTTTATACAAATTAGTTGCTTAAAAAAACAATATATTGGTGATTATTTATCTTTTCTATATGTGTATGGTCATGTGTATCAGTGGTGTGAGATAGTGTGGATAGTTGAAGGATGCTTGAAAGTCTAAGTTCTAATCCCCTATATTTACAATTTCTTTTTATATAAAAGTTTATAGTTCAGAGTTAGTCACAATCTTAAATGATATATATACATAAAGTATGTGAAGTAAAAAAAATTAATGTTAAGTTGCCAATTGTGTAAACGTTATATCGTGTTCGAAAAAATTAAAAGACTGAAGTGGAGTTGGGCTGGACATATTGCTAGAAGAGATGATAATAGATGGACAATGAAATTTTAAACTGGATTCCAAGAGATTGTAAAAGACTAAGAGAGAGAGACCACATGTGAGATGGATGGATGAAATAAGAAAGTGTGCAAGGGTGATGTGGAGAAGAGAAGCTAAAGATCGGAAAAGATGGATTGAACTTGGAGAGACCTTCATCCTGCAGTGGATTGATAATGGTTGTTGTTGTTGTTGATGATGATGATGATGATGATGATGATGATATCGTGTTCCCCTCCCCTTAGTTCCAAATAAAGTATGCCCAAATATTTTCTTCTATGTTTACAAAAGATAGCCAAAGATTACTTAATATTGCAATTTAAAGTAAATTTAGCAGTTTCAAGTTTTGTGCCTTTTATTTTTTTCAACACAAAATATCTGTCTTCACTCTAGTAAATTAGATAAGCACTGTTTGGACAAATTCAAAAATGTGCGTGCATAGGTCATATATCTAGAGATTCTATTAAACAAATTAAACATTCTCGTTTGCTAAAGTCATTATATCTTCCGATCAAAAATTTTATCCTCAATCATAGTGACAATCATCAAATAATTCTTTCATCATTGACTCGTTTATTTTCTTATTATATACAACTTTAATAAAAGAACTACGAAAATAATACTCTTAGTAATGCAGCAGTAGAAATATCAAAAATAATATTGGGAGAAAGTTAAGTCTAGGAATATGCGGGATTTAATATTAAGTGAACAAGATAATTGAGGTTAGTCTTAATAACACAATTGTCTCCACATATCTTATTCTGATTTTTTTTTAAGTTTAAAAAGATCAAGAGAGTAACTTCTTAAAAGATATTTGGAAAGATAATTTAAGAAGAAAAATGCTAACAACAGAAATTTAAGAGATGAAAATGTTTAGTGATAAAAATTAAAAAAGCATAGCACAAATTTATATGAAACAATGGCTAAATTAAAAAATCATCGTTTTCAAACATTATCATTTCAATGCAAGTCAAAAAAAAACCCAATTTAACCAGTTTTCTGAACTATAGTCCTTCTCCTTCACAGCAGCAAACTTTCCTATTTCATCCATTAATTTTACATGTAGTCTCTTTCGAGATTTTTAACAATTTTTTCGAATCCAATAAAACTAACTGTTTATTATTACTTTTTCTAGTAATCTGTTCACCTCAGTTTGTATTTTGTTTTTTTTTAGGTATTTTTGTTACTTCTAACATATATCTCTCCATACCTCATTGAATAGTCTGAATTTTCTGCATTGCTTGTGTTAAGGGTCCAAATCTGAGAACCATAAGTAAGAACTGGTAGAACATATGTGATGAAGTCTTTTCAAACACACAGCATATTCAATTTATTTATACCAAAAGAACTCTGCCCAAATTTAATTTTATGACATTTTATCCAATATATTTCTATCTGATCAATGTATTTACAATTGTTAACTTCTTTTAATTCATGATTATCAATCATATTTTTTTAGTATTTGTCTTTAGTTCTATTGTCTTACTTTCATCTGATAACTCTTACAATATTTCCTTAAATTCTATACCATTATTTGCAAAAAAAATCTCTATTTATTTTTATTTTCTTCACTTATTATTTTAATCCATTAAATATTTTTATGCTAATCTTCTTAATATTACCATGTATCATTTTGATAAATATTCTAGATCTATTCTTGATGGTCCAAAGTTTTAATTACAACAATAGTGCTCATAGAATCAAATGAATTTTCATAATCTACAAATGCAAAGTAGGCAACTCATATTCATTAGTCCTTTTTTTATAACTTCCCTCAATACTTGGATATGTTCCACTGTGCTAAAATCATTTTTAAATCCAGTTCATTCTTTTACTTATTTAAAATCTAAAGATGATTGTAGATCCATTATAGATTTGCTATTTTAATATAAACTGAGCACTGATTATATATTGTGTGGGAGATGAATCTGGGCCTACTGATGAGTGTTGGTTCAACACGAAATACGTATATTGGTGATTATTTATCTTTTCTACGTGTGTGTGGTTATGTGTATCAATAGAATAAAATAATGTGGATAGTTGAAGATTGCTTAAAAGTCTGAGTTTAAATCCCCTATATTTATAATTATCTTGGTAAATAATTTTGTATAAACCTGATAAAAAAATAATAGAACTATAATTTCTAATATCTTTTTCATTTTTTTAAAAATACCAATATTACTACTGCATTTTTCCAATCATTTTTTTAAAAAAAAATCGTAATAATTCTAACATTGTCTGGGGCTTTTCCCTTTTTCATACATTTAATTGCATTTTTCATTTAAAATACCTCATAATGCAGAAGATGTAAAAATTCTAAGGGGATCTTTATCTGTTTATTGTTTATCAGTTGAGCGTGTGTGTATATACATATATAATAAAATTCTTTCTGGGAATAAGGGCTATAATTTAATATTGCCTGTCATGATTGAAAATATCTATTTTTTTAAAAAAACATTCACATACACATTCGTCTTGCCTTCAAAAAAACTTGATCGATATTTCAATTAAGAACTACTGGTTAACTAATAAGAAAGAACGTGGTATTTCTTAATCTTAAACACAGAGGTAAAAAAAATCAATATCATACTGTATAATACATATTAGTGAACAATCCATTCACACTCATTTACTATATGAATAAGCATATAGTAATAATAGATGTAATGATAATAACTGCAGAGAAGATAATAAGATGAATTTGCCCGGCTTAGTTTCTTTAAGGCCTTAAATAAGAATCAAAGAATCTTCTTTCTATTAGTAGTAAACTCCTTTTTCTGCAGCCAATTGAAAAATAAAAGAAAATAATTACTGAAAATTAAAAAATTATAAGCATTAAAAAAAAATTATAATGCCCACAAAAAAAAAAATATAATAAAGTGTGTGGGAGTGAACAAATTAATTAACGTCATGCGATTTCCAAATGTTATAAAAGAATGTAGTTTTTATTTATATTAATGGAATATTTAGTTACAGTTGATTTTTAAATCAATTAAATTTCAAATATTTATTCTTGAGAAGTAATTTCCAAAAAAAATTTTTTTTTTTTGTAAGGTGAGGTTTGAAATGTGATTAATGTTTCAAAAAATAAATGTTTTAAAATATAATAAATGAAATTGAATACCATATTTGTATTTAAACAACAAATAAAATTTTAAAAAAATAATGATTTATATGCTAAAACATCATGCATGGAAGGTATTTGTAAATACATAACTTCTATAGAAAGTGCTCTGAAAAATGTGTATGTACAGAGTTTTCTGGACAGAGATCCTACTGAGGAATGGAATTTTTATTTACAGCTTTATATTCTATTATTACTTGATCAAGCGTATTTTTTTATGTAGAGATAGAAGCAAAAATAAAATATAATATTGAGATGATCACTTTTATAAAAGTGTTGTAGAATGACACCTGTAATTCTCACATTCATTAAGAGTTCTTTGATAGTGTTGTATGCCACACCCAAAGAAAGTTTTTTTGTATTTTTACTGTTCTAATTTTGAGTTTTGTTATTATAACATTATTTACAACGTCAATTCAATCTTTAATCTCAAATGCAACTATTAAATGTGATACTATTAGATACACCACTGATATCAGATTTGCTATTTATGAGCATATTAATGAATTGTTTGGACAATAAAAAAAATTCATAATATCTCCATCAATTTTGCTTTAAATAATAAGCTTCCAACTAAAACTATGCTATAAAAAAAGCCTTAAATTTACTAATTCTGATAACAGGTGTGTTGTGGATCTCTTAATAGAAGAATATAAAGAAGATGACAATATTCACTAGGATAATAAAATTATTAACACAGGCAAAACTCTCCATACAGTAGTGCCACTCAGTGCCAGCCAGATGAGTAAGTAATCAATGGATGTTACTCTGGCTGGCACTGAGTGGCACTACTGTATGGAGAGTTTTGCCTGTGTTAATAACAGTTATGTGCAAGCATAAGAAATGGCGATCATGTGATAATAAAATTATAATTGATAAAGGTTTTACTATGTTGGTTTAGCCAAGATGCCAGAGACTGAAGAGCTTTATTGGAGATAGAAAAAAATGTAATGTTCTTCTACTTCTGACTATACATATGTTTAGCATGCATTAAGGTTACATTTAAATATTTTCAATATTTTTAAGGTGTATGAAGCAGTATTAAATTTATCTTTGATTCATTTATGCACTTTTAACTGTTGTTTTTTTCATAGAACATTCAAGTAATTGAACAAAAATATTACGTGAATTTCAATTTATATAGTATTTCAATTTATATAATATGCAATAAAGTCAAGCAATAAATTTTCTTTTAAAGCACTGACTATAATGCCTTCTAGTATCAAAGTAATCCATTTTGAAAGTCCAAAATTAATCTACTTTCCCTCCAATCTATTACTTTGTTCAAAATTATAAAAATATAAGAAATTGGGGGTGGTGGGGGGATAATTAAACAATTTATTGCTCAGGAGATCAAGTCGTATTTGAACCTTGGAAATGACAGATCAATTTCAAATTGGAACCTTCAGTTTGAATCCACTCTACCACTACAATAAATCATGAGGAGAGGGAAATCAGAAACCACATTAAAACTTGTAATATTGTTTTAAATATTTTTAATATCAAAAAATAGTATTATAATTTTATGTTTTTACTATAACGGAAAAAAACTCATCAATATTTGCAAAATTTGGTGATTTTATTTTTAATGAAGACAATAACCATGTTTGACAATTCCTCTTGACTAAATGACATTTTAAATTTTTTTTAAATTATCTTCAGTTTGTAAACTTTCCCAGAATTCCATTGTGGATAGTTTTGTTAAAAAAGTACCTATTGTCAACTCCAAGTTGGATAAGGTTGCAAAAGCAGAATTAGTGAATCAGTTTTAAAAATTGTAAACATACATTGATTTTGCATTACAAATTACTGATAAATTGGATTATTCAATGTCATTTATTTTTTTGATGTGTCAACAGTGGTTTTGGATAGTTCTTAGAATTCAAAATGGCCATGAGCGCACTCTACATCAGTACCTAATTGTCAGGATAATTCAGATTTCTCTTTGCAAATGGTATCCTTAGAAATGCATATAACATGGTAGGGTGATGGATTTATGAATAAAGATTTTCAGGACTAATATAGATAATGTATTATATGTGCATAATAATGAGCAATAGGGAAAAAAGATAAATAAGTTTGTTAAGGAAATACAGTTGTGGAAAATAAATATAAAAAAAAATTAATTTGGATTATATATATATAATAAAAAGTCAGATGTCACATGACTTATATATAGCTTGCATTTACCAATATGTAAAATTAAGAGCATGCTAATGAGCTCTAAACAAGCTTTTTTTATTATTATGATAAATGCTACTACAAAAGAAGGCATTCAAATCATCTTTATCTTAGATTGTCATTAGCATGCTCTTAATTTTATATATATTCATTACATATCTTTTCATATTATATATATATATATATATATAATATGAAAAGATATGTAATGAAGTACATGAAATTAATTGTTATTTAATGTATACATATGAGCTTTAGATGTCAGGAAAAGAAGGCAAAATGAAATAAGGATTTGAATTACAGATGTAGTTTAAGCAAAAAGTGAAGAAAATATATCAACCATTTATTTTTGTTGCATAAGATATTGAAATATGACCAGAATAAACAGTATATTGAGAGAATTTTAAAGCAAAGAGAAATAGAGACTATGTTTTTTGTTCATATTTTTATAATGAAAATAGAGGAAATGATAGAATTATGGAACTAACAAAGCAGCTTTTATTAAATGGAATAGAAAAAAAGATGAATTAGAGCTTGAAAAATAGTTTAGTAACAAAGAGTAAGAATTGGTATATAAAGATTTCAACTAAATTTTCTGTCCATATGCACAGAAACTTTTTGGCTTCTTTTAAGAAAACACTATTTTACTTCATTTTATCTATATATGTTATATATAGAGCTCACAAAATAAGCTCTTAACAAGCTTTGCAGAATATTCTCAACCCCAGATTGATTTCTGCTACTGGTGTCATCAGTGAGGTGCCAAGATATTCTGCAAAGCTTCTTAAGAGCTTATTTTATAAATGCAAGCTTATTAAATTAGGTCATGTGACATCTTACTTGATTTTTTTTGTAATCTATATAGATTTTACTGGAACTGTAAATTACAATTTAAAATAGACTAAATTTAATACATTTTTACTTTCCTGATTTTGTAGTTACTATATTATTTAGAAATCTCTTCCAATTTTATTTACATGTTTAATAAACACAGAGACACAAATCTCTATACAGTAGTTCCAGTCAATGGATGCAGGAAGGTTTGTGTAAGCATAAAGAATGTTGATCATATCATGTTTAATAAACATTTGATTTTTGCTCAAATAAAAATTTAGTTGTGTAGTCAATAAAGGATCTCAACCAAGCAGTAATTCTGGGTCTTTATTGGCTTAATTGTCATTGTTTGACAATTCTTTACCCCAATCTATTGTGGCATCTTTGTATATATATATATAATAAGTATAATAATGCCCAAGGTTAAATGGGTTAGTAAGTAATCATTAAAAGCCAGTCAACACTTAGACAATCCCAATATCAGTAACAATCAATAATCTCAAACTATTGTCAAGGCAACCTCCTTTATTGTTAAAAGGTTGCCTTGACAACAGTTTGAAATTGTTGATTATTATTGATATTGTGATTGTCTAAGTGTTGACTGGCTTTTAATAATATACATATAATTACTATTTTATTTTACAGTGTCAAATTTTATGCAGTCACAACTTTTATACTAACCACTTCAAATAAATAGATTAATGATTACTACTAATTATTTTTAACTAAATATTATCTATCTTTAAACCTGTTTAATCTGTTTTTAATTATACATAAATGCATGGATAAATACTTAAAACTTTCCACCACACATTCTTGAAGCACATAAATAAAGACATCTGAATATATATAAACATAAACTATAATTATCAAATAAAATTGTATTCCTTCATTTTTTTTAATTTAATTGAGAAAATTTTATTCACAATTAACATTTCAGACAACCAACTTTTTGGTCACCCTCAGAATTAACTACAAAAAAAAATGATGGAGGGCGTGAAAAATTGAAAATAATATACAATATCTTTATTTTCAACTGTTCAAGCTTTCTTAGATATTTTGTTGTTTATTATGTGTAGGGTGTCCAACATGATTTTCCAAAATAATAATTGTTGTTGTGAATAAAACATTACTATTTGGAAGCAAAAGAAATACAGTGGATTGTCTTTATAAACTATGAAGTTTATTATTATAAATTATACTTATATTCAAATTCAAATAATTTATGATTATTTATAACTAGAAAAACAGAACAATTGATTTTATAGTTAAAGGTTGTTTTGCAGTTCGTATATATGGTCGTAATGCTTTATAGTGTAAGGGTCACTGTTTTATATAAAGTTCAAATCCGGTAAATGTGAAAACTTTTTCAGATGACTAAGAGTTTCTAAGCAAAATTACGATTTTTTTTAAGTAGCCAGATTAGCTTAACATGCGATTATTGATTTGCTAAAAGATTTCTAAACTAATCTTAGTATGAAGTTAAAATTAAAAAAACCCACAATATGATTTTTCTTCTATTGCTTTTCTATGGAAATACTAGAGAAATCTTTGCTTTTTGTGTGTTAATTAAAATCACGGTATTATAATAAATATTTAAGGAATAGGTAAAATTTAATATTGATGACGATCGAGTATTTTTTTATTTTCTGCTCAAAAAGTACTTGGCTAAAAGCTTTTTTAAAAAAAAATCATTAAATATGTTTCCATCAGATCTTATAACATTCGTACACATCTATGTCAAGAAATATATCTAGTTTTTTTTTTTAGTTTTGACACCATTTTTGCGAATTTCTTGTTGTGTCATTTAAAACATAAATATTTTATTAATTTCAGCTTAATAGTTTACGAAATATGAGCTTCAAAATACAATATTTACAAAATGTTTTGGAATTAAAAATAATATTTAATAAACGTAAGCCATATTATATCCATAGTGACATTAATTAATAAAATTAATGAAAACTGGTAGTTGGTCCCTCGTTTAATAAATTTATGTCAGCACAATTTGCCAATTTATGACAGGTGAAATTTTACAAGATATTAATCATTTCGTTACATAATCTACACGAACATTTTTCTTTTTTTTAAAAAAAAAAAACCAGCATATTGATAAAATTCACATGAATTAAAAAAAAAACGCCACGTGACTGTCAAACGACTTTAAGCAAATGATCGAAATGTCTAACAGCAAAAAAAAAAATCTGGTACTTTAAAAAATTTTTTTTTTCAAATTGCCATTTACAAATTTAGGTACATGTATAGTAAAAACAATTTTTTGTACATAATTAAAAATAAATGTATAGTAATTATGAAAAATACATAATAATTATATATGCATTATCTTGTTGAAAATAAGACACAGGCTTGATGGTGGAATTTTTAATTTAAATCGATAAAGAGAAAAACATCAACACCACCTTTTTGGTTTTGAATTTATAGCATACTAATGATTGTACTCTTCTTTCCAATTCAAAAGACCATCTGTAAAATGTATATAATGATTTAAATGCAACATATTAACACTTTGATTTAGTAATTAATATTTAAAATTTTCACATCCTTTAATCAGTCAGGAATGGAAAAAAAATCTTCAGCAACTTTTAGTTGGGATAGTTATCAATCTGAGAATGTGAACTATTTTATTTTAAATGTCTTGATAGCTTTTTTTTTTAAAAAAAAACAAACACATAGGTTTTACTATTCAAATACAGACTCCATTATGCTTCTCATTATAACGAATTAGAAGCAGATTGTTTCATCACCATGAAATATCTACTGTAACTAGATTAGCTATATAGAGAGTTCTTATTTTATCTAGTTTATTATATGGAAATAAGGTTTGGACCCCCTACCAATATAACATAAAAGCATTGTAAAGATTTTGCAAGTGTCATTCGTTCAAACATAACAAATGTAATTTAAAGTGATTGCGTAACACCTTCACGCTCTCATTTCCATACATTTAAGATTTGCCCATACATAAATGTTTGGGTCAAAAGAATGGGTGGATTCATTCCATTCTTTCTAAAATACTATATCTCGTGCCTGAAAAAGTAAGAGTATTCATTTATAATTTATCTAAATTTAAAGCGCATGTGCATTGGCTTAATCACTAATATCATCATTACAGTATTAAAACATAGCGCTATATAAAATAATATCTCATTATAAAAGCATTAGAAAAATTTTACTTATGATGCTCCAAAAAATGTTAAGAACATAATGGCAAAGTCATGCAACCAATTACTATGTTCTTGAAGTTGCTAGATGTGATAATACAGAGTCCTCTATGGTAAAATCATGTTTTTATTTGATTGGATGTGTGAAGCAATTGAGTAATACAAGACTTCTAAACACATGTTGACAGTTGCAATTATATGTTGGACTATTTCCATCGTAATGTCTTTAGAAAAATTTAACTTTATTTAAATATTCCAAATACATTCAACTGTTAGTAATAAATAGCACATTAACCTGTGTTAGATCAAGTTAACCATGAGAATAAATCATTTAATGTCTCTTATTATTGCTCTTTGGTATCTAGACATATTTTATGTATAGCTAGTCAGATAAGCAATATTGTAATTGTAATCAATGATTAAGCCATCTAATGATTGGGCTAGTTTATTTTCTTTTATATGCATAATTTCCATTATAAGTGACACCTTGCAAAGTGCAACTTGATTAATTGATTGGTGATTGCAAGGTATAATATTACAATATGTGATCTCAGTTGATTGATTGGTTAGTGGTTGTAAAGTGTCCCTTTACAATTGGCTCCACAATGTAGCACTATGATTAACTAAGCTCCAATAAATTTATTTAAATTTTAAAATAATATGCCTAGTCCATTACAAATGGCTTCTCAACTCAGGACTTTGATAAAAATAAGCCAAGACCTGATATAAATTCAATGAAATATATGTTTCATGACAATTAGCTCCCAATGATTGGGGCAACCAACAACTAAGGAGCTTGAAAAGTGAACAATTAAGAGACTGGAATCACATATTGTAAAATGGTGTATGATGTAATTTCAAAGAAATTTCTTTTGCATTAGGGTTCATTAATGTAACAATTAGTTTATGATAGATTAGAGTTGCAATTCAAATTATAAAATTAATAGATAATCACCATTCCTTTAAGGAAGGAAATTATCTCACCATGTAGTTAACTTATCTAAATCTAGGCTTATTTAGCATATGTGAGCATTTTCAGGATGTTTAGCACCTATCAACATTTCATTGTGGCATTTTGACTTTGAATATTGAAATCTTCATGTCAGTATTATGTGGATGTAATGATATTATTATTATTATACATAGGTAATTTGGGGGGGGGGGGAGTGATTTCAAATATCACTCTTTTTTTTGCTGATCAATGCTGTAGTGTTGGATGGCATGTTCCATTAACCATGGACATTATGATCTCATTAAAATTGAAATTTTGATCATTGGGACAAATATAATTCATAATTAGGATCAGGTTGTTGATGTTTTGCTTGGATGATAATTTTTATTTAGGATAATGGTGAGGAGATGATTAGCCTTGGATCATAACAATTATTGTTGTTTTAAAATAATTACTGAAATATTGGGTGATGCTAATGTTAATTTGCAGAACTTAATGGAGATGATAATGAAAATTAAAGCTGACTTGAAAGCTAACTCTAATAAATTGAGGGAATTAAAGGTTAACTCTGATAAAATGGAAGGTAACTTTAATGAATTAAAGGCTAAATTGAAGGCTAGCTTTTCTGAATGGAGGGCTGAAGTAATGGCTAATTCTGCTGAATTGAAGGTTGATTCCCTTACTGAATTGAACACTTTAGATGGTAATTTCGAGATGGAAGAGAGTCAGGATGAAAAAAATAGTGGTAGACTTTCTCTAGGTAAAGATTCATCTTGTTTGATTAATACTTGCAAAACTAATAGCTTTTATTTAGTCAAGAAGTTTAGAAGTTCTCTAGTGACACAGAGAGGTTCAAAATAGATGAAAACACAAGATTGCTACCTGAAATTAGGTTTTGTGAGAAGAGTATGGTCAAATATTTTTTTTGAAGAGAGTGCCATGATAAATCAAAAATATTTTGACAAGTTTTCTTTATACAACAGTCTTAAAAGTAAGAATCTGAATTTTGATAGATTGTTATTTGAAGTGAGTCTTCAGATATACAAATCACATGTATTTATATGACTTGGATGCAAAAGATTTTTACACAAATATATATCACTGTAACAAATTACCTGAAAGGCAAGACATTATGTGTAGATTTAGGTCTTGTCATTTTATAGCCTATGATGGCAGAGCCAATGCAAGGTGGTTTGATATGTGATAACACAAGTTTTAAAAGTGTGAAGTTTCATCCATATATGATGAATTATTCCAACTATGAAACTTCACATTATAAAGAACCAGGTCATTATAGTTTTGTGTGGTATAAAAAAACTATATTCTTAGGTAAATTAGAGACTAAATGCTCCAATGGGAATGCATACCATTGCTGTGATGGATCTGACTTGTATTATAAATGTCATACCAGGACAAAAATGATAGGAAGTATAATGATGCGGTTTAAAAGAAACAGGGAGTTAGAAACTGTTGTTTATAATAGGTTTATTTATTATCTAGTATCTATATTCTTAAATCTTTTAAGAGTTAACTATTTTATTTAGAGCTTATCTGAAGAGCATAGTATTTTTGACTCAATTTTCAAATATCTAGTCGGGATCAAACTTGGAGTCATATGCCTCACCTTAATGCTTTTTGTTCTGTTTCTAGAAATTCTTTCCCAACTTAAGTTCTGTGTTATTGTAAGGGAGTGTTATGACCTTATAAACCCCTATTTGTTGAGTTGACATTTTGTTATTGTTATTTTGCATTGGTTAAGATAATTTTGGTCTGGTGAAAGGGATCAATGAGTATAAACTGCAGATGTAAATTTTTGAATGACGAGTTATTGTATATATTTGATATTAGTTCCTACCTCCATGTTAGTCATCCACAGAAGCACCAATTTAGGAAATTCTTTAATCTTTATGAAAGGCCATCAAGAATTGAAAAGAAAGTGGGGTTAAATGTTTATATGATTCATACACCTGATGGTCTAAAGGGAATGTATAATGCTAGAAGCCTTTGACTAGTGTCTTGTGGATAACCAACAGTATTTTGACTCTAAACCTTTCTACAATTATTTTATATTCTGGAATGTTTTATTTTGATGCTCTTGAGAAAAGTAGAAGTTCCTAGTACCAACCATGATTAAATGTTGTCATATGATAAGTACAGGAAGTATATATATATATGCATTTTTTTTAGGAAACCGCAGGTGCTTAGAATTATGTGCTTTTGTACAGGTATGTTTTAGAAATTTTATTTATTTATTACCATGTATTTGTTGTTGGAATAGGTTTATTTAAATGGGGAAGACCACCCATAACTAGTTAAATGGAAGGTATATAATTAATTTTAGGAGTTACTGTTATCATTGTCATATGTAGTTACTTATATACAATTTTTTTTGTTAGTGAGAGAATATTGTAAAGGTTGAAAAGACCCATCCATTCCATCAAAATGTCATTATTGTTTTAAAAAAATCTTTGATTTGGCTTTGATATGGGAGTTTATATATACGTTGTTGTTATTGTCATTTATTTCAATTTTTTTTTTTTTGGTATATGCATTTATTTATGATTGTGGGATTTAAATGTCAGTGGATATACGTATATATAGATTTTACCAAAATATTGGTTTGTGTTTAAAGTACTTGCCTTTTTGTAATATCAATGAGTAAAATATTGACATATAAAATTACTAAATGTGTTTAGATTGTATTTTTATTTTTAGAAATTGTTTACGATGTAATTGTATTATTTATTTATTTATCCATTTTGTTTTTGTAAACTGTAAAGCTAATTTTTATATGTAATTTTTTTTTTTAATTTTAATATTTAAAAAGATTGACGATTGTTGTAATAAAGATATTGATTTTAGCAACATATGAAAGACTGAGCTAAACAATAGACCTAAAAAATACTATAGCAACAAGGATTGACAATTGCCATTAAGAAAAGAAAGCAAAACTTTGTTAATATCTCTTATACAATTTTTCTTTACACAACTTCAATATTTATTGGAATCAATACGTCATTAGGAATGTCAGGTTAAAAAAATAAATTATGACCCAGGGTTCAAACCCTCCATCTCTCCTTTCTTTACAATCAAGATCTAGTGAAAAATAGATAAAATATTGATGAGCAGACATTTGGAGTAGAAAGCAAACAGAATGAATAGCTATTTGTATACCATAAGCCAAGATAAGCATTCGCTATATATTCAAAATCGGTCCATTATTTTAACTGATACATCATAACCTAACTTAGATAATATATGTATAGACCTATATAAAAGAAAAGTGCATTATTAATGGGAAATTAACCAACCAGGCATTAAAAACCCAAAAGCAGAAAATTCCAGCAATGTTCCTTTAAAAATGAGGAAATTGAAATTTTTAAAAAAATGTTTTTGATGCAAATGCTATTCAATTTCTCTATTAATTGAATCACTAATTATAAAGTTAATAATTGTAGATATGAATAGTGATAGCTCAAATGTAGATGAAATTAAAGTAGAAGTTGCCCCTTCCCCCCACAAGCTATATATAAACTAATATAAATCTGCTAAATGAAAGAGTAATGAGCCTATCTTTGTATTTCTGGAATTTTCTGGTTTGTGAATTATTAATACTTTGGTGGTTAATTTCACATTAATAATGTACTTTTCTTTTATACAGGTTTATATATATGTAATAATATTATAAAGCGATGTCTATTTTCTTCAAAGAAATATATGGAAACTTATAATTAAATATTAGTAAATACAGTAATCACAAATTTTGAAAAGTATAAAAAATATAATCATCCCTTAGAAATGCTTACTATTATTCTATGAGGATACGCTTTTGACTATCCTCATAGGATAGTCGAAAGTGCACCTAAGTGACAATTATATTTTTTGTACTTTTCTAAATTTTTGATTACTGTATTTACTAATATTTAATTACAAGTTTCCATATATATATAAATTTGTACTAATCATTATTTCATGTTGAAAGATTTTATTTTAAGCATATTAAATTATATGAATTCTAGACTGAGATTATGTTAATATATAGAATTTATGCTCTACATTGTACTACATCAATAAATTTAATGATTATATATGATACAAGCTAGAGTATAGGTGGACTCTCTGTATTTTTTGTTTATATATGGATTTATATTAGTTTATATACAACTTGCTAGAGATTTACAGGAACTTCCGCTATAAAATTACTAATTCTATTAATTATATTATTTTTATTTTCAAACAAATATTTTATTCTATGCCATTTTTAAAATTTATTTTTGTTTTTCAAGTATTTTATTTAAGGAAAAGAAACTTAATAAATTATGCTTTTTCAAAAAGTCATTGAATATATTCACTATCAATGCACGTCATTATATATTTTTAAATCTTTTCTTCATTCGTAAATTTTATTTAGTTTTATAATAAGTAGTATTATTTTTTTAATTTTATTATATTAAAATTAAAACATTTTAAAAAATATTTCGCTGGTCAAATGTTTTTTTTTTTTTTCACTGATTAAGTTGTAT
Source organism: Epiperipatus broadwayi (assembly GCA_028023455.1). Taxonomy (NCBI): domain Eukaryota; kingdom Metazoa; phylum Onychophora; class Udeonychophora; order Euonychophora; family Peripatidae; genus Epiperipatus; species Epiperipatus broadwayi. Next base: position 3,977,339 of record JAQFVV010012485.1, on the reverse strand, counting down.
TAAGTTGTACAAGTTTATCGACATTCTATATCTGCAATATCCTAGTTTTAATATAGTATCTTTTCTTTTCAGTTAACATTAGAATAATATTAATGGTCAAACACATTTAAGTTTATAATGTTTTACACATATGCTATGTATTAATTAAGCATCACATAAATATATAATAAATTGATATTTTACTTAAGCCTCTATAAAAATTTAAGTCTTTTGTATAGTAATATTTGATGGAAAATCTATTAACTTCTTACAATATGTGTTTCTGCCACAAATCTAATATCATCAGCTGCTCAGAAGACCAGTTAGGCTACTAGAAATCACATCAAATATAGCAACTCAATTTTTGTTTTAAGTAAACTCACAATATTGAATTAAATATTGTCAGCTTACTTAAATAGAAACTGAGCTGCTATGTTTAGTGTGATATCAAAAGACCTCCTGAAAAACTGATAAACTAAAGGTTTTTTTTTTCAAGAAAAATTTTATTATTCAAATATATGAGATATATGAACCTATCTGTGAGCAGAATAGCTCTGCGTTAACAATTCAACAAAAAAAATGATTTATTTATTAACAGCTTAATTGAAAACATGGCAATGTATGGGCAAATTAAGCCCAGATTTATCCATATAAAACCAGTGTCTTTATTGTATTAATCTAGTAATGTATCCCCATCAGGGAAATGTCTTTAATTAGGTTATCCTTTCAATGTCAATCAGTTCCCATGTGCTCTTGAACATTATTTGAACAGTTATACGATTGTCTCTTTCTTTTATAATCTTAATCTTCTTGATTAATGTTATTAGAGGATATGTTCAACTGGAATTAAATAGGAGTATACACCCCATCAGCCAAATACTAAACATTAAAATGTAACACTCCTAATTTCCACAAAAAATGCCCGATTTGATACTTTGAATCAACGTGGACATCAATGTCCTTTTCCTTTTACAGATTGAGCCAATTAAGGTTCTACAGGTTTCCAATTTAACACATCTAACAAAAATGTGTTCAATAGTCTCTTCTTCTCTCCAACATAATATACATATGTCATCAGTAGATATATATCCTCTGTTTTTTGTTAAGAAGCTACCTGTGGGAAGAGCATTAAGAGTGATCTTTACCAAGAAATCAAAATACTTCAGCTCCAGGCACCGCCATTTAAATTGTTTTAGGAAATTAAAAATAGTTATGTTGAGTGTTGAGTTTATTGACTCTATTGTTTCATTAATGAGGTAATAAGTCTCCCAGTACCGAATTTTTGCCGATTTTGATTGATTGGGGATTAACTTCATTTTTGTGATTTCATATAACAATTTAAAGAGCCAACAATTCACATTAGGAGGTGGGGTGTCTGCGGGATTCATGTTAACTGGATAAAAGTTTTGAGGGATTATGTTATTAAGTCTGGAAAACAGATTGAAGGCATGCTGGAGCCAAAATACCTGCAGTGAATGCAGCACCATACAATTTAATTTGGTAGGTCTTTGCATTTTCTGAGGCAGATTGCTACAATCTTGCCTCACCATAGGAGCCTATAACATCTGTAATTAATGCTATGAATAAGTTTCTTGGTGAATTTAATAAATGGCATGAAATATGCAATCCTGGGGAACTTTCTGTAATGAACCAATAATCTTGTTAGCCACTGTTACGATAGAATTTTGGACCTCTCTCCTCATTGCTAGTGGTGAGAGGTTAAATAAAAGGGCCAAGAAATTTGGGAGGTCTGGCTGAGAAGGGGGGGAGGATGTTTCTCCCTGAGGATAGCCTCCATGCTGTCGATTTCTCTAAGTTGAAACATAGTCCTGAAGTTTGATTAACAAAAATACATATCCTGCAAGAAGTTAGATGATTTTTTATCAAATGTTGCCATATAAAAAAACCATTAATTTTATGAAGAGTGTAAGTAAATTAATGGCAATATTATATTTAAATGTATACTTTGACTAATATTCCTGTTATATATTTGTAACTAATTAAATCTTTAAATTTGAAGTACAGTCCTCTGAAAGCTTATTAATAATGAGTTATTATTTTCTTTTCTTTTTTTTGAAACATAAAATTTTTTTAAATGAGAATCTTTCTCACTATATCCCTATTTCATGAAAAACTCTAATTTATCAAGTAAACTAAAGATGTGAGATACTTGAAAATTTACAAGATAATGACTGTCAACTTTCTATTTATATATCTTAACTATGAAGAATTTGTACTTAGACTTTCAAGCTCTCTACAGTTATCCACTCTATCTTATACAACCAATATACATGACCACATACATCTTAAAAAGATAAATGATCACCATACACATATTTTGTGCTGAACCAGTACTCATCACTTGGTCCAGATCATCATCTCCCACATATATATATATAATTAGGGCTCAGTTTATACTAAGATAGCAAATCCTGAGCACTGATTATATATATATATATATGTGTGTGTGTGTGTGTGGAAGATGATGATCTAGTCTTACTGATAAGTGCTGGTTTAGCACAAAATATGTATATTGGAGATCATTTACCTTTTCCCCATACATGTGGTCATGTATTGTATAAGATAAAGCTGATAGCCATATGGATCTTGAAAGTCTGAATTCAAATCCTTCCTAATTATATTAAGTTCAGTATAGACAATATATTTGTATTTAAGTATTATATCTTAACTAAGGAACTTTTTATTTTTGGTTCAGTCATATACATATATGTGTGTATATGTTCAATTTAATTATATATATGTATAGTGGATATTGTGCCATTTGAAAATAATAATATATGATAGTATAATGTACATTGTCATTACATTATTATATATAGAGCTCGCAAAACAAACTCTTAACAAGCTTTGAAAATATCCTCAACCCCAGACCAGTTTCTGCTTCTGGCCTCATCAGTGAGGTGACAGGATATTCTCAAAGCTTGTTAAGAGCTTGTTTTGCCAGTTCTATATATAACATTTGTAAATACGAGCTTTATTAAAATTAAGTCATGTGACATCTGACTTGACTTTTTATCATTTTGTCCTTACATTATATTAAAATCTATAATACCTTATCATTACTAACGTTTAAAAAAAATTTATAACATTTTTTTTACTTAAGTAAACTTAAATTAAATACATTAGACAATAAATATTTTTAATCATGTAATTATATAAGATATTATTTTTTAGACATAATAAATTTGTATCACTTGCTCAAGTCATTTGAGATTTTGATTATCGGAAATGAAAAAATCTCAAATCCAGAAAGCTTTAATTCTTAAGTCCATTGCTCTAACATTGTGCTTAATTATATAGGCAAAAAAATGTCTTATTATGTAACACTCAGAAAGCGACCCATCTATTTTAATGATCAGATGGGAATCGATGTATTCTATGTAATATTAGGATGATAATAAAATATGAATATTTTCAACATAGCGCAATGTAATTTATTTAATCATAAAAGACATAAAGAATTTTTAATTTTTATAAACTTAAAATTCATCTTATCTGTTTTCTTTCTAAGTTTAGGAGATTCTCCCTTTTTATTTACAGAATCAATATTTTTAACATATAAGATAAATATAAAAAACTTCAGAATATACTTTTAAGTTTGTGCATCATAAAAATCTATATGTCTAGACAATAATAAGACATTCAATGCACAAAATAAATTATATCAAACATGACAGATGATTAATTTCCCCTATTTTTCTTTAGCTATGAGTAGTAAAACAATCCATACAATAAATTTCACCTAGGTCTGTGCTTTATCGATTAATTTATACCAGTGATCCTAAGTATGCATATTATTGGATCCAGAAAATTCCTGCTGTTTGGCACAAAATTTTAATTTGGTTTTGATAATCAGATTCAGAACTATAATTACTTTTAAAAGCTTGTAATTGGTCCTGCATTCTCAGTGCACAGTAAATAAAATATATAATGATATAGTTAGTTGCTCAGATCAAATAACGGGTTGATTACGACAATTTCATTTCCGTTATGAACGGAAATTGTTTTGTTTTTTTTAACTTCATTCATCTGAGAATATTTATGTAAATTGAGAATATTTTAAAATGGTAAATAGTTGTCTTTATGTAATAAATTAATAAGATGATAAAAAATGTCAAATCTTGAAGATTGATAATTATTTTACCATATATATAATCCAATGATTTGTAGCTCAAAAATTCATAAGAATTGTGAATACTATAAATGACAAAAGTTGAACCAAGATTCGTGAATTTTGAATTCTAATATCCATCATTCTACCCCTACATTTTACCATTTAGGAAAGATAGCCAAATGATTTATTACTGGGGAGTTTTATAAAAACTTTGAGTACCAGAATGGGTAAAACTGGAGCTATAATTTATGAATCTTGAGTTCCAGTGTTCTCTACTTTACGACTACAGTAAATCATATAGAACATGCTTATTTTAATATATGATACTTTTATTATTTTGATTACATGAGAAGATCATTTAACTTTTTATAATCATCGATTTGTCTGGCTGTTGTTCAAGTTGAATTTTTTGAAAGACTGCTCTAGTTCCTTAAAAGACATAATTCTTAAGATTTAGAGATAGTAATATTTTTGCCTCTCTTTCAAAACGAGGCATAAAGTCTAACTATATTTAAAAAAATTTTTAAATGTCTATTTTTTTAAACTTTTTTATTTATTATTAATGCAGATGGACTATCATTAATTCAAATATCTCTAATTTAGAAACTTTTATTATTCAGATAAAATTATAAAATACTGATTTATTGCTTTAACCATTATTATATAAAATTTTGGGCTGATATAAATACAAACGCAATTTGGATTTTAAAGTACTACATTGTTATTAATAAAATTATTTTGTACAGAACAGGTTAATTATTAGTCACTATATCATCACATACCCACTATTTCTTATGCTTACACAATCTGTTCATGCAGTAGCAACTTTCTCCATACAATATCAGCACCTAGTGCAAATCATAGTAATTAATGATACTAGAAGGTTAATGCATTAATATCTGTATTTAGTGCCCACTCATCCATATCTCCAGATTAGTTTCTACCTCATGGTTTTCATCAGAGAGAAATTTTGGATCTGAAAGCACTACACCTAGATCTTTAGATCCAATGCATTCCTCCAGCAGCCACTTTTTACCTTTTTAGTTAATTATAAAGTAATGAACCCAACTGAAAACACAATAATGTTTTTAATCCACGGTAATTCATTTATATAGTTATACAAATCTGAACTTAGTTCAGTATCTATATATTTTAGTGTCTTTGTTTTTTGTTTTGTTTTTCTGACTAGGATTGCTATTAAACCACTATAACATCACATGACAAACATTTTCTCATGCTTCCACAAACTGTTAACACAGTAGCAACTTTCTCCATTTAATATTGTCACCTAGTGCAAGCCCTAGTAAGAAATGGATATTAGAAGGCTAATGCACCAAAATTCTTATCAATGCTTATTCATTCAATATCCCCAAACTAGGTTTTAGCTCATAGTTTTTATCAGTGAGAAGCCTTGGATCTGAGAGCATTGCATGTAGATCTTTGGATCTAAAGCATCCCTAAGTGCGGTGCTTTCAGATCCAAGATTCCTCACTGATGGAAGCCATAAAGTACCAAACTAGGTTTTAGCTCATAGTTTTTATCAGTGAGAAGCCTTGGATCTGAGAGCATTGCATGTAGATCTTTGGATCTAAAGCATCCCTAAGTGCGGTGCTTTCAGATCCAAGATTCCTCACTGATGGAAGCCATAAAGTAGAAACTAGTCTGGGGATATTAGATGAATAGACAATAGATAGGGATTTTGATCTATCATCCATTGATTGCTATGCCTTGCATTAGGTGGCATTAATATATGGAAAAAAACTTCTACTGTTTTAAGAGATTGTGTAGGCATAAGAAATTGTGGTCATGTGATGTTATTTATAGTGGTTTAATACCAGTCCAAACCAAAAAATGTTGATGACTATGATTGTTAACCTTCTAACATCCATTGATTATTGTGGCTAATACTAGGTGGCAATATGGTATGGAAAAAATTTCTATTGTGAAAAGTATTTGTATAAAAATCTAATCTATAAGACAATAAACCAAATGGAGTTATATATGATCACAGATGGAGCTTTACCAATAGCTCACTCAAGCTTGTTTACAAAAAATTCTGAGAGAGAATCGAAAATTCAATATCTTTTTCAAATTGTCTCCAACCTTTAAACCATGTTTTCAAGCTAATTGGCTCTCATCAGTAAAGGGTAGGAGGACTAGAAACTAGATCTAAATGCCAACTCTACTGAACAGCATTTATGTAAACTGTTCCTATCAGCTTGAAAACACGAATTTTTCAGATACGTAAATATCTTAAAATCCAGCTAAACAAACTAGATAGCTATACAGGTCTGAAATCAGTTCAGTTTCACCACCTAGTAAAAAGGTTCTGCAATCTATATCATTGCTAAAACCTTCAAAGGAACATTTATGATAAACAAAACAAGTTAAAAAAAATTTTTAACCTGCCTACAGCTTGCATTTTATGATCACAGATGGAGCTTTACCAATAGCTCACTGCTTGAGTGAGCTATTGGTAAAGCTCCATCTGTGATCATAAAATGCAAGCTATAGGCAAGTTAAAAATTTTTTAACTTGTTTTGTTTATCATATATATATATATATATAGGAAAACTAATGTTTGTTAAGTTGTCAACAATAAAGAATGGGGGAGAATGGTTGAATCATTGAAATCTAAAATACTCACAAATTCAAAATGCTCTGAAACCAGGTATATTGAATTAATAATAAATTATCAGTATTACTTATATATACACTACTTTTTTACACAGATTCTTTTATTGAGACATTTTAATCTTATTATTTTTTTAAAAAAATATTTCCAACAGATTCCAAACTTACATTTTTTTACCATAATCAATTTTCAGTTATTGTAATTGGTTCTAGGGCAACTTTTTCTATCTTTCTATTATTAATATTCGTGCTTCAAAAATACTTTTGTAATTTAGTAAATAACTATTACATAAAAAACTCTGAAGTATAATCCTATTCAATTTCTTCTTTAGACCTGAATCAAAGAATTCTGCACTCAAACTGAGCATGCACACCATTAACCCATAATCTCAAAGTCAACTAACTATATTGAACTTTTCTCACACCATTATTTTTGTGAAAAAGTTATGACACATTTAATAAAAAGCATAAATCCCAAGAGACCAAAAATCAATGAATTAATGATGAATTTAAGAGAAAAAAATTTACATTGAATATATATATAATTATAATAAAAATCACTTATAATGCATATGATTATATAATAAAAATGTACAATTTAATACAAAAAGCTTTTTTCTACAAAATTTCACTGCCCTCCTTACTGTAACACAAAATATATTATACTGAGGGTGCAGTAAAACATTACTGAAAAAAGCTCAAGGTCAACACTTAAGCTGTGACAGAGTGTATATAGCAACAGCGAAAATGGGCAAAGAAGGGATGATAGAAGATGATTTGCGGAAATTAAAAGAGCATCAAGGAAAAGACAACGATTGCAAACAGATAATAAACTATTTACAACATCAGCCCTTGACTGACACTAAGAAGAATTCATTGTGGAAGAACAGAAAGTACTTCTGCTTAAAAGGAGGGAGGTCCTTCAGCGAATGTTTAAGAGAAAGAAAGAAACGCGCATTATTCCGGATGCCATGAGAAAACAAGTGATTAAATATATACATAAGACATATGGCCATTATGGAGAAAAGAAGGCAGAAGGTTAACTCAGCCATTGGTTTTATTGGCTGCAAAAGTATGCTAACATTACAAATGTCATTGGCATGTGCGCTGTGTGTGCAAAAACTAAGCCACCTAACATATCGGGAATAGGACCATTACAACCTATATATGCCCAATGATCCAATAGTTTAATAGCAATTGACTTTTATGGGCCATTACCCCCATTTAATAAAATGAAATATCTACTTGTCACATATGACATATTTTCAAAGCTAGTAGCAGTGTACCCAGTAACTCGGGCTAATGCAAAACAAATAATTGGGGCTTTAGAGCGACAACATTTCAGAGCCATGGAAATTCCTGAGAAAATCCTATCGGATCATGGAATGCCATTCATATTCAGCAAATGGATGAAATGGATTCACAGTCATGGAATAAAACACATACTGATTTCAATTCAAAACCCCCAATCGAATCCATGTGAACAGATTATGAGGGAGTTGGGGCAATTATTTTGCGTCTACACCCCTGACGACCATCAAAGGTCGGTGAAAGAAATTCTGTGAATAGTAAATATGATAAACTGGTCAAAAAATGATTCCACAGGGTTTGAACCTGTTTGTCTGCATTATGGGAGGAATATTCCATGCCCATTTGAGACCAGGCTACCAATGAGAACAAAGTCAATAAACAGAAAGAAGGATGCAGAGCAAGCACTCAACTGGTTAAAAAGGATGGGAAAATTAAGACATCAGAGACAGAGTAGCTAAAACCATATTTAAGATAGGAGATGAGGTTATGGTAAGGGTACAGCCTACAAGCCATCCTGAAAAACATATATATAAAAAATTTCAACTGATTTAAGTTGGCCCTTATGTTATCAGACAAAGGTACAAAAATAATGCTTTCATAGTAGCACAAGGGATGGAGGAAAGGGGGACATGTAATGCTCGATCACTGAGTCTGGTAAGGGGTGGGATAAGGAGTCACCGGATAAAAACTAACTTAAAGAAAATATAAGTGGATGGATATGTCGGTTTGATCAAAGGATAACATCCTAGAACTTCGAGTAAGAAAGATGATTTATAAAGTTAATTTTAAAAAAAAGAAAGATAGTGAGGGGGGGATGAATTAATAAATGTATAATAGGTGAGGCAAAACCCATCTCACAAGAAATAATTAAAGTCAAACATAATAGTAGGTAGAAAGAAATAGTATTCACTAAATGTATAATCAATGATTAACCTAACAGAAGGGTTTAGGCACAGTCAAGCACATCAGGACAGAATGTCAGAAAAAATAAAATAATAATTAAAAAAATAAAAAAAGGAAAAGGGAGGAAATCTGTAGATAATTTATCGGTATAACAATTCAGAAATTGTAAGTGTGGCCACAATTAGCAAATAAATAAAAGCAAGAGAAGAAATAACAACTGTTCAGGCTTATTAAAGAGCTAGTCAATAATTAGTAAAATAAAAGAAATAGTCCTAATAATAATTAAATGATAGGTTTCACTGATGGGTGGATGAGATTGCAGATTGAGGCAAATATATATGTGTGGATGCATTGTGTTTGGATCATATTTTGAGCTTGATTCAGCTGTCTCTTCATTAACAGTAGATATACAGGTGATAGCCTGCGGTAAAACTTTTATAATGAAGCGCCACTAAGAATCATGGGCTCATTATCCTTGCTGGATGAAATTCTCCAGCCATATAAGAATTATAGTAAGAATTATTATCTAGAAGTTAAAAGTAAAAATATAAAGAAGTAAAAATTTGTTATTTGCATAAGTTGAACAGTCACCAGAAATACCCTGCTGTTCACAGGTTTAAACCCCCTTTTGTGCCATTTGGAAGAAAGTTAAGTCATGCCATGGTCTTGTCTGCATGGAGATTAAATTGGTTTAATCAGCAAAATCGATTGGAATGAATTGAGTAGTTTGCTTAGTTGTCTCTCTGTATGGGTCCTCATCATCATCACCCAACATGATAGAGTGTAATACAGACAGAGTGTTAAGAGTATTTTTGTTTTATAAGCAGCAGTAAAGGCTAAGAGTGAAGAATTAAAATAGGCTCTTGTCCCAGAATAAGATTTGACCCGATTTCAATTCTCAAAAAGTGGGTGGAGTGTAATGTGATGACCACTTAAAGTTGTAGTCACATGTATACCTATTAACGCTTAAAATGCATGACTCGTCTAAAAACTAGAAGATTTGATGTCACTCTAAATCGGCTACTTTTTATCGCACGTATACATATTATATGTCATTCGAAAGAAAATCAAAAGTTCTGTAAGATGGTGCCCTCTTCAGAGTTATTTTACAAGTAAAAAATCAATAAAAATGACCATATATGTCAAACAAAACCAAAGCACCGCCTCCTCACCAACTTTTCTTGAATCTTATTGGCTGTCCCACTTCTGTCAGAAAGGGAAATGGCTGCCAAAAAGTAAAAAGTTACGTTCATTTTGATTTTTATTACGAAAATGATAAACGAATGTTTACAACATTTTAAACAATATTTGAATTGAATTACAAATTATTATTGATAAAATAATACTAAAAATCAAATTATTTTAGAAAAATAGTTAAGATATTACCAAGAATTATTTATTTATTGCTACATATTGATCGTAACGTTAAAGTGAAAAAAAAAAGATTGCGTCAGCAATCTTTTTTGGTTGGTTGAATAGCGGTTACTTTTATTTCACCGCAATTGAATATTTTTTAAATTATAAATCAAATTTTATTTTTGAAAAGACTTTTGTTTGCTTTCGTAATTTGAGAATTCAGTAATATACTTTTTACAAATGAAACTAACGTATTTATATTATTAAAAGTGATCTATTTTAACAATAGATTTTGTTAAAGTTGTGAGTTGGCCAATTACAAGTTTTGATTTTTAACTCATTTGGCCAATTAAATAATAATCGTTGAAAGGGTTAACAAGGGTAAATTATTTAGTTACCAGAAATTTGAAGTAAAAGAAAAAAAAAAGGAGTTGAGATTTAGTTAAATGTTTGAAAATTACTTCTGATTTTATTGTAAGAGAAGGGGAGGAGGGTGCATAAAGAAATGTGTCTCTTTCTCCCTTTAAAGTACGTACTATAATAATTAATACGATTGAAATAACGATTCAAAAATAATAATAATAATAATAAAAAAAAAAGGAAAGAACATTTGAAATATATTATCAATAGAAGTTATTGAAGAAGGAAAAGTTAAATGAATTGTAAACTTGAAATAAAAAAAAATAAAAAATTTAAAATTATATATTTGTACGAAATGAAGGTGTTAAAATATATTTAACTAATTATATTCCATGAACAATAGAGGAACAAATCTAAAGAAAAAGGTTCCATTTATAATTATACATTCTTTCCACTGATAATAACTCGAAGGAAATTGTAGAATGTTTTAATTAATTAAATTCCAATAAGCAATAGAAAAAAAAACAAGAGGAGAGATAACCATTACTACTTTGGAATTAGTGATCAACAGCAAAAAAAGAAATAAAAGAAATGTGTGGCTGGTGGCTTTAAAGGGACATGAGTTCATGCTCAACCCACCTGACCACTGACTCACAATGAAATAACATTGGTGCCTTACCTGCTAGATAGACCGTAGCTTCTGCATCCTGAGAGATATGAAAAGAACTAAAACACTAAAAAGAATCAGTGTTGAACTGAGAATAAAGCTAGCAACATAATTAATAAAAAACAGAGAAAGGGATCCAGCCAAAGAGTCTGCAGAGGATACACCATCTCTGCAAAAGAAGTGGGTGAAAACCCACAAGATGGTATAAAGCGCTCAGAAGAACTGCAAACGAGAATATCTGCAAATCCTAGGTAAACATTTAGCTATAGCAAACAAATATGCATGCATGCATTTTCTGTTACTTAAATGTCACTAAATATAAAAAAAGAAAAAAAAGTAAAAACTATTTGAAAAGAATAATTCCCAAGATAGAACTGTTAATATCATTCTATTATTCGATGTATTCGTTAGTATTTATTTTTTTGTCATGTAATATAATATCAGAATGTGTGTTATTAAATATTATTATTATTCCTAAAGGTTGTCTAGACTTTCTTTATTCTCCTGTCACCAAGCTATGGGGGGAGGGGAGATCTGCCAAATTTGTGAGTTAAAGGTTAATGATTTATTTGAAAGGGATGAATAAATAAAAGGGATATACATATTCATTGTGCTTCTTGTATTGTGGTAATCTAAAAAAAATTTAAAAATATATTTCAAGCACTGGATATTTGTTAACTTATTCTTGGGAATAGTTTTTTTTGTTCAGCAGTCGAGACTTTTTGATTGGGAAAGATAACATTGAGGTAATACATTCGTATTGCTTCAGGGTCCAATCAAGGGTATAGATATAAAGTTAAATTCTATTGTATTTGCTCTCTGCTTGAATTGTAATGTTGTACCTTTCCAAAATATAACAGGCAACTCATAATCAAATGTTACCATATCCGTTACATTATGTATGTATAAAAATACTCTAATGGATATTTACCTCCATTTTACGATGATGATCGATGGGATGAGGGATTTAAATGCTTGTTTCGACAGAATTACTGAGCTGACTTTCAGATACATCAAAATATTTAGTCATTGAGATATATTTACTAAATTTACCTTCATCTGATTCTCAAACAATAAGCCTAGCACATTTAAGAATGATTGAATATAGTCAATCTTCCTTAATATCGAATTAATTAAGCATGCCATAATACCATAAGAAAACATTTTAATAACACAGTAAGAATAGTTTGAATAATACTCTAAGAAAACATATTTTAAAGATGATTAATAAATAATTATACCAAGTAAATGTTAGAATTGTTCACCAGAAAATTGAGATTTTATAATGTTAAAGTAAAATCACTATCTTAACAGATCTTTGTGAAGGATTTTGTCAAACAGTAGAAACACTATGCTGAATCTCACAGTACAGTTCATAGGTATTTTTTAATAGTTGGATATTGGGTTGGCTGGTCACTTGGTGGCATTATATATTGGGGGTTTCCTCTTGATGGCACTGACATGGTGGGACTGGCATGGTATGTCAGCAACTTGGATCATCAATTGTAGGCAGGGACTTTAGTGGCAGCACATTCTATAAGTACCATGGGGACTCCATACTCATGCTCTTCAGAGATGGTCAAATAAATTGACACACTCTACTCACTGGTCATAGTGTGACATAATCTATAACTGCTTAAAAAAACTTTACAAAAACTAAAAAAACTTTCTTCTCTGCCCTTATATACATATATCCCTCTCAAACAGAGGCATCCAGATGTTCTCCAAATTAATTAATTAATTTTAAAACTTAACAGACCTTCCTCAACTTTATCTGCACCTTCCCCTCACCACCATGATTCTCTTAACCTAAACACAATCTACACTTACTTGCGAGATTATTTTGCAACATTTTAAATTTTTTATTATAGATTTCATTCTATTTATTAGGTCTTTATTTGCTTTTAAAATCTTTTTTTTTCATTTACATATATTGATTCTCTACAAAAAAAAACTTTTATTTTATTCTCATATATTTACTCTAAAATATTGTTTTACTTTACTCTAAATAACAAATTCTCATTTTACTTCTATTTAACTACTCTTTTACTTCCATTCTCAGGTATTGATTCTCTAAAAGAAAAAGCTTTTATTTTATTTATTTATTTTTATTTCTCTCATATATATTGACCTTAAAAAATTTCTGTTTTACTTTATTTCCTTTATGTTATTAACTCTCAAAACAAGAAGAAAACATTTTATTTTTTTTTATTTCACATTCTTTCCATTATTCTCTAAAAACCACTTTATTTTATTCGTTCAATTTTATTTCTATTCTCATAATTCATGCACAATAAAAAAATTTCTCATAAAAATCTGTCCAATTATTATAACCCTAAACCCCCACCTCTTTGTCAGTTTTTTTCTTTTAACTAAATTTTATGACAGAGGTTCCTTTCTTCCTTTTGTCTGCTTCTTGCTTGTGTTTTTTAGGTTTTTTTTCATTTTAACCTTTCTTTTATTTCCTGCTTTTAGTGTCATCTCTGGTTTAAGAGTGGTTTGTAAGTAAAATTTAATTACAGACATTTTTTTTAGTATTTTATCTGTCTTTTCCTTCCTATGATTGTCTTCACTATTTGAATGTAATTCCATGTTACCTATCATTTTTTCTTCCTTAAAAACTTCCATTGTTATGTTTTATTTCTGATACATATTTATTTTCAGATTCAAGGTTATCATTTGAGTTGGAAATATTTTCTGGTTTTAGCTTAATTTTCGAGTCAGACTTATTTTCTGGTTCAGGTTTATTTCTGCATTTGAACTATTTAATTGCATGTACTTATTTGCACTTTCCTGTTTATTTTCAATTTTATCTAATTTATCTGTTAACTGTTTTATACCTGCTTTCATACTTTTTATTCTTCCCCTATTTTCTAGTTGGGCTACCATTGTTTCCTATATTAAACCATTCTATTTGTTTTTTTAACTTTTCCTCAAACCACTTCATGATTTAATTTCCTTCTATGTTACTTTCTTCTTGTTTCTTTATTTTCATTGTTTTTTTAACTATTTTAAATCAAACAAAGTGTTCAACTAACTCAACCCCTCCCCAGTCCTCTCTAATTTCCACCTGACTGTAAACAACTCCCAATAATAAATTTATTTATCTCTCTGACCATTTTTTTCTTCTCTCTTCTTTTTATTTACATTACATGTCTTATTCTTTTTATTTTATATTTTTAATTATTTTAATTCTTAATATTATAATTTGTTTGCTTTGATCTATTTCTCTTCTCATACCACTCACCAATTTCACTTTTGTTACTAAGCAATTTAGCATTTATTTTAATTTTTTGTTTCGGACTTTATTTAATTTTTAACTTTAATTTTGCTGGTCATTTATGACACTTCAGACCCCATGTTGGACAGCATTTGTACCAGCTCCCTCCAAATAAATTTTATTGTATGTCTTTATTATCATAAATATCTTAGCTTTAGTAAGTTTTAGCATCTTGACTTTTAACTAAGTTTTAATATCTTGCTTTTAATTAAGTTTTAAGATCTAAACTTTAATAGTTTCATTACATATCTCTCTGGGTAATTATTATTTTATATTTTTAATATTAACATTATTTATTAGACAATATCTTTATAACTATTTTTAAAAATAACTTTTTGGACAACTTTGACCACACTTTGGCAGCACTTGTATTTATTTATTTTAATAGGTATTTGTTTATTCTTGATACAGCAGTATTTGATTATTATTGGAATATTATCTTTTATGTTTATCATTTCATTATTTATTATAAGATCTTTCCTTCATTATCATTTACATTTTCAATTCTTCAATTATATTTTTCAAACATGAGAATGGACTGGCACTTCAAACAGAGAGAAAAATACCATTGATAGCATGGCCATCAATGATTCCCATGCCAGATCAGACTATACAAAGCATAACAATCACATTTCCTGTTTATGTCCCACTTCGACTGCTGGAACAAAAACCTTGCCATCCAAAGCATTTTGTTTTGAGGATCAAACTCAGGCACCAGAAAACCATATGTTATAAATCTGGTATGCTTGAATGGCAGGCACACCAACCAGCACTTATAATCAAGAGGGATCCAGCAGATTAACTTAATACAGAGATAAACATTCATCTCTTTAAATAAATGGTGACACAGTGATAAGAGAGAGAGAGAGAATAGACCAAATAATAATTAAGAAAACATTAGTATTTATTCATGCACACATATTTAATATAACATAACTATATGAAAATTTACATAGACAAATATAAATGATTAGTTCGGGTTAAATTTTATAACAGTCCTTCGTTAAAGTTCATTTCATTTAAAAATAAAGTGTTGAAACAGTCAGCTTTATCAATCAAACTGTTTCACCTACTATATACTATCGTAGTATTTCTATATGTGTATCTATCACCAAATTCTCATATATCAGGTTAATATTATGTCCAAATCAGGCTGGATTTAAATATAAAGGTATTAGTTATGTATGTGTGTGTATATTTTAAGCCTACAAGATAAAAGGTGTATCTGTATATGTAAAACCCCATATATACACACACATATATTTCTGAGTAAATTAATGAAAACTGTGTTGTATGTGTAACACGAGACTACATATATGCAAGAAATAATAATGTTAACAGATTTAAAACATTATAAATTTATTTATTTAAAATATTTATTCTAAAGAAAATTAATATTTGAAAGTATTGTATATTTCTACATATATTGCTAAATTAAATAATCAAGTTACATATATAACCAGATGTTTTCCATTTTTCTTGTTTTCGAAAAATTGGTATTATAAAATTCCATTTATAGATTTGTTTTCGAAAAATTGGTATTATAAAATTTAATCTTTCTCCTAATTACAAAACTAAAAGTAACACTAACTTGTAGGATAACTTATCCTGAGTCATTAAAAAAAATCATGAAAGACTGGCTGTAAAACTTCGCTATAAGAAATAAAAACAAAGTAATTATACGATTCTAGGAATACAGCGAAAAAATTGGCAAAACAAATCTAAAAAATTACTATAACCGAGAAGAGGGGGGGTAAGCAGATAATATAAGCCTCTGCAGCCATTTTGAGGGATTCAGACATTATTTTCATTCAACAACTTATGTTTAAAATTATTAATTAAGATGCAAGTTCAGTAGAAGGCATTTTTTCTTGCCTTTCTGACCCAGGAGTCTACAATGCGGGAAGCAATGAAAGAAAAGCCATAGGAGGCAGATGCCCATTTTCATCCTCAACATGAAGTAAGTACAAGCAGATAAAGAGCCCGTAAAACCTTTCCTCTACTTAAAGATTAATAACTCGGATAAAATGCGATAATTCCTAAAGCTAGCTAAATTTAAACTCTATGGTCATAGCAATAATGTAATTTTAAATCCACTATTAAATGTAATTTTTATTTCTTTATTTTCTTAACATCACTACTAAATGTAATTTTGATTTCTTAAATTTCATCTTAAAATCACTACTAAAATGTATTATTGATTTCTTTTGTTTTCATCTTAAAATCTTGCCTGATTTACATTTAATTTAATATTTGATTTAGTGTAATATTTAATTTGGTTTAATAACTGATTTGAGTTGATAACTAATTTGATTTTCATACTGAGTTAATATCATATTTATTGATTTACGTACTCTACATATTTATTAATTTATGTGTTGGTTTGCTAGATTATCTCCGATTGACATCGTTCAACATATTTAGTTTTCTGATTTATTTAGTTGTGACTTGCTTAAAGTGATTGATTTTAAATTAATTATTATAAATTTTGTTACGTACAATTTTAAATGCTTTATTCTAAATTGTGTATAATTTTAAATGCTTCATTCTAAAATGATAATTAAATTTCTAGATTATTTTACATATTTTAACTTAATGATATGTGCTTTTACATATTTTAATATAATAATAATATTTGCCTTAATTAATTCTTGTACACAACTTAAGTTTGTCTTGAACTGGGTCAATCAGATATAAACTAATTGTGTTGCAATTTCATTTTAAACTATGATAAGACAGAGTCAAATTTTAAATATCTGTTCATTAAACATACATTCTTTCTAAGTAAATCTATGCCGTTTTGTGATTTTCCATTGCTTAGTAGTTTGTGCTATATTTGTTTAAAACGAGATTTTACTACTGACTAAATGCTTAGTGAGAAGCTATTACAGGTTCGCACTTAGAGAATAATATAGCATCTAGGATACAAAAGAAAGCCATTTTGAAAGGGGTAAAATATCTTGTTTGAGAGTTAATTAGAAAGCTTACAGCTGTTTTAAAATAGATTCGCTTTCGAGATATTTAACTAATATTTAGCCAGAGTGATTGAAATACAGCATAGAGCTATAACTTTATATCTTAATGCCCAATAATGTGCTGTACTTCCTCCTAAAGTTATAAAATTCCTATATAGATAGCTTTACAAATAGATTCCTAGTTTTTCCTTAATATCATAATTATACATGCTACCTAATGAACTGATATACGGTAGTTTCATGAAGGAAACTAGTGTTTAGCATCATAAAATTTTAATTATATAATGTGATCAGTGGTGTGAGTGTGTTTTTAAGAAACGCTAAGGCATATATATATTGGTTGCTGCATTCCTTAATGGTTCATACGTGGTCACGCTGCACCATTACTCTTAGTTGAGGCAATTTTCTTCTTCAAATGGTGGAAGTGTTCAAACTCCCCATTCTGCATCCTTAGGAATGGAGCATGAGACTCCCACAGAGCATAAGACTCCCACTCAAATAAATTGCTCGATCGCTGGACTAAAAGGTCGTTATCTTATTTCCACAGCAATGAATACGGTTACTTGGTAAAAATTCCATAAAAAGGCACTCTCGAGATGCAAGGGCTATATCAGACTTTATATTTTCTATACACCATGGTATCTGAAGTCTGACTGCCAATCATCAGTTCATCCCACCATAGTAATTGTATTTTCAGCTTTGAACTGAAATCGAGTCTGATTTTATAAGCACATAATCTATATAGAGAATATTAAATATTCGTGTTTAATAAAATATCATATTCTTTATCAATATGTATAATCACTTCTGCTAGCTCTAAAGCGGATCTAGACCTGATTATATAGCATAAACTAGGCATAGATGGTCATGAGCAAATTAATCTTGATCTATAATGTAATCTTAAGGCTCATGAAAATATAAATTTTATACTTATAATTTCTTCATCACCTGCGAGTGATATCTATATGTAGCAAACTCAATTGAATGATTTGTAATCCAAACTACAATCGCCTGTATGTGATTGGAATTGCTATATAAACAATTAAATCATCACCTATGAGTGACATATGTATTTATAATGAATCTAATAATATAACTAACCAAAATAATGTCACCTGTGAGTGATTTACATTGTACCAAATGTATATGTAAAATAAAGCCATATGTAACTAGGCAAACCATAAATGATTATAACTCCAGTCATCACTTGCGTGTGAATCCCAAATTCAAATATGAAATTGTGTCCCTAACTTAGTCACCTGCATGTGATACAACCTATATAGCCAAGTTATAGTCATGATTTTCATTTATAAATTTTAAGATATTTTTTATTAAATTATGTTTAAATTTAACTTTTGTGTCATGTCTCAATGTTGCTCATTGGTAAGTCTTTATTGATTAGTTAATCATTAGTTAAGAGTCACAATCCATATTTTATAATTATATTCTGCCACACACATTGTCTATATAGCTATACTCATTAATAAGTCAACTTATCCTAGTCTTGTGCTTTACTGATGTGCTATTGCCGGCACGTGATGAAGGAAAATGCTGCTGTGGCTTCATATGTGTCATCTGCAAGGTGGTAAATCTTTGAGCATTAGTAAAGGAGTTTGGGCTATATCAGACAACATGGTTAGTACCACTCTATGCTGGTCGGCCTTGGTATGATTTACTAAAGTTCTGGATTTTGTTGCGCGAATGTACGGATTTGACTGTTATAGTGTCTTTAGACAATTACTATGGAAAATATATTTACCTAAGTTTTTTGTGATATTAGATGACACAGTTCATTTGTTTTTTGTTTTTATTAGTGTTACGTTCAACTGGCTTTTGGTCTCCATTGATGATTTCAGGGCTTGTCTTTCATTCTGCAACTCAACAATGAAAGAGAGAATAGTGGTAGCATCTATCTTATGACTTAAACATTGGTTCCTGGCAGCATCTATCTTATGACTTAAACATTGGTTCCTGGCATTAGTTCCAGGAATGGATAGTTGATTTTGGCAGAGAACTTAGAGCATGGAGTCCAGTCACACACTTCTAAGGCAATCTAGCAACACATGTTGCTAATTCTGCAGCTTCTGCAATAATATTTTCCACAGCAGTAATGACTGGTTCTATTCTGTCCTTAGATTTCTGAATTTCTGCTAACTGAATAAATTAAGCAATGAATAATGTAATGCATCAATAATGGAATGATGACCAGAATTCAATCACAAAATGAAGACTAGAATAAATAACAATAGATGGTTGTGAGTTTTTTTACTTTTCTCTCCCATTGTTCTTTTCCTTATCATAGCTTTAACTATATCATACTTTAAATCTATTTTTTAATTAAATTTTACATTTTTCCTTAATCTAATCTTTTTCTAGATTAATCTACTACCTCTTGCTTTTATCCTGACACAGATATATGTGAGTTTTATAACATATCTCGCTAGTGTTACACTATATAAAAATACTCTAATGAATATTTATCTCCATTTTATGATGATGGTGATAATGATAGCAATAATAGTAATAGAAATACAAAAATTCCTTAACTTAATAATAAAATTGTGGGAAATAGCTTGTTTAATTTGTGATTAATAAGATTTTAAATGAGCAAAATAAAAAAAATAAAGTGATCTATGGCAAATAATAGTTCAAAAAGTATAAATAGACATTATATAAATGTGTATTAGATAAAAAAAAAAATTTAAAAATATCAAACAAAGGTTCAAAAAGAAACTACTTTAATCTTGTTTATATATTTTTCATTTTATTTAATATATATTCATTATTTTTGTTTATCATAATAAATTTATAAATGGAGAATCTTTACACCAAAACTTATTCCAGTAGGTAGTATATCTATTAATGAGGTTGACAATTTTGTTGTAAGAATAAAAAGTTTGTTTTAAAAAATCCTTGACTTAAAATTCTTATAATTACAGAATTATTACACTATGAGCAAAAGTGCTCTTGAAAATGTTGAAATAAATGTAGAAAATTAGTAGGATTTGAAAACTTTCAAATATGAAACTTTCAAATTACAATTCCTATGAAAGCATATGAATCATATAGTTTAATGGCAGAAGAAGAGAAATCTCAGACTAAGCTACTATTATAGGATATTTATGAGTAGTTTAGGAAAAAATAATAATTTTATTTCTTAATGGATAATATTATTGCATTAATCTACCTATTTGAAATATTTACAAAGCTTTTATTGTATAAAACAAAACATTTTTATAATAGAGCTTTTAGATTTCTAATATTTATGATATTTTAAATCACCAAAATTTAAAATTGCAGAAATATAGTTCAGACCCATATGACTATATAAGCTATTGAGCTTAGATTAAAAATATTATTGTGTTTTCAATTTTACTCTCATAGTTTTTTAATTAAGTAGAGATAAAAGGTGGCTGCTGGAGGGTTGCATTAGATCCTAAGATCTGGGTGCAGTGCTCTCAGATCCAAAGCTCCTCACTGATGAAGGCCACAAGCCAGAAACTAGTCTGGGGATATTGGATGAGTAGTAACTTGATAGGGATTTTATGCACAAGCCTTTTGGTATCCACTGATTACTCTGGTTGGCACTGAGTGGCACTACTGTATGGAGAGTTTTACCTGTTTTAATATTGTAAATACTATAAGTAAAATACCAACTATGTCTTTTTCATCATGAACTGTACAATCAAATGATTGTTGCTTGAAAGTTAGAATAACATTCAAGCTTTGAAAGTGACAAGTTGAATTCTACCCCAAAAATATTTAGTCCTTGGGCTTATCATTGTATCACTGTGTTAAATTATACAGAACAACTCCCACTAACTCAGCTGAAGTGTCTAAAAAATGAGTGTGAAAAATAAAAGAATACTATCAAATTGCTTGCTTATTATTACCAGAGTTTTTAATCACAAATATTCAAATAAAAATGATACTTTCATCATTAACAGTCATTTCAATTCCAATAGTTATAATAATATTAGATATGAGTTTTGCATTGTCTACACAAATCGATTCATGAACTATAAATACACCCAAATATAAAATATACTGTTCCATTAGCTCATTACTTGGCATTTTGTAATACTATCTTTTAACATTTTTGCAGTAAAATTTTTCTCTGAAAACTCCCAACACCATGCTAATTGTAGCCCACTATTGTATTCTCTTCTCTGACATATCTTACAGTAAAAACAATCTACATTGCAATTTTTAGATTGTCTTTGAGACAATGCATATATCGAAAATAGTATCTGCTTTTACCATGATAACTATGTTCAGGTTCCCTATAAAGTAATTATAAAAAAAAAATCACATCCAATCTGATGAAGATATGGTTTTACATTAAAGGATGTCCAGCAAGCTTAAGAATATATTGATCGGTCTAATGATTTTGATATTATACTTTTTAAAATTGTATTGAGCATCCTTAAAATCAATTTTTTCTCATATTTTTGCATTAATAGAGGGACTAAGATTCACTTTCATGTAATAAATTAATTAAAACAACAGCTCTCTATATAGTTCATCTGCATACAATAGTTATTTCACTGTGATGAATAACCTAATTCTTAATTTGCTAATAAAAACTGTTTCAGCATATCAGAGTCTTTGCTGCAATATAAATAAAATAGCATTAAGATACTGATAAAAATAATTAATAAAAAGAAATAAGATGATATCATTAAAAATAATAAGAAACAATACAATAATAAACTGAAAAAGAAAGCAACTGTATGATTGAATAAATACAAACTAACTTCATAAAGCAAAATGATTGATGTGTATTTTCAAACTGTGGACTATAAAAATCATCGATGGCAAGTGAATGACTTCAGAAGACTACTGTGATATATATTGTTGTAAAGTTGGCTTTTTGAAATAACTGAATTGTATCAATATATATAATAACTATAGGGGATTTGAACCCAGACTTTCAATCTATTTTTATACTTGTATTTCAATATTACATAAATATTATAGTGAAAAGAAAATTAATTAGTTTCACACTGATTGACCAATATTTTTTATTTGCAATTCGTATAAGATTTTTATATGTAAGTTTATAACCTATTTTTACATAATAGTTGTATAAAAAATTTAAATCAGGTTAGTTTTTTATATATAGATTTATTAAGATTACTAAGTCAGATTTCTTTGGCGTTTTTATATTTTCCCTTTTAGTTTCCTGTAAATGATCTAGTTTAATTAATATATGAAGTAAGTTATTTGAGATTTCGCAATTTATTATAGAAGTAATGCAAAGTAGCAGTTTTTCCCTACGGCCAAAATTCGTCAATTTAAATTTGATAAAAAAAAATTCTCAATATATATATTTTTAAAAAATTAAAAATTTCAGATATTTTTTTTCATTATAAATTTAGGTCAAAATTTTAATATTAATCTACCATTACATTAAAAAAAATGTATATATATTCTTTATAAATTAAAATCTAATAAAGGCCAATCTACATAACAAAAGTAGTTCTTAATTGTTTTTTTTTTAGAACCATTAAAATTTGATAAAAACTAAAACTTTTTCCAAGAACAGAATTTGAAAATAAATCAATTTTCAAATTATTTGGAAAAAGTTTTAAGTTATAACAAATTTTAATAGTGCTAAATATCACTTCTGATATAATTTTAAATTCTAATTTAAACTTTGTAAAATGTACTATATATAATACTTACATAATTTACTAAATAATATTTACTAAGGCAATAAAACTCAAGAGTGTGCGGTTGAAAATGCGAAAGTAGGGACCTCTACAAGTCTTAACCACAAGCTTATGCTTTGGAAACATAAGCTTGTGGTTAAGACCTGTAGAGGTCCCTACTTTCACATTTTCAGGCACACACTCTTGAGGTTTATTGCCTTAGTAAATATTGCTTACATAATTAATGTGATTAATGTGTGTTAAATAAATTTATAATTATAATTTACTAAACTAATAACAATTATAGCTCAGGATACTTCTTATTTCTCTAATATGGTGCCCTATTGTATTTTTTGTGTGTGCATTTGGTTCTAGATACACTTTTCACAATAACTTAGATTTATTTAGTAAAAAAAAAAAATGCAGTATACCATGTAAAGCAATAAAACTAAACATATATATAGTTATTTCTGCAAAATAATAAAGATAAAAGTAAAAAGAATTTAAATATTTTTAATATTATTAACTTTATATTTATTTACTAATTATAAATTTTTAATAAATAAATCTTAAAATTGGCTTTTTAATAACAAATTAATTACATTCCTCAAAGATTTACAATTAAAATGATGTATACAACTTTTTACCTTTGATAGTTCATGCCAACAGTGATCAAGAAATAAACCAATCTCTTACTGCCTTTCATTTTTCTTTTTGCATTCAGCCAATCATGCAGTTGTTTTCTTTTTCAGTTTATTATTATACTGTTTTGAAATGATACATTAGATGCATTTCTTTCCTTATAAAAAAATAAAAAGAAATTGAATGTAAATCAGTAAATATTTATTTTAAATAATATTGATAAATTATAGTTTTTAAAAGGAAATATACCTAATTAACCTATCCATGGAAAAAAAAATTCCAAAATCATTATTACAATAAGTCACAAGTCCAATTCTCAAAGAATCATTTAAATGAACTTGTAAATAATTCCCCATTTTTTATATCAATGTCAATCTACTTTTCAGATAAAAAGACTTAATAACCCCTTATATTTGACCTTGTTGTTATATAATACATCAACCATCGATGCTTAAAAATGCTGAAACTTTTCATTAATTGGTGAATTTTGTTTTTATATTAATAAAACCAGCTTACAATTTAATATAGTAACATAATAATTGTTAGAATTTTATTTAATTAGCAATAGATATATATTCACACACACACATGTATTTTGCTTGCAAAGACTGCTTGCATGTTTGCATTTTAAATTTTAATTTTGTGAAATATATTTTTATCATAAAAGTGATTCAACATCATTCTTTCTAATCAATTTTGTTTTCTACTATATTCGATATATTTGGTCTATTTCTTTTCTTAATCTCATTTTTCTGTTATGTCCTAGCTTATGCATATATTTTTTCTATTTTCTATTCCTAGCTTAATCTTCTAATCAGTCATCTAATTCCATTGCAGGCAAATGTGACTTTTTACCTCACAACTATTACTTATTTACTTATTTGTTTATTTTTGGTCATCAATATTTGGTCTCATAAGTTTGATTTTGAGTAATTCATCCTAAATAATTTATTGGTCACACATTGGTAGCACTATTATGTGGTCAACAAAAAAGAGAACAATAAATATTGAGTATCATTATCTACCAGATGGATCAATGATTAAAACAGGCAAAACCCTCCATACAGTATTACCACTCAGTGCAAGCCAAAGTAATCAATGGATGCCAGAAGGCCTGTGCATGAAATCCCCATCTACTGCCTACTCATCCAATATTCCCAGACTAATTTCTGGCTTGTGGCCTTCATCAGTGAGAAGCCTTGGATCTGAGAGCACTGCACCTAGATATTAGAATCTAATGCAATCCTCCAGCAGCCACTTTTTATCTCTACTTAACTACAAAACTATGAGTCTTAAATTGAAAACATATTTTAAATCCAAGCTCATTAGCTTCTATAGTCATATAGGTCTGAACTCAGTTCAGTACCTATATATTTCGATGTCTTTGGTTCTTTAATAACCATAACTACCATGACCCTATTAGGCAGGATTAGTTTTAAGCCAATAAATATCACATGATCACCATTTCTTATGCTTGCTTATAACTGTTATTAAAACAGGCAAAACTCTCCATACAGTATTGCCACACAGTGCAAGCCAGAGTAATCAATGGATGCCAAATGGCTTGAGCATAAAGTCCCCATCCAATATTCCCAGACTAGTTTCTGGCTTGGAACATTTGTCAGTGAGAAGCCTTGGATCTGAGATCACTGCACCTAGATTTTAGGATCTAATGCAACCCTCCAGCAGCCACCCTTTATCTCTACTTAACTACAAAACTAAGAATCTTAAATTGAAAACCCAATAATATTTTCAATCCAAGCTCATTAGCTTATATAGTCATATAGGTCTGAACTCAGTTTAATGCCTATACATTTTGGTGTCTTTGGTTCTTTAATACCCATAGCCATTACTATCCTATTAGGCAGGATTGGTTTTAAGCCAATAAACATCACATGATCACCATTTCTTATGCTTGCTTATAACTGTTATTAAAACAGGCAAAACTATCAATGTGATGTTTATTGGCTTAAAACCAATCCTGCCTAATAGGATAGTGGTGGCTATGGTTATTAAAGACTCAAAGACACCAAAATGTATAGGTACTGACCTGAGTTTAGACCTATATGACTATATAAGCTAATGAGCTTGGATTGAAAATATTGTATTTTCAATTTAAGACTCATAGTTTTGTAGTTAAATAGAGATAAAAGATGGCTGCTGGAGGGTTGCATTAGATTATAAGATCTAGACGCAATGCTCTCAGATCCAAGGCTCCTCACTGATGAAGGTCACAAGTGAGAAACTAGTCAGGGGATATTGGATGAGTAGGCACTAGATGAGGATTTTATGCACAAGCCTTCTAGCATCCATTGATTACTCTGGCTTGCACTGAGTGGCAATACTGTATGGAGAGTTTTTCCTGTGTTAATAACTGTTATAAGGAAGCATAAGATATGGTGACCATGTGATGTTCAATAGATCAATGATGGTATAATGAATATAGCTATGCTAGTAAAAAAAATTAATCCAATGATTAATTATATCATATGTAAATAATCCAATGATTAATTATATCATATATAAGTAATCATTACATATCAGATGACTAACTGCTAAGCTGAGGAATCAATGCTAAAAATTGTCACCATCAATATTTTATTCTAAATCACTGGTTGAAATACCCATCATCATTGATATACATCCTGTGATTTCTCAAAGTATGATATCAATAAAACAATGCTGAATGATTTTGTATTATAATCACTCTTACTCAGTATTGTCTAATACAAGTCAGCTTTATTTGTTTTGAGGACAAGAATGCTTTTGTATCTTCTGGAACAATATATCTTCTTTTGGATTGGAAGGGTTCATCTATCCATATTACTTCTTAAATAATTCTTTTGTACGAATAAATTATCTATGATTTAACATAACTTGAAAGCATTTGGAACTCTTTTCCATATTTTAGATGATCCAGAATCATATATATATATATATATATATATATATATATATATATATAAAGATGTGAGGTTTATAGATTTTGCTTTAATGTAAGTAATAGATTAAATCGTGCACTAATATGCAGCTACACTTATATTAATACTAGTATTAATATGAGAGTATTTTTTGCTCTCATGTGTCATAGCATCAGCCAGGAAGTGAACCCACCAACCCAAGACAACTGCTTGTAAAGCAGCTTTTGCTGACCTCTCGACTACCAATGCTTGAGTATTTGTAACTCTCAAAAGCGTTCAGCTTCATTTTGTACTTTAACTGGAAAGAAAAAGACTTCTCTTCAGCTGCATATTAGCGCATAATTTAATCAATCACATATATAAGTAAACTCTATGTTATACATCAAGTGAAAAATTAATAAAGAATAAATACATCTACTATTCTTTAATTTTAAAATAATAATTTAGTGGATTAACAAATTATGATAATAAAGAAAATTGAAGTATATACAAATCACATTTTATTACATACTAAATATATTACATTACTCTATATACAATCGATGTATCTATAAATACATACCTTATCTCAACATAATCTGCCTGTAGTCAGGTGTTGGTGGCCGAGTGGTTAGCACAGCCGCCTTACAAGCAGTTGTCCCTGTTTCGCTTCCCGGCCGACGCTTTGACACATAAATAATCTGCCTGTAAAAGAAAGTTTATATATATAATCTTTGGTTCTATTCTGAAATCATCTTTAAATAAATGTATTGCATGAGTTTTTATCTGTGATCAGAGTCTTAACCATACAATAGAATAGCAATACAAACTTCACAAAACAAAATATACAAATAGTCTCGATGACATCATTGGAAAAATCAAGAGACTGAAATGACACTGGGATGAACATATTGCTTAGAAAGGATTATAATAAATGGACAATTGATGACCTAATCTGAATTTCAAGGGGTGTAAGAGTCTACTAGATAAGGCATATGTACATGGTGACTAGATAATATATAGAAGTTTAATGAAATGATATCGAGCAGAAGTACAGAATTAAATTAGGAAAAGCTTTTCTCTTTCAGGGAATCAATAAAATTTGAAAATGATTAGGATAAACTGCATACCCATGTTAATTGAGTGTAACATTTTAGATTTACACCTGGGTCTCATTTTATGCAGATTTATTTAATGCGATTTTGAAGTTATGCGATTCATGTTTCTTATTAATATCTTTGTATGCGGTTTTCTTTTATGCATAAAAATTATTAGATCAGAAATCGAGCTCCGATAATGTGCTATTACTTTAAATATTATAAATTCCGCGTACTCACATCATATTTAAAGTAATAGTGCATTATTGGAGTTCGACTTCCATCTAATAATTTCAATATTTTCAGCACTTTATAATGTAATAGATTTTATGTAATAATGAAGTTCATAATTCACTTAAAATCAGGATTTTCCCATTTTATATACACTCATTAAATTTTACAAGACTATAATGTAAATCTGTTTAAACGTTATAGATGAAAAATACTATGTTTGTTGTTGTTTTTGCATTTTAAATCACATTCTATTTTTGCTTTTTAAAAAAAGAGTACATAATCAATTAATCATTTAGTGTCCGCAAGTAATAAATTTTACAAATTTATAATGTAAATCTGTTCGAACGTTATAGATGCCTATACATATGTTGTTGTTTTTGCATTTTAAATCACATTCAATTTTTGCTTTTTAAAAAACGAGTACGAAATCAATTAATCATTTAGTGTCCACAACTTTATTTTTAAAAGGTGAGTAACAGCGGTGGGCACAATTAAATTTGACAATTAAAATCTGATTTTTAATTGTAATTAACAATTTAAAAATTACGTAAAGTGATCTGAAATTAAGTTGATGTGAAATGATGAAATTTGCTTCTTAAACGGAATTGAAAATTAAAAAATTAAAGACAAAAATAATTTAATTTTTAATTGTTAGTTTTAATTAAATTTTGCCCAACTGTGGTGAGTCGGTGTCTTTTTATTATCGTAAGTCTAAGTTCTTATTTTTATTTTAAACTTTTAGTTTATTCTAACAGAGAGAAAAGACACCCAAGAAAATGAATTTCTTTGTAAACAAAAATTTCAATTTTAGATCAATTAGTGAAATGGGAAGGATCAACAGCGATTGGAAAACGTTTTAGTTGTATTTCCTCTTGACTTCTTTTAAGGAGAAGCTACAGTACCTCACATCACATCACATCATGATGAATCTGATGTCTCAAATAGTGATAATTATTAAAATAGCGTACACGTATGAAAAAAATGTAAATTATGCATAAAAATATATTGCTTTGAATAAGATTAAATACTGTAGTTAATAAAAAAAAGTAAAAAAGTTTGTCTTGTACCAATTTTTTTCAAATTTGAAATTTTTTATTAGTCATATTTTATTTTATTTTATTTTTATGCAAATTTTAAAGTAATTCTACGTTGTTGCTTTGCTTTTATGCGATTTTTGGAAAATTACAGTACGTATCCCCCATTTTTTAAGGTAAGTTAAGTCTATTTTTGTGCAATTTCTTTTGTGCGCATTTTCTGAGGAACCTATCCACCACATAAAATGAGACCCAGGTGTATTCAGATTAAAAGTGGTGTGTATTATCAGTTCATAGTGTATTTGTACACAAGAGTATAAAAGAATGGGGTGCGGATTTGAGAAAAAAAATAGTTATATATATAAAATTACTATCAGCTGATTTGTATACAGTTATAAAGTAAAATATATTTTTCTATATTTTAATGATTTTTGTCTTGCATAACTGCATTATTAAACGTTAATTAATTAAATATAAAAATTATAATTATAATGGTATTACGTCATTGCTAATACTTTTTTCATTAAAAATAATTTTTTTTAAAAGTAATATTACTTATTATTATATAAATTATTTCTTTTCAATTTTTATTTTACTTTCTTTTAATTCAAAAGTAGACTGGATGATGAATAAACAACAGCCAGAAGGATTCACAGTACAGTATAAGAAATTAAGTTAAAAAAGAACTCTAAAATTTTGTATTATTAAAAAATCCTATTTATTATTTCCCCAACTCTTACTTTTCACGGCATTTTAATATGCTTTTACTTTATTTATTTTTTTAGTTTTATATTTTCAATCTATTTTTGAAAGGTAAAGATAATTATAGAACAACGTCTGTAAGAGTATAATGTCAAAGTTCCCGCCCCATTGTTGATTAAAATCATATCATATTACAAACACAATATTTTATTTTTATAGTGATTGGGTCAACATTTATTCGACCTACTTAGATTAATCTAATATTTTTGCTTTCTAGCTCAAAATAACTAAATATCTATTAACTGACCACTATTGGAGCTTGCTAGAAATAAAAGGATCTAAATATATTTGGATCTAAAAAAAATTTCAAAGTTTACTTAGTATGTGATAATATATGGACTGTTTTCATAATCTATCAGTAAATGTTGATATAAGGGATTTGAACTCGGACTTCCAAGCACTCACCACTATCTCATACAACTGATATACATGACCACACATATGTAGAAAATATAAACAATCACCAATATATGTATTTCATACTAAACCAGCATTCATCAGTTGGTAAGATTATCTGATGATGGAAATCCCAAATCCCATGCTGATGCCAACATTATGGCTGGAAAGTTGGAGGTTGGAGTACATTGAAGCCTGTCCATTAAAGTGTGAGGATTTGCTATCATAATATAAACTGAGCACTGATCATATATATGTATAGGAGATGATAATCTGGATCAACTGATGAATGCTGGTTTAGCATGCAATACATGTATTGGTGTTTGTTTATCTTTTCTATGTATATGTGGTCATGTATATCAGTTGTATGAGATAGTGTGGATAGTTGGTGGGTGCTTGAAAGTCTGAGTTCAAATCCCCTATATTTACAATTAAGCTCCAGTTTTGTGAAGAGTGCCTGGTTTTCAAATATTTACAGTAAATGTTGAATATATAAAAAAATTAAACTTTATTTAAATTTTTCAAATACAAACAACTTGTTAGTAATAACACACAAATAGACAACACAGGTTAGTATTTGGGTATTAGTTTCAAATAACTTTATTCACACCTTAAGAAGATACATATGGATGTCATTTAACATCTTTCTTATTATATGTTACATGCTTATAATGTGTAGTGGCTCTACAATGGAAACAATAAATAAGAAACCTAATGGTAAAAAAAAATTACGTAAAAATAAGCTACTTAGGAATTATTTGGGTCAATTAGTTGACCACCAAATTCAGAGTTTTAACAATAAATAACAATTAAATGGAAAGGACTGGATTATTATTACTAACAAATTGTTTGTATTTGAAAAGTTGAAATAAAGTTTAAAAGTTTCTATAAATTCAACATTTACTGATGGATACTTGAAATAGTCCAACATATTATTATATCTAATATACTATCATCACAAATCTTCAGGCAAATTTACTTAATGTAGCTGCAATAGGCAGATAAAGGCAGCTGCAATATCTATTGAGCCATGAGGCCTTTTGGATTTATTTTTTTAAGTAAATTACATTTACTAAAATTTTAATATACATACTTTTTAAAAGATTTTAAAAAAACAAAATGTCAGTATTGCAAAGCAAGTTTTGTAATTTTAGATGTTTTTTGGGGCAAAAGTAATTATGATTATTTTCTATTGCTTTTCAGCTTTAAAAATATGTTAAAGCATACAATGTTCAAAATTGATTATGAAGCAATGAAACAGATGTTTTGAGTGCAAAATAATATTTATATACTGTTTTTACATTTCATTACATTTACATATTTGTAAAAAAAAACCTGAAAATTATATAAATTATGTACCAATACATATATAAAGAAACTACCATGTTATCTATTAACATGAACAAATTATGAATAGCTAAAACATGAACTTTACTTTTCACACTCTAAACTCTTACATATATCATAAATCAGTCAAGACATTTAAAAAAACTTCATTCTAGTCAGATGATTTGAAAATTTATTACATTTGTTAAAATTGACTGATTTGCACTCTATATAAAAGCTCAGATAAAAATAAAAAATGGAGGTCTACCTTTTATCTTAATGTAATTAAGCTATGAAATGATTTGCTTTAAATGATGATTGGTGAGTAATCTACTTACACAATGGCCAGTTTAATGATAGTTTATTATATTAAAGCCGTTTGTTTACAATTATCTCTGCTTTATAAAAATTCAATTTAAGCTAACTGTGGGAATTTTCATTAAAATCTCATCTGATTTGGGGATTTGTTTCTCTTTTCATTATCTAATTTGTGGTCTATATAAGAACTTATACAGGACCTGAAAGTGGAGTGAACATAATTTGATTTCATAATGGATAGCATTTAAATATTGATTAAAACAAATAATATTTTGTAACTGTATAAAAATGGGGCAATCATGGACAAGCATTATCCCTAAAAGCATACAAAGACTCGATCAATGAGCATGAAATCAGCATAGGAAGTAAATAATAAACTTAATCTAATTATGAACATAACAACACCAGCAATAATTATGAAGTATCATCAGTCATCATTTGTTATTAAAATTAATCATTTTCCAGCCAATTGCCAAACTTAGGGTATAATATAAAAGCAGTCAGTATTCCAACTGCATGCATATTCTTAAGTATTAAAGTAGTTAAAATAACAAATCATATTAAAAATACTGGTACAAATATATAACAATCTTCACCATCAGGTATCATGAGAATACTGGCATTTAAATGCTAATTATCAAATCTACAAAGTGATTGGATTTTAAAGATTATTTTTACACTTGTGTCATCCACATAATCCTATAGGGAATTATCTGGATGCCCATAAGCTTATATAGCAAAATACCATTATGCTCAAAATTAGCTTGGGATCACAAGGACTCTAGGGGCTGTGATCATGAACAAGATTTTTTTATATATATTTTATATTTATTATTTATATATATATATATATATATATATATATATATATATATATATATATATATATATATATATATATATATATATAAATTAATCTATTTTACATTAGATAATTTCACTGGAATAACTTAAAATAATGAATAACAAATTTATTAATTAGAAAAAATAATAAAAAGTGAAGATCTGTAAAGTATTTTATATACAAATAAATAATTCTGATTTTGATTGCAAAGGTATTACTTCCATAGACTGACCAAAAAAATAGTAGTTTAACATAGTTTATAGTTTACAAGTATATAAATTGCAACAGATCTTCAATAAACACATATATGATCTTCCAATCATTAATAATCTGAGAAATATCACTTTATTTTACTACAATTCATTACATTTACAGATATTATTTTATATTAACAATATATAAAGAATTAAATAATAAATGTATCTACAATAAGTGTGCACATGCATGCTTGTTCTAATATAAAAATAAAATATTTCATTTATTGATTTCAATTTACTGCATTTAAAATAGTAAACAAAAGTTTTAAAATAAGAAAAAAAAATTTTTTTTGAAAAATTCTTTCAAATGTTCTTTTTCTCTCTCTCTCTTTTTTTTTTTTATAAAAAAAAAAATCACTTTCAACTGTAGATAATATCTTTAAAAGTTTCAATTGAAAATTCATTTGTTTCTGTCTTTTATCCTCTAACTTTAAGAAAATTTCTCAAAATTATTTCCATAGGTTAAGCTTTAATTTCATTCTAATTGTTTGCTCTCCAACCAATATAGCTGAAGTTAAATATTTTTAGGCAATAAATAAAAATAGACTTTCTTTAATTACAAAATTAATATTTGAAATGTGTCATTTACAATATATATTTATTCTATTTACCAGCTAATTTCTTCAATTTGAACTCCATAGTTTTGTTCATGAAATAGATACTATACATAGGCAATATATATACAACCAGCAGTAATTTCTTTATTTTATGCTTCTTCATATATATAAAGTAATATACGTATACGTATAAGACATAGCGCTGGAATCTTAAGAATGGTTTGCTTTTTATTGCCACATTCAGGATAGAATAGTAGGTGAATGTTGGTGGTTTTCAATTCCATTTAACTTCCATTATTTGATAGATTGCAACTAAGCAAGTAATCTATTTCTCACATATTGAGTGAGAAGGCATCCTATTTTTCTGGAGGTTCAAACTCAACCAATATGGAGACTAGCAGTAATTGCTTTTTCTTTGAAGCTGGCTGTCACTCACTGCAACTTAATATGTTTTATAACCAGTTTATTTAAACCCACTATATACAATCTATATAGTGGAATTTAAAAGCAGGATATTTAAGTAATATTTTTTCCAGCTTGATTAATAAAAAAACCTAATAATAATTTAATTACATTACCCTGTTTGTGAATATACATTTATTAAAATTAATTAGTTAAAAAATTTTCCTAACTTTTAACAAAAACAGATACTATTTTCCATAATTATTTTCTTTTTTTAGGTTCCATTGAAATAATTCATGTTAAAAACAGAATTTGCACTAAATAAGAGATTTTTTTTTATACTTGATTTTAAATAATTTATATTTACTTTAAAATAATTTATATTTACTTTAAAATATTAAAATTATCATTCACTCACTACCTCATTATTCCAGGTTATATATTTTAAATAAATATACACAGTTAATTTTGTCTGTGTTCATTTCTACTTTACCTTTCAAACTTTATGTACATATGCGCACACACACACACTGTGTTGTGTGTCATGATATAAATAGAACCAGTTGCAATTACTGGTTGAAATTCAAATATAAAAATCCATGTCATTCCAATGCTAAATTACTCCAGCAGTAATCCCTATAAAACAAACATAGAGTCAACTTTTACTTATGCTGTTTTATTCAGATTTTGTTTGTCCCACAATAATTTAGCATTAGGGTGATATGATATTATATATATAATATTATAATTCAATGTCTGTATTTCTTCAAATCAATATATGTAATCTTATAATTGAATATTTATAAATACAATAATTAGATATATGTAAAGTATAACTTTAAAAATTTTATCCACTTAGGAGCACTTTCGATTATCTTCATAGTCTTTATCAACTAACACTTTGAAAGATTAACCTTTCCACAATTCTGTGATCTTAATCTTTGCTGCCTATCTGTTAATTAAGTCTTGTTTGTATTTGTATATTAGAATAGCTTCCTTTATTTTCCCTTTGTTGTTATTTTTTTCAATTTGCAATATTTTTACATTATTATAAATGAAGTTAAAACCATAAATACATGACTTATTATGGTCATAAAAACAGATGCTGAAACATTATTGTTTAATTTGCAATTTTGTTTCGTTTTCTGAACCCTTTTTAATAACACTCAGTTCAGAAAATGAAACAAAATTGCAAATTAAATAATAATGTTTCAGCATCCATTTTTTTACAATCATAACAAGACATGTATTTATGGTTTTTACTTCAATTATAATAATGTAAAAATATTGCAAATTGAAAAAAATAACAAAAGGAAAATAAAGGAAGCTATGCTAATATACAAATACAAACAAGACTTAATTAACAGATAGGCAGAAAATGTTAATATTACAGAATTGTGGTATGGTTAGCCTTTCAAAGGGTTAGTTGACAAAGATTACAAGGATAGTCGAAAATGCTCTTAAGTGGATAAAAATTTTAAAGTTATCCTTTACATATATCTAATTACTGTATTTATAAATATTCAGTTATAAGATTACATATATATATATATATATATATATATATATATATATATATAACTGAATATTTATTATATATATATATATATATATATATATATTAAAACCATAAGAAAGACCAGTCATGATCTCAATGGTAATCATGTGGAGAAATCTGGTTCAGACATTGCAATCTCGGTTGAGATTGTATGTCGATATTGCAAAATGAGTGTAACTATCCCTCGCTTAGCTGGCAATTTGCTATGCATACAAGTTTTTATATATTTCTGCATAAACTAAAACTATTCTATATTTTGATAATAGATTCACATTCAATAAATTAAATAAATTTTTTAGGGTTATTCAATAATATATGTACTCTTAGTCTTATTCTAATTTATTAATAAAAATCTTTGCAAATATATGTTTCTTAGTATAAGAACTGATTAAGAGTAACTCAATCTTTGTTTTAAAACTAAGGCTAACAATTTTAAATACAAAGTTGATTAATGATTTATCTCAGGTTTTATAAAGTAAGAAAATAAATGCATGAATATAAAGTGTGTTTATGCATTTTAGAATATGACAATATAAAAGGATTTTATGTACATCATCTTACCCAATACTTTTATATTTCAGATAGCATTAATACAATAATGTTATATTTATTCCAAATAGATTTTATATGAAATTAATATCTCAAATATGACTTTTTTATATTGTGAATATGCAATGTCAGTGTTAAAAAATTAACAATTACTTTATTATACAATATAAAATAAAGGATAAAAATGAATAATAACAATAAGAAATTTATATAAAATATCTAATAAATATCAACATTTGGTTCCTAAATCTAATTTGAATTTGGGACATGAAAAGTGTGTTATCAGATAATGTTGCAAGACACTAAGATTAAATAGGAATAGGTTGTTTATTATTTCAAAAAATAATCCTCAGTTCAAATATTGCATGATAATAATCATAACAAGCAATGCTAAATGTTCTATGTGGTTCTTAATTAGTTTGCACTAATCAATTATTAATCAACTTCAATAATGTTGAAGAAGTTTACATTCATTTAATAGAAGCAAATACATCATTGCTTAGCATATCTAAATAATTTTACTACATTGGGCTTATTTATTTTACCTGAAGATCCTTTACTGGATTTATTTGCAGGCTTAAATGTTAGGAATGCTACTCCATTAACAAAATATAACTAGATCATCAAGATACCTTGTTACATACTATATAACAGTAAAAAATTAATACTAAAATATAAGAGTGATCCTTACAGATTTACTTTAGATTCACCTATATATTTAGAAATTAGGTTGAAGATAAGAGTGGCCATTCTTGTCTTTTAAAGTCTTTAATCTTGTGTTTAGATTTGTAGAGGTCCCTATTGTTGCATTTTAGGCACATAGTCTTCATATATATTATTTATCTAATAAGGACAATTACTTCCATTTAACTTTGAGGTTGGAACTTAAGAACCCATAAAATCTATAATAATTGCAATAAAGCAGTGTTATATAAGTTTAATAGTTACTTACATTTATCTAACCTAAATCTAAAATAAATCATATTTAATCCCATTCAATCTCAGTACTAATAATATTAAACAAAAATACCTGTACATGATCATAGTAATATCTGAGAAAACATTACATTAATTACTATTAGAATATTAACTAACTAAAAAAAAGTAATTATGAGAAAGTGCATTAAATAATCCATTTCAGTTTATTGAACAATTAATTTCATTTTTGTAAAATAATCCTTTCTGGATATAGCATAAACATTAATAAATTTCATTTATCATACTTGTTGATTCAAGGTAAGTTACATTCAACACATTAATCCATTTTAAGATTGCTTACCACTTGAATGCTTATCATATTTGATATTTCCTTTGGAAATCCATAATTCAGGAGTGGCATTTAAATATTTAGCTTCATAATCCATTATCCATTGAATGGTACAAAAGAGAATTGATAATTCATAATGCATTTCTTTAATTACCCATACAAATTAATAATTTGTTAAACATTGCAATTTAATTCATTTAAACAGAAGTTATAATTTTATCTAAAGGATTAGCATTTATTATTTCTTTAATTTGATATATATATAATTAATCTTTTCATTTAATTAATGATGCCATTAATTCTAATGATATCTCTGATAAGGCAAATAGTTTATCATCCATAGCAAAATGATTTTCATTACTTTTTGAATCGAACTTCGTTTCTCTAAGTGACAAGTTTATGGAGATTTATTTGAGTTGAAAATTGTTTAAAGTTTTTTCTTACATAATTAAAGATGAGCTAAATATACACTATTGATACTTAATATTGACATTTTCTTGAAGTAAAAAGAAAACAATTATTTTACAATATTTTGAAAATATCATTGACTTATTTGAAGTTAATAAATATAATTTTCAATTATATCAGCTATTTGATATTACCTCCAGTTGAAGAAGTCCAGTGATTTTTGTTGAAGCCATGAGTTAGCATTCCATAAATCAATTTATCCATTTTTCCACTAACAATTGGTTGTAAAAATTAAATGAAATTTCTTGAAATAAATAATTAATTAATTAATCAATCAATGATAGCTTCTGGCTTATTCAATGTTGTTTATCTTTTTCTTATTATAAGAAGTCATTTTGCCTAGTCAAAGACGAATGCCTAGCTGTTTAGCTTAGCTGAACATCATATATATTGTGACCAAAATGGCTATTTAAAAATGTAAACCTGTTTAAATTTTGACTGCAATAAAATCTTTAGCTTTTATACCAGTTATCACATGATGTCTGCATTACCGAATATTCTCCATCATACATTGGCGTTTCTTGATTTGTCTGGGAAACATTGAAAGAGGTTGTCATGGTTATTGCAGGCAAAAATGAATTAAGATTTTTTTTGAATCAACACATGGTAAAACTTTAGAAACACTATAAAAATGAAAAAATAAATAAATAATAATAATAATTTCAGTTTTTTCCAATTGCTTCGCTTTTGTTTCCCGGTTTTTAAACTAATTTATAAACATTTATTTAAAATAAATAAATTATAAAACTATAATGTTTTCAGATATTTATTCAATTATATTTAAATTAATCTTTTAATGAATATCATTAAATAAATATTTTAGCAAACTAAATCAATCTTTGCTAAATCTAAAATCTAAACATGTAAGCCTCCACACTTGCACACAAAATATAAAAATGTAAAGGTTGTTTATTCTGCATATAAATAAAATATAACCTAAATATATATTTTAGTATGGTAATGTTAAATGTATAATTCTACCCTTTATTTCTGTACGAAATTAGTTTTTATATATTTGTGAGCAGTTCTACCTGTTTACACCATCTGATATATTTGTTTGTTAACAAGAATAATGACAAAATATATGCTAAGTAAATATATACAAGTATCGATAATAAAATCTGCTTGTAAAGCCATTCAAAAATGGCTTTATAAAATTATGTTTTTTTTTATAACATTAGTATGGCAAAGTATTAAAGATAATATAAATTATATTCTATGTTATACAACCAATGACGGCGATGAATACATTTGCTTAACTATAAAAATTAAAGCCAATAAAATGTTTACAGTTTCTTAAATATAATAACCAATTTATAGTGATATTGTAAGGTTACAATATATAATGTATGACAGGTTTTAAAGTGCAAAGTTTATGGATCATAACTTAATTCTAACATTTCCAGTACTAAAATTTCATGCAAAGTCCCACAAAACAAACTATTTAATGATTTTGTTCTGTATTCTGTGATAAGATCTAGATCTTAAGCCCAATGAATTATAGTTCAACTTTAACATTTCTGATGTTTAAACTTTATATGAACTACATATCCTTATATATATATATATATATATATTATAACAGGGGCTATATTTAAACACTGTTCTAAGGTAAGAAGAAGTTTAATTAACCATGCATACATAGATATATTTTAATGTACATATTTGATTGAATTAATTAACCAAAGCAGTCTGAAGGGGGAGTCTTGTGCTCATTTTGTTTTGATGGAGTTTGTGCATGTATATACTTAAAAAAATATATAGCATGTAAAAGAATTTTCTAGAAAAATATTTAGTGTATATATTTTTTATCACATCTAATTTTGTTTTAATAAGATAAAAATATGTAGAATGAAATAGCTTTTGTTTTTGTCTATGAAATGCTTTTACTGTTTTACCGCCTTTGGCACCACGCTAAATTTATAAAAAACTGGCTTGAGACACAATTTTTACAATAACTTCAGTTTTAATAACGTTA
The DNA here is from genome assembly GCA_028023455.1 of Epiperipatus broadwayi. Taxonomy (NCBI): domain Eukaryota; kingdom Metazoa; phylum Onychophora; class Udeonychophora; order Euonychophora; family Peripatidae; genus Epiperipatus; species Epiperipatus broadwayi. The sequence continues at coordinate 3,937,496 of JAQFVV010012485.1, read as the reverse complement.
GAGTAAAAACCTTTACACTGATAGAAACTAGAAAAACTAAGGAAAACAATAAGGCTAAGATAAATAATGATAACTATTTTAAAAATAAGGAAACAAGAAATTTTAACATCTGACATAATTATTACTTTATTGTTTGTTCATAATTTCTAATTTATCATTAACTAAGTTTAAATTACATCTTTATTGATAATTTCTTTGTATTCCTCACAAAATCTTCTTTCAAACCATATATAATACTTCTTACCTGAGATACTCCATAGCTTCAGAATCTCCAAAAGTATTCACATAAGAATTCTTCATTTTTATTTTGTACCCCAAAGGTGACAAATCTCAAAGGCATCTATAAAAAAAAGATTCATCCTAATAAAACATACAAAACAAATTATTTCCAGAATATGGATATGCACTTGTCATCATAGCAATTGGCTTCTTATCTATCTAAAACTAGAAATTGTAGGTTACTGTCTGTATCACTGGTAAAATGAGTTTCATCTCTTCATTTAATATTTTTTGTGTACATCAGTGATGTCTATATTCTTCATGCACACCAGTGATGCTATCTTGTTATATTTATTGTCACACAGAGATATAATTTATTTGCATATACCTCATTTGCTAGCTATAGAATTGAAAATAAAGTCATGCAAGATGCAGCAAAATTACTGACTCCACAGCATTAGTATCAAGTCATAGACAAGAATCAGATTTGCCTGCATAAATTTCATGGGGTATATACATAACTATTGTGGTTACCTCAATATACACACCATTAGAATTCTTTCTTTGTTGGTTTTGAGTGTTTATATTTTTACATGGTACTATCCCCAGTAAATTTTGTGACTGCTTTGTCAACTGCAAAAATTCTGTATATTTGATAATTAGTCCTAACATTTACATTGTATTGCTCTATAATACCTTAATTTTATATATATATATATATATTATACCTAGCCTCCTTTTCGTCGTCTTGTAAATTTTTATAAATATCATTTATATAAAATCAATAAAATATTTAATGTTTATAATAACAACTCGATCAGAATTTTGTACCTCCCTCTTACACAAAATCCTATCACGGGGCTGTCGGTACCTCGGGTAGAGTGGTCAATATCATTTGCAAACGTTTGCCAATAACATTAATACTCGTTTACTAGATTACACATTAGCCAATCAAACTTTTTATTTATTTAAAGGAAAAAATCCAATGGGCGCCAGCCGACCTTCGTCGACAAGTCTGCCTGACCAATACGATCTAGTACCCGCTCCCGCTAGCTCAGCTACAACAATCAATAAAATATACTCCGCCTACCTAAAAATCAATTTTACGAGTCTTTCTCTTTTTTTTTTTTTATTTATTTAATTTAAATCTAATTTAAGTAATCACTAACCCATTAAGTCTCCATTTACGCTATTTCACTTCGTTGGGTCTTATAATATAATTAATTACACTTTTGTTCAAGTTTAGATAATATTTAATACAACCAAAATATCATATTATACATGCATTTAGAAAATAATTATATGCACACAACTATAATTGAAATAACAATAAAATCTCTGGATAATGGAGCTAAAGACAATTAGTAATTATTGTTCGTAACATAAAGTTCAGAGTTTATTACTCCACATATTATTACAGCTTTTAATTAGTGAATAAAAAATGAAATTAATATTACCTAGCTTTCTCCTTTATGCAAGGTTCCGAGCGTAGCTTCTGATAGTATTTCCTTCGGTCAGTTAGCGCTAACTCTTTGCAATCCTTTTCCCGATGTCGTTGGGATCCTGTGGGCTTCACCGTGGACACTCCGTTTCCTTCTTGTTTTACGCGAACATAATCGATATTCGAACTGACTGCTGTTGGTATTGCATGGAAGGATTTGGCCGGCTGTTCACACGATGGGTTTAACAATGCAGCATTATGTTTTATTTAACTTTAGACGTATATTAATAATATGACTATGAAATTAAGAATAAATCAGAATCAAATTTTAATCACAATATCAAATTCAATCTAATAATTCAATACTCTCCTTATACAATAGAAAATTCGTCCCTTTTATATTCTACGGTCCTTATCTTGCGGATTCAATCTACATTCTGAATTTCTGCTATTGGACAATTATTTCTTTTCTTTCGACTCTTTACACAGTTTCATTGATCATTCTTTATATGATTGCAAATTTCAATTTCTTTGTTAGAGTTATTTCACTAACTAGCCGTTTAATGGAAATTTCTCATGTTTGTCATTAGCTCCCATTGTTCACTACATTCCTTTGATTATATATTTTTTTTCTTTTTCTTTTTCTTTTTTTTTTATAAGACAAAATGAACTCCACCTTTTAAAAGCAATTTTAAATCAAATTTCAATTAAATCAAATTTTTAGTTGAATCAAGTTTTAATTCTTTAGGTTTTATTTAAATATGATTCAAAATTATATCCTATAAAACTGTCTAATTTATGCTTTTAACGATAAACCCTTCTATAAAAAAAAATCCTTTTATTCTTATTTTACCCTACAAGACCTTTTATTTTTATTAAATATTTAAACAAATATTTTATCAATTTATATTTCTCCCAAAATTATGTGTAACTCCGAAGAAAGCACACTCCTTCCTGATGTATCTCGGTACATTTCTCCGTCCCCCCTTTTGAAACTAAAATATCAATCTGAAGGTTTTAGTTTCAACGTTTAACTTTATTCTTACTATACATTTCCCTCGATTTATTTTGATGGAAGTTCGCCCTTTCTTATTCTCGTGTGTTCGTGTTACTTGTTAAGCTTTCTTCTTTAGTAATTGTAAGGATCGCGCATTGAACATTCCCTTGTAGTCTGACCCTTGGGCGACTTTGAAGGCATTATTTCCGTATTCCTTTATGATTTTGTATGGCCCGTCGTATATTGGTTGAAATTTCTTGTATATCCCCTTTTCCGGATGGCTTACTGGATTTACCCTTACCATGACCTCATCTCCCAGCTTGAACATAGCCTTGCTCTTCCCTTGTCTCCTTTGTCTTATATTTCCCATCTTTCTGAGTTTACAGCATGCTTCATCCGTGTCCTTCTTCTTATCAATAGGTGGTGTTCTAATCGGTAAAGGGGTTTTGAATGGGTAAGGGGTATTTCTCCCGTGATGAAGCCTGATGGGTTCGAACCCGGTGGATTCGTTTTTGGACCAATTTATCATGTTCGCCACTCTCGTGGCCTCTTTTACCCATCTACGATGATTGTTCTGGAGATACACCTGAAATAAGTGCCCTAATTCCCTCATGACTCGTTCGCAGGGATTAGACTGCGGATTGCGAATCGAAGTGAAAATATGTCTGATCTGGTGGCGCTTCGTCCACCTTTTCCATTCTTCCGACATAAAGGGAGTTCCATGGTCTGATATTATCTGCTTTGGGATTCCCAGGTCTCGAAAGTGTTGACGTTCAAGTACCCATATAGTTTGTTTGGCATTAGCTTGCGTCACAGGATATATCGCTACGAATTTGGAAAAAACGTCATAGGCTACAACAAGATACTTCTTTCTATTAAACTGGGGTAGGGGTTCGTAGAAATCTATTGCCAATAGGCTGTTAGGCTGGTATGCATATATAGGTCTCAACGGGCCCACGCTTGATGAGTTTGGGGGCTTTGTTTTCGCACATACAGTGCATCCTTCAATGATGTCTAAAACACTCTTATACATTCTTGGCCAATAAAACCAATTGCCTATCAACCCTTCCATCTTGCTTGCCCCATAGTGTCCATAATTTTCATGTATGAACATGATTATTTGTTTCCGCATATTCACTGGAAGAACGACTCGTGTATGCTCCTCATCTCTTATTTTACGCTGTAAAAGTCCATTTTTTAAACAATATTTTTTTTTCTTTCCATACCGTATTGTTTACCGGTCTTCCCGCAGGCTGATGGCACAAGTGGTCTATTATTTGTTTACATTCTGTATCCTCTTCTTGCGCTTTCACTAATCTTTGCAAACTGCACTCTATATCCTCGCCTTTATCTACTTCCGCCGCTGCTATGTACGCATCGTTACAAGTTAAATGTTGCTGCGGTGGTTCTATCGGATAGCGACTTAAAGCGTCTGCCGCCATATTGTCTTTGCCTGGGCAATACTGCATGCGATAGTTAAATTCTTGTAAGATCAAACTCCATCGGATCAGCCTACTATTCGTGAGGAAGCTATGATTAAGGAACTCAAGGCTCCTATGGTCTGTGATCACTATCACCTGCGACCCGATTAAATACTGTCTAAACTTCGTAAAGGCCCAGACAATTGCTAAAGCTTCCCTCTCAGTTACTGTATAATTTTTTTCAGGCTTACTTAATAAGCGACTTACAAAGAATAACACCCCATATTTCCCATCGTCCTGCACCTGAGATAATGTGGCTCCCAGACCCATTCCACTACTGTCAGTTTGCACTACAAATGGTTTGTCAAAATCTGGGTATGACAGCATGACCTCTTTTAGAAACCCCCTTTTTCCCTTTTCAAAACTACGCTCTTGTTGCTCCTCCCACATCCACCTTTTGTCCTTCCTTAATAGCTGTAAGAGGGGTTCCATGTCTGAGGAAAAGTTTTTATAGAATCGGTTAAAAAAATTACACAGTCCGAGGAAAGCTTTGATGTCTTTCTTCTTCCTTGGCTTTGGAAACTGTTGTATCGCCTCGATTTTCTCTGGATTTGGAGATATTCCCTGCTCACTGATAATGTGTCCCAAGAATTTCACCTCCGGAGTCATTAGGTGGCCTTTCCCCAAATTTATTTTAATTCCCTTTTCTATGCACTCCCTGAACAGTAGCTTCAAATGTTCGAAGTGTTCCTCCACACTATCCGAGGCCACAATTATGTCATCCACATATATCGTAATTAAACTCTTAATTTTTTCTGACAATACTTGATCAAGGCATTGTATTAGTCCCGCTCCGCTGTTTTTTAAGCCGAAGGGAACCCGATTAAAGTTATATACCCGTCCATTATATCGGAAAGCGGTATATTTCCGGTCTTCAGGGTGAAGCTTGATCTGCCAGTAGCTGGCCGTTAGATCAAACGTCGAAAATATCCTTTTTTTATGGAACTTCATTAATAATTCACTTATAGGTGGCGGGGCATTAGTGTCTAGCACTGTTATTTTATTCAACTGTCGCGCATCTAAACACAATCGAATAGACCCGTCCTTTTTCTTTACTGTCACCAACGGATTATTGTATGGTGACGAGCATTTAGAAATAATTCCCCATTTTAGCATATTCTGTAGCTGTTCTTCTACGGCATTTCTATATTGATGTGGTATTGGGTATGCTCACGCTTGATACGGCTGGTCTTTCATAAGCTTTATTCGGTGTTCGTATCCTTCAATAACTCCCGGAACTTCTGAAAACACATCCTCGTACATGTTCAACAAATTCTTCAGTCGTTCTCCATTCTCACTTTCCTGTTCCTCTTCCCTTATTATTATTTTTTTTTCTATTTGTATCCCTGCACTTTCTTCATTGTGCTCCACTCTACTATTGTTTGCCTCGCAGACGTCAAACGGTATTTCTGCATGATTAATTCTTGCCTGTCGCTTTTTATAATCCAGCATGCATCCTGCTTTGCACATAAAGTCTGAGCCCAGGATAGCATCATGTATCAATCCTTCCAAGATCAGCATGACGTGGTTGTATTCCTTCCCTGCGATCTTAATACTCACCCAAGCTTGCTCCGATGCCAACTTGGCTCTTTTCCCATTCGCCAGCCTTACGTATACATCCTTTAATGGCAAGGTTTTAATTTTCAAGTTACTCCGGTCCATTTCATTGAACGTTTTCTGCAAAATCACCGACACTTGGCTGCCTGAGTCAAGTAGTGCATTAATCGCCTTCCCTTCGATTCCTATTTCTATTTTAGGACATGATTGGTATGCCATTCCCAGCTCGCCCCCCTCTTCATTTTGTACTAGGTTCGCTACTTGTCTGCTATTATCTTCTGCATTTCCCTCTTTCCTTTGATTTTCTTCATACTGTTTATCGTTATCTATCGTCCTGAGTATCTCTGCCGCTCGCTCTATGGTATCATTCCCTATTATTGTTTCTTGAACGTTTTCTGGGAAGCCTCGCCTTACTATCCGCAGTATTTGTTGCTCAGATAGTTTGTATGCTGTGATTCCCCTTAATCTCGCCACTTGTTTGCGGAAATATGTACTTAGTGATTCTTCTGTTAGCCATTTCTCTTGTGTTACCTGATGTTTAACAACTTCCTGAAGCCCCTCCCCCCAATAACTCTTCAGCAATGCTTGTTTATATTCCTTGAAATTCGTTGGCTTTATTCCCAGTGACTCCCACCAATTTTCGGCCTCATCTTTTATGTAGCTAATAGCTATATTAACTTTGACCAACTCGCTGAACTCATTACATGAAAAAAAACGTTCTAGGCTCTCCAAGTATCTATTCGGTCTTTCCCCTTCGTTTCCCGAGAAAGTCTTTATTTTGATAACCCGACTTGCTATTTCCATTTTACACCTATTTTATCTGACTTTATTTAATATGATTGTTTCTTTCTTTTTTTTCCTCTATTTGGAACGTGCGTACAATCCACACCTAACCTTCCCAGTTCCCTTTTTTTTTTTTGCTAAAATTCCCCAGAGTGTCCCTATGCTTCCACGTTTTATATAATTGCAAAATCACCTTTACAGTTGCGCTGCTTATACCGTTTTCTAATCCTACTATCACGCTCCCTCCCGCTTCTTTTTACTAGTTATCACTTCTGTCACTCATACACGACTCTGGCCACACCGCTTAAAACGTCCAGTCATGACTCACATCGGTTCTGCCATTCAAAACGTTTAGTTTCGTTCCACGTTGGCGCGCCATTTATACCTAGCCTCCTTTTCATCGTCTTGTAAATTTTTATAAATATCATTTATATAAAATCAATAAAATATTTAATGTTTATAATAACGACTCGATCAGAATTTTGTACCTCCCTCTTACACAAAATCCTATCACGGGGCTGTCGGTACCTCGGGTAGAGTGGTCAATATCATTTGCAAACGTTTGCCAATAACATTAATATTCGTTTACTAGATTACACATTAGCCAATCAAACTTTTTATTTATTTAAAGGAAAAAATCCAATGGGCGCCAGCCGACCTTCGTCGACAAGTCTGCCTGACCAATACGATCTAGTACCCGCTCCCGCTAGCTCAGCTACAACAATCAATAAAATATACTCCGCCTACCTAAAAATCAATTTTACGAGTCTTTCTCTTTTTTTTTTCTATTTATTTAATTTAAATCTAATTTAAGTAATCACTAACCCATTAAGTCTCCATTTACGCTATTTCACTTCGTTGGGTCTTATAATATAATTAATTACACTTTTGTTCAAGTTTAGATAATATTTAATACAACCAAAATATCATATTATACATGCATTTAGAAAATAATTATACGCACACAACTATAATTGAAATCACAATAAAATCTCTGGATAATGGAGCTAAAGACAATTAGTAATTATTGTTCGTAACATAAAGTTCAGAGTTTATTATTTCACATATTATTACGGCTTTTAATTAGTGAATAAAAAATGAAATTAATATTACCTAGCTTTCTCCTTTATGCAAGGTTCCGAGCGTAGCTTCTGATAGTATTTCCTTCGGTCAGTTAGCGCTAACTCTTTGCGATCCTTTTCCCGATGTCGTTGGGATCCTGTGGGCTTCACCGTGGACACTCCGTTTCCTTATTGTTTTACACGAACATAATCGATATTCGAACTGACTGCTGTTGGTATTGCATGGAAGGATTCGGCCGGCTGTTCACATGATGGGTTTAACAATGCAGCATTATGTTTTATTTAACTTTAGACATATATTAATAATATGACTATGAAATTAAGAATAAATCAGAATCAAATTTTAATCACAATATCAAATTCAATCTAATAATTCAATACTCTCCTTATACAATAGAAAATTCATCCCTTTTATATTCTATGGTCCTTATCTTGCGGATTCAATCTACATTCTGAATTTCTGCTATTGGACAATTATTTCTTTTCTTTCGACTCTTTACACAGTTTCATTGGTCATTCTTTATATGATTGCAAATTTCAATTTCTTTGTTAGAGTTATTTCACTAACTAGCCATTTAATGGAAATTTCTCATGTTTGTCATTAGCTCCCATTGTTCACTACATTCCTTTGATTATATATTTTTTTTTTTTATTTTTTTTTTTTTTTTTATAAGACAAAACGAACTCCACCTTTTAAAAGCAATCTTAAATCAAATTTCAATTAAATCAAATTTTTAGTTGAATCAAGTTTTAATTCTTTAGGTTTTATTTAAATATGATTCAAAATTATATCCTATAAAACTGTCTAATTTATGCTTTTAACGATAAACCCTTCTATAAAAAAAAATCCTTTTATTCTTATTTTACCCTACAAGACCTTTTATTTTTATTAAATATTTAAACAAATATTTTATCAATTTATATTTCTCCCAAAATTATGTGTAACTCCGAAAAAAGCACACTCCTTCCTGATGTATCTCGGTACAATATATATATATATATATATATATTTAATGTTTTCATGGTTGTATGATGAAATAACAATTTTGGGAATGAACTGTGTATTATTTTCCATTACAATCCGATATTTCGATGGACTAGCAACCGCCATTATCAAGGTAAACTTTTGAAAGAACAATCGTTAGATCTCAAACAATAACATGACTCAGTGTGAGATGAGAAATGAGATTCAACTTGAAGTAGATTAGCATTCATAATATGAGGCTTATAAAAATGTTTATTTCCTTCAGTTTTTTCACCTATTAATTTTAAGTTAATATTAGATAAAATGAGAGGTTTTCACATAGCTGGAATATGCTGTGCTTTGTCAGCCCTATTTAAACCAGTAGCTCTTTTTAATATTTTTATTGATTCTCTCATAGTTCTTAAATCATATCTTTCCAAATTAGCAAGTATTTTTGTATTGTCAAAATCAGGTTAGTGACCAATTTCTAAAAAAATGGGTAAAAACTGATGTGCTAATTTTTTAATTAAAAGCATTTCTATGTTTCTTAATTCTGACATTTATTCATCTATTAGGCTGACCCACATAGCTTCTTGAGCACTGCAAACATGGAATTTCATAAACTCCTTGGTGTTCCAAAAATATTCTGTCTTTAGGTTTATATAAAAAATCACCAATTTTTTTGCCAGTAGAAAAAGTAGTCTTTATATTAAAACAAGATAGTCTTCTACTGATTTTATCAGTAACCCCTTTAATATAAAGTAAAATTACTCTATTAAAAGAGGAATTGTCAACTCTATCCTCTTTTTTCTTTTTAGTATTAATGTTATGTAAAGCCTTACATATGATGTTTTTATTATAATTATTAGAAAGAATATTTTTTGTAAGTTCTATTTCTTGAGTAGGATGTTCTTTATCAAATAAATTATAAGCTCTAGTCAAAAGATTTTTTGCTACAGAAAATTTTTGTGCAGGATGATGATGAGAATTAAAGTCAAGATATCTGTTTGTATGGGTGGATTTTCTGTAAACTGATATTGATAATGTTTCATCACATTTTCTTGCAATTAAAACATCTAGAAAAGAAAGTGATCTGATAATTTCCACTTCCATAGTAAATTTAATATTTGGATGCCAATTATTTATAAAAACAAGAAAGAAATTTAAAGCACCAATGCCATGAGGCCATATGACAAATGTATCATCCACATATCTAAGCCAAATAGAATGTTTTTAGTTGCTGCACATAATACTTGACTTTCAAAATTATTCATGAAAAAATAAGCAATTACAGGTGACAGTGGAGATCCCATAGAAAGTCCTTTAATTTGTTTAAACTTTGAGAATTATAAACAAAAAAATGTATTTTCAAGGCAATGCTTCACTAATGGAATAATAAAATCAGGTAAATCATTGTATTGTGCTATTATATTTAATACTTCTTCAACAGGAATATTAGTAAACATAGAAGAAACATCAAAACTAACCAGTAAATCAGTTTCAGTTAGTTTTAAGTTTTTAATTATAGAAATAAAATGACTTGAATTTTTAATTCTTGATGGAATCAATGACTTGAATTTTTAATTCTTGATGGAATCTTGTCTGTCAATGGTTGTAAGCATTGAGCTAAATATTGAGTCAAAGCATGTGTGGGAGAACCTATAGCACACACAATAGGTCGCAATGGTATCTCAGGTTTATGAATTTTAGGCAAACCATAAAATTTAGGATATAATGAAGAACCTTCTCTTGGAGAAATTTTAATTTTCATATCTTCATCCATACTAGAACGTTTGATTAGACAATTTGTCTTTTTCTCTAAATATGTCAGAGGATCTCTAATAATCTTTCTATAAGTTCCATCATTTAATAAGTCTACAATTTTATTATTATAATCCAAACGATTAAAAACAGCCGTCGAATTCCCTTTATCTGCTGGAATAACAACAATAGAATCTTTTTTAAAAAAAAATTTTGAAGTGCAATAAATTCTCCTTTAGATAAATTATTTTTTGGTGGTTTCATATTTTTTAAGGCATCACAAACTTCAAATCTAATAAGATCAGCTGTATGTAAGTCTATATTTTTAAGGAAGATGTTTAGGAGCCAGTGCATAATTAAAACCTTTTGTCAACAGAGAAATTTCATCAGAAGAAAGTTGACGATGGGATAACTTTTTTACATGTGAATCACTCACAGTATTATTAGTAAATTGTTTTTCATTTCTACTTATTAATAAAGCAAATTTCTTTTTTTGTTTCAAAGTTTTAAATTCTGAATCTTTAATAGATCGAAAATAAATTTTTTTATCAAAAATAGACCAAAGAACGGGGTGGATAATATTGCTTAACGTTATACGTTCTCTCAGTAAAAAACAATCAATATAGTTTAACTTCCTCCTAATATTCTTTTTTTCTAATAATTATAATAAAAACATCATATGTAAGGCTTTACATAACATTAATACTAAAAAGAAAAAAGAGGATAGAATTGACAATTCCTCTTTTAATAGAGTAATTTTACCTTCTATTAAAGAGGTTACTGATAAAATCAGTAGAAGACTATCTTGTTTTAATATAAAGATTTTTCTACTGGAAAAAATGCTCAAGAAGCTATGTGGATCAGTCTAATTGATGAATAAATGCCAGAATTAAAGAACATAGAAATACTTTTTAATCAAAAAATTAGCACATCAGTTTTTACTTCCCATTTTTTAGAAATTTGTCACAAACCTGATTTTAACAACACAAAAATACTTGCTAAATTTGGAAAGATATGATTTAAGAACCATGAGAGTTAATTGGAATATAGGACTGACAAAGCACAATGTATTTCAGCTATGTGGAAACCTCTCATTTTATCTAATATTAACTTAAAATTAATAGGTGAAAAAACTGAGGGAAATAAACATTTTTATAAGCCTCATATTGTGAATGCTGAACTACTCAAGTTGAATCTCATTTCTCATCTCACACTGAATCATGTTATTGTTTGAGATCTAATGATTGTTCTTTCAAAAGTTAACCTTGATAATGGCAGTTGCTAGTCTGTCGAAATATTGGATTGTAATGCAAAATAATACACGGTTTATTCCCAAAATTGTTATTATATATATACATTACTTGGCTGCAGAAAGATGTTTGCTATTAACTGAAAGGAGACCCTTTGATTCCTCTTGGAGACCTTAAAGGAACTAATCATGGCAAATTCCTAATGTCCACTCCATACGTTCATGTTGTTGCAGCTGTTATTAAAATGTGATTATTCATATAGTATACGAACATGGATGGGCTGCTCACCAACATGCATTAGCCAGCATAGTGAGTTTATTAACTTTTTATCTCTGAGTTTAAGATCAAGAAACACCATGGTCTTTCTTTTCAGTTGCCTGATAAGGCAGAATGAGTGTATGTGTAAATGAAAAATATTTTTCCAATAGATATATACAATCATGACAGAGAAAAATAAATCATGGTCTTATTCTCAGGAGGTTGTAAAGTCACCAACCAAGGCAATGGTTGGTGGTCTAAGGTAAAAGTATTAAAAATCCACTGATTGTGGACCCAGGCTGCCACTTGATGACTTTTTATTTAGGTACTTACAACTATAGATAACTTTCAAGTAAAAGAAGATTGCAAGAATTAGAAGAAGAATTATCTTATATTAAATGGGACATAATGGGCTTTGTGAAGTTAGAAGAAAAGATGAAGAGAAAATTGATTTAAAAAGTGGACATGTACACTACTATAAAGGCACAAATATTGGAAATGCAAGTGGAGTAGGATTCATTATAAATAAAAAGTGGAAGAACAACAATGTGGAGATTCATGGTGTAACAGACAGAAACTAGTCTGGGAATATTGGATGAGTAGGCATTGGATAGGGATTTTATGCACAAGCCTTCTGGCATCCATTGATTACTCTGTTTAGCACAGGTGGCAATACTGTCTGGAGAGTTTTGCTCTGTTTATCAACAATTAATGTGCTAGTATAGGAAATGTGATCATGTGATGCTTAATGGTTTAACACCAATCCTGTCTAATAGGATAGTAGTGGCTATGGTTGTAAAAGAGCCAAAGACACCAAAATGTATGGGTGCTGAACTGAGTTCAGACCCATATGACTATATAAGCTATTGAGCTTAGATTGAAAATATTTTTTGTGTTTCCAATTTCATTCTCATAGTTTTGTAGTTAAGTAGAGATAAAAAGTGGTTGCTAGAGGGTTGCATTAGATCCTAAGATCTAGATGCAGTGCTCTCAGATCCAAAGCTCCTCACTGACGAAGGCCACAAGCCAGAAACTAGTCTGGGGATATTGGATGAGTAGGCATTAGATAGGGATTTTATGCACAAGCCCTCTGGCATCCATTGATTACTCTGTTTAGCACAGGTATCAATACTGTATGGAGAGTTTTGCTCTGTTTATCAACAATTAATGTGCTAGTATAGGAAGTGTGATCATGTGATGCTTAATGGTTTAACACCAATCCTGCCTAATAGGATAATGGTGGCTATGGTTGTAAAAGACACCAAAATGTATGGGTGCTGAACTGAGTTCAGACCCATATGACTATATAAGCTATTGAGCTTAGATTGAAAATATTTTTTTGTGTTTTCAATTTCATTCTCATAGTTTTGTAGTTAAGTAGAGATAAAAGGTGGTTGCTAGAGGGTTGCATTAGATCCTAAGATCTAGATGCAGTGCTCTCAGATCCAAAGCTCCTCACTGATGAAGGCCACAAGCCAGAAACTAGTCTGGGGATATTGGATGAGTAGGCATTAGATAGGGATTTTTTGCACAAGCCTTCTGGCATCCATTGATTACTCTGTTTAGCATAGGTGGCAATACTGTATGGAGAGTTTTGCTCTGTTTATCAACAATTAATGTGCTAGTATAGGAAATGTGATCAAGTGATGCTTAATGGTTTAACACCAATCCTGCCTAATAGGATAGTGGTGGCTATGGTTGTAAAAGAGCCAAAGACACCAAAATGTATGGGTGCTGAACTGAGTTCAGACCCATATGACTATATAAGCTATTGAGCTTAGATTGAAAATATTTTTTGTGTTTTCAATTTCATTCTCATAGTTTTGTAGTTAAGTAGAGATAAAAGGTGGTTGCTAGAGGGTTGCATTAGATCCTAAGATCTAGATGCAGTGCTCTCAGATCCAAAGCTCTTCACTGACGAAGGCCACAAGCCAGAAACTAGTCTGGGGATATTGGATGAGTAGGCATTAGATAGAGATTTTATGCACAAGCCTTCTGGCATCCATTGATTACTCTGTTTAGCACAGGTGGCAATACTGTATGGAGAGTTTTGCTCTGTTTATTTCATAGTTATTCATTTAATTAAAATGTTTATATGTTTTCCTTATTAAACAACTTAATGCATACTTCCCCAAAGTAACACATCTCTGTCAGTCTCAGGACTACCCATCCTAAATGAGCTAGCAATTGGCTGGAAATTAAGTAATACATTATTATTATTCTCATTAAATCCCTTCAATATAATTCTTATGCACACATAGGATTGGCACATGGAGTTGGGAAAACGATGATGTCTATAAATATATTGGTTGGGAAAATATTAATTAGTGAGTACTAAAAACAAGGCCGAGTATTATTTCCATACCTATATAATTATGTCTGTTATTATGTCTTTTTTTTATTGTTGGGGAGGTAAAGTTTTAAAATAACTTGTCTCCAGGCTATGGCTGCTACAAGTTTATCTTGGCTAATCGATTGTTTTGTTTATGTATTAATCATTAATATCATTTGATAATACATTATAAAAGAATTTTTTAATAAAAATAAGTAAGTTCAACCCAGTAAAGATGGAGAGGGATCCCAACCCATTACCATGTGTATATATATATATATATATATATGTATATATATATATATATATATATATAATACAAATTTCTCAAGTGATAATACAAATTTCTCAAGTGAAAATTTTTAAGAATATATATAAGGATGTGCTTAATGTTTCATTTTGTATTACAATAATGTTAATAAATTAGTGAATAATTCTAAGTGTCCACCTGCCAAGCAAAAAAATAATGTTGTGCATCAAATTTTTTGTGGACTTATGTTATCATATATAGGTGAATCGAGATGCAGTATTGAAAAAAGATAAAGGATGTGAAAAGTAAAAATAATAATGATTTAATGACTGCTTCAGTTTTCCTGGATCATGAAGGGACATGTAAATATACATTTAAGTTTGATCTTGAAAGATTCTTCATGAAGAGAGAAACCATTTCACTACAATGACAAAGTTTGAATCATAGTTTATGAGCCCAGAGTTCATCATTCCACCACAATGACAGAGTTGGATCATAGTTTATGGGCCCTGAAATTCATAGTTCACCATTCTACCACAATGACAGGGTTGAAGTCATAGTTTATGGGTCCAAGAGTCCATCATTCTACCACAATGACAGAGTTGGACTCATAGTTTATGGCCCTGAGATTCCGAGTCCACCATTCCATCACTGTACTAAACCAAGCAAGGCACCTATTCGTTTGACTCTACTTAACATCATGTTAGAAATAACTACAAAAGATATGCATGTGTTATTAAATTTTATTCTGCAATTATTTTAAGAATTCTTTTTTTGGAAATACTTGTATATATAAATCAACAACAGCAAATGTTTAAAAGAAAATAATGAAAAGTAAAACTAGCGCTCTGAAATTTAACCCCTCTGAGAGAATTGCTAATCTTCAAGTAGAATGTCTAAAGATTATTGTACATAAAAAAATCAGAGATAACTTTATTTTAAAATATTTTAAAAATAAAATAGTTGACATTTGATAATAGAGAGCTTAAAGTAAAAAGCTCTGGTGTTTTTTATTTTTAAATATTCCGTTTTAAAAACATCTGAGAATTTTTTTTTTTTTTTTTAAATCAAAATGTTTTAGCTAGTGTACATATATTACTTTGCTTTAAAAAAAAAAACCAGTAAAATAATTTATAAAATAAAATAGTAAACTGAATTTTGATTAATTTTTAATTAATTTTTCACAAAATACTTTTTGGTCAGTAAAATTTATCAGTAGACAATATATTTTACAACAATAAAAGATGTCCAGACAAAAACTGGCAAAACGGGGAATTATTGGTAAAGTTCCATTTTAATTACTAAAGTCTATGGTGAACAAGGGTCTGAGAGCATTGCTAGATATTTTTTTCCTGTGTCATAGCATTAGCCAGGAAGCGAACCTGCTAACCCGGGACAACTGCTTGCAAGGCAGCTGTGCTGACCTCTTGACCACCAATGCTTGACAAATTTATGATTCAGGAGAGTAGTGAAATGGAATTCCTGTGAGCAGTTGTGATCTATTGGAGACAGAACTTCCACATTCAGGTTTCTTTGTGTGAGGCACAAAGGTGCTTCAGTCAACATAACTAATAAAATTTATATGTAAATAAAAATGTTTACATTTTTGAATGACTTCATTGTCAGAAATATATTCTGAGTGTAAATATTTTTTATTTAAACATGAGTGGAATAATTCTTTAGCTAAACTTAACATGACAATTGCCAAAGCCTTGAATTGCTTAGGCTTGACTTTGAAATATAATACATGTATAGTCTATCAATTCACTAAACTGAACAGGCCACCCTTTTGCCATGATAATTAATAAATTTATATGTAACTGTTTAGAATTCCAAATCACTTTATTGTTAGAAATATGTTTCTGACTGTAAATATTTTTAATTTAAATATAAAAGGAGTACATCTTTATTTAAACTTTTTGTGACAATTGCTTGAGCCTTGAAATATACTACATATATACTCTACCATTGCATGAAACCAAACAAGCCAATGCCCTTTTGTTGCTATAATTAATAAAAATTTATAAATAAAACTTTAGATTCTCAATCATTTTTATTTAAATATCCTAATTTATATTAAAAATTAACACATTACTATTAATAATTTAAAAATAAAGCTTATTTTAAAAATATTGCATCATAATTATAGTAATTTTGCATGTGTTGAAATTCTGTTTATCAATGATATTTTACAGAGCTCATGTGTTTCATTCAGTTTAGATTAATGGTAGAGTGGCCAACTCTGGAATGTGTGAACGTAGGATCAATTCTACTGCTGTCTTCTCCAAAGAAAATTTAATAATAATATTTTTTTTCATTATGCTGTATTTTTCTTTTATATGTTTTACTAAATAGATTTTCTTATTTTTAATAATGATGTTATCTTTTTTTTTGATGTCACATTATCTGTTTTACACGATTCACTAATCCTTAGATGTTTACTAGTGTTTGTTCTTTAGCTAAAAACTTGCAATTAATCCATAATCCACCCTACAGTCCAAACCTAAAGAAAACAGAATGAGTAAAAAAACACAATTTTTAAAATGATTATTGGATGCCAAAACATTTAATTCGTAACAAATTTCATGATAATAATGCTATTTAATGCAATTCTCTTTATTATAATAAAACCCCTACATGATTGCACTATTGACAAAATTTTAAAAATATACCTAGTGAAACAAAACAAGTGCTTGGGTTTTGTTTATAGTTATCCAATATAATCTATGAATAAACAAAATAAAGTGCAAGGCATTTTAATAGCTTCTAAAAATTTATTGAATAAATAATCTAAATATGAAAAATTTTAAATGTCTCCATAAATAAATCCTGGCTAAACCCCTAATTGTTAAAATATATAATAAAGTATAATATATATAATGCAACTTAGTTATTAATAAGCATTAAAAAAATTTAATAATAATGTAAATATTTTACTATTGAATAAATACAAAAGAAATTATTTTTGTTAATAGAAAATGTAAACAAGTTATATGTGAGAGGTTCTGAATTAAAAGTAACGAATGGATTTTTAAAACAAAAATTTATAAGAAGTTGATTCTAATGGAATGAAAGGGTTATATCATTCATGTTATTCAATATTGATCTAGTTTTATTTCCTAATGAAACATGAAAGTTACATCATAAACAATGTAATGTTTTCCTGAATATTTGTGGTGATGGTCTTTTAGTTGTATTTATATATTGGATTATTTTTATCATCTTATATAAGTATTTAATGTCTTTATATTCCAAATACATTCAACTGTTAGTAATATCACACAGATCAGTATATGCACAATGTTTTGAGAGGTATTATTCTTTCCTCTTCTTCGAGTGTTGCTGGCTTGACCAGTGACAGTACTAGCATATGAATTGAACTTGGACCTTAGATTCTTGAGTATTGAATTTTAAAGTAATACTCTATCCAAATAAGCCATCCTGCCAAAGGCATCCATCAGTAGAAATTTCATATACTTATCTATGAGGTACCTCCTGATTTCTCCACTTTTTCCTAAGAGCAAAGTTGATTAGTGGTTTTCATACATTCTGTATAGTCACACTAGGTTGACTTATGGGATTGTTTGCCATTGTCATGTGAGTAGCTTGTTTAAAGTTTCTTCTTTGTATCTTTTTTCTCTATCCAATATTTTTGTATTTTCCCAATTGAACATATGTTCATTGGTATATACATGGTCTGTTACCTCAGATATATCTGTTTTCCCTCTTCTAATCATCAGTTTGTGTTTTTGCAAGTGCTTTTCAATGGGATGACTGGGTTCACCAATTTACATTCTTCAATATTCATATGGTATTTCATAGATGCAGTTTTTTCTTTTCAGCATGTCAAGTCTAGGCTTTGTAGATTTTGAAACGTGGTGTGACTCTAGAAAACTATTCTGATGTTATACTGATTGCAGATTTTCATTAATTTGTCTGATATTTTTGATATGCATGGGTATACTACAGTACCAATAATTATTTTTTTCTTTTGATGGTTCTTTTTGTTGTCTATTTACTTTTTTTTAATAAGAGCTGATGGATAACCATTTCTCATAAGAGTTTGTTCTATATATACATTTTATTTTTTCAAATCATTTGTTTCAGAACACTTCTTTTGCTCTTTTCCATAGTGATAGTATAACTTCATGTTTTGTGTGTCTGGTGTGATTGGACTGTTGTTTTGATTTTTCCATGAGGGAGTCTTGTCACAAGAACATCACATGATCACTAGTATGAGGTAGTGATTATGTGATGTTTAGTGGTTTAACACCAATCCTGCCTAATAGGATAGTGGTGGTTATGGTTGTTAAAGAGCCAAAGACACCAAAATGTATAGGTGCTGAATTGAGTTCAGACCCATATGACTATATAAGCTATTGAGCTTGGATTGAAAATATCAATTGTGTTTTCAATTTCATTCTCATAGTTTTGTAGTTAAATAGAGTTAAAAGGTGGCTGCTGGAGGGTTGCATTAGATCCTAAGATCTAGGTGCAGTGCTCTCAAATCCAAGGCTCCTCACTGATGAAGGCCACAAGCCAGAAACTTGTCTGGGGATATTTGATGAATAGGCACTAGATAGGGATTTTATGCACAAGCCTTCTGGCACCTATTGATTGCTCTTGTTAGCACAAGATGGCACTAATATATGGAGAGTTTTGCTTTGTTTTGAATTGTTTAACACAAGATCATCTAAGAATGTCAATTTTTGTTCTTGTTCTGATTCTGTTGTGAATTTAATTAAAGGAGATATGTTGTTGTTATGTTTCCAAGAAGTTTATAGTAGTGTTTCACCATGTGCTCATACAACAAATGTATAATTTACATAGCAAAGTTAAACTTTAGGGGGATATGGAGTAGTTTTTATGGCTGTGGTTTCAAGTTCTTCCATTTAAATAATGCTAATCAGGGGTGATAATGATGAGCCTATAGCTATTCCTTGATTTTGTTGGAAGAATTTCATGTTAAATTGAAGATAGGTCATTTTTATGTAGAATGTTAATAGTTCCATCATACTATTAATAGGAATAATTCTTCTGGTTTGTAAGCTATTAGCAACATTTAATCTTTTCCTTACAATAGACAATGCTTCTTCACATGGTACATTTGTAAATAAACTTTCCACACCAAAGCTTACCATCAAGTCAGTTCTTTCAATTTGTATATTCCTGATAATACTACAAAGTGTCTACTATCCCTGACTGACAGCTTCCTTTGGCAGTATGACTAATTGGTTAGAGCATAAGATAAAATTCAATACTCAAGAATCTAAGGATCCAGGTTCAATTTTCATGCTAGTACTGTCACTGGTCAGCCCAGCAACACCTGAAGAAGAGAGGAGAATAATATCTCTTGAAACATTGTGCATATACTAACCTGTGTGCTATTACTAATAGTTGAATGTATTTGGAATATTTATATAAAGTTAAATTTTTCTAAAGACATTCAATAATAATATCAGATGATGCAAATAGTTCCAATATATAAATACAAATAAACAATGTAAGTATAAAAAATTTAAAATATTGCACTATATATAATAAATTATAGTTATTAAAAGTAGAATAATATACACATATAAATTAAATAATAGTGTAAATACTTTATTATTAAAGATATATAACTTTGTTAATAGAAAATGTGAATAAGTTTATGCACGAGAGATTCTGACTTAGGTTTCAAACAAACAAGAATTATTTTTTAACTATTTTTAATGAATCATTGATATGCCAGTCAAAGTTTATCTAAATATTGGTAAAAAGGACTAAGACTTATACCAGCTTTTATGCCTTTTGTAGTTTAGAAAGGATAGTGGAAACAACTTGGACTCTTTTTTTTCTTGCTGTGCAAACAGAACTCAAAGGTAAAGCATTCAAAGAATCATACTCTGGCTGAAAAGGAAAAGGAATCTATGCAATGTTTTCTTGGATGTGTGTGATGGTGGTGGGCAGGAGTGCTTTTAAACATGATAAGAACAAATATTTAAAAAATTATCTTATTTGCAGATATTTCCTATCTCTATTAGCAACTTCACAGGATTATCCAAAAAAATAATATGAAAACTCTCAAAAAAAAAAAAAATTAAAAATTTCAAATTTACTAAATAAATATTTTTGTTTTAAGATATTATTTAATTATTTTTTAAAAAATAAATTTTTTTAAACATTAATTTGTTTTTATTTTACAGAAATAAATGAATAAAACACATAAGGTATTTATCCATCACATTAAATGACTAAGGCCATATTTTCAAGTTTTTCTTGTGAAAGTGCTGGGTAAAAATGTCTCTTAATTTACATATTTTTTTCACTGGGGGAAGGGGGTTGCTAAAATTTATTTTGTGAAAAACTGCTTCTTACCCATATAGTGGCACTGATTGGAGATAAAGTCTTCAATCCATTGTATTGAGAGGAGTTTTGAATAATTATCTTAGTGTTATGTATCACTAAATTGGTAATGAAGATTTTTGAGAAGAAACCTATAAGATATTAGATGTGCTTCTATCCAAAAAAAAGTTATAATCTAAAAAAGGTAGAAGAACATATATATAATTAGAATAGCAAAATTATTTGTAGAAATATAGAAAAAGATTGTAAGCAGCATCAAATTATAGTTTTAAAAACTTTGTCATTTGGCTATAGTAGTTTATGGTGTACTTGTCTTTGAGCAGAGAACTTAACATATATACTAATGAAACTGAAGTTGAAGAGTTTTATGACAAATTATACTATTAAATAGGGTATATAAGCACAGACTTTCACACTCTCCACCACTCTCCACTCCATCTAATAACACTGATACACTTAAACACATATATGTTGTATGTGTTTAAGTGTATCAGTGTTATTAGATGGTGTGGAGAGTGGTGGGTTGTGTAAAAGACTGCGCTCATATACCCTATATATTATATATAGATAGATAGATAGATAGATAGATAGATAGATAGATAGATAGATAGATAGATAGATAGATAGATAGATAGATAGATAGATAGATAGATAGATAGATAGATAGATAGATAGATAGATAGATAGATAGATAGATAGATAGATAGATAGATAGATAGATAGATAGATAGATAGATAGATAGATAGATAGATAGATAGATAGATAGATAGATAGATAGATAGATAGATAGATAGATAGATAGATAGATAGATAGATAGATAGATAGATAGATAGATAGATAGATAGATAGATAGATAGATAGATAGATAGATAGATAGATAGATAGATAGATAGATAGATAGATAGATAGATAGATAGATAGATAGATAGATAGATAGATAGATAGATAGATAGATAGATAGATAGATAGATAGATAGATAGATAGATAGATAGATAGATAGATAGATAGATAGATAGATAGATAGATAGATAGATAGATAGATAGATAGATAGATAGATAGATAGATAGATAGATAGATAGATAGATAGATAGATAGATAGATAGATAGATAGATAGATTAGATAGATTAGATTAGATAGATTAGATAGATAGATAGATAGATAGATAGATAGATAGATAGATAGATAGATAGATAGATAGATAGATAGATAGATAGATAGATAGATAGATAGATAGATAGATAGATAGATAGATAGATAGATAGATAGATAGATAGATAGATAGATAGATAGATAGATAGATAGATAGATAGATAGATAGATAGATAGATAGATAGATAGATAGATAGATAGATAGATAGATAGATAGATAGATAGATAGATAGATAGATAGATAGATAGATAGATAGATAGATAGATAGATAGATAGATAGATAGATAGATAGATAGATAGATAGATAGATAGATAGATAGATAGATAGATAGATAGATAGATAGATAGATAGATAGATAGATAGATAGATAGATAGATAGATAGATAGATAGATAGATAGATAGATAGATAGATAGATAGATAGATAGATAGATAGATAGATAGATAGATAGATAGATAGATAGATAGATAGATAGATAGATAGATAGATAGATAGATAGATAGATAGATAGATAGATAGATAGATAGATAGATAGATACAAGTATATAATAAGCCTGTGTTTCAATTATTAATAAATATATAACTCAATTAAAGCAGAACATCCCTTGTTCATTTCTAATTTCAAAATTGGAAATGTAGCTATAATACTGATAAAAGTTGATGATGGAAATATTTCAAAACATACTTTGAGCAATCTTATTTCTATTATGCCATGTTTAATAGAATTTCCTTCAGTATTCTTTCTTCATTACAAACATATATTTACAACATCATCAAAAAGTAGATAGGTAAAATAGCTTTGACAAGAGCCATGGTTGAGCAAACATCTTTCCAATGACAAAGGAAGAAAATGAAGAAAGCATTATTCCCAGAAGTTAGAAATTTTCTATCCTTTTTAGTAAAAATTTGATAAATATCCATTTAATGTCCAATGCTCAATATAGCTATCTGTATTACCTATGGAGTTTCTAGCTAAAAGATGACTCTAAACTGTTTGGAACCTAAATTTGAATCTTAGATTGGGGAGATGCTTGATAGATATATCAACTATTATATTAGGTTATAATACAATTAAAAAATATTGCATTCTATATGTCAGCAAGTGGAGAAGTTCTTTTATTGCTTCCAAGATCTTGCCAGTGCAGATCTTAGCAACTGCATATGTCTTCTGTTGAAAAATGTAAGAAAGGTTTCAATCTCTGTAAAGTTTTATCATATAAGTATGGTTTTTAAGAACACAGAATGAAGATATAAAATTAGTTGTAGTTAGAAACTAGATGAGCTAAGAAACAATTAATCTCTTAAAAAATCTGCAGATAAACATAAGGTATGATATCTGAGTGTTGATTTTTTTTAAAAAAATCAAATAACTTCTCATATAGGAAGTCATGTGATATTCTAGCATCAAAAGTTTCAGAGCCGAGTTGCAAACCATGGGCTTCTAGCTCTCTACCATTGCTTTATTAAGCAGAGATCATAAATATTGCAATAAAAATTTTCAAGACTGAAAATGATAATCATTTAATAAAATCAATGCATATTTTCAATCATAGGAAAGAAAAAACAACAAAAAAAGTCTCAAATAGGAATTCAACTAATTAGAAGATAAAATTAAGATATTTTTGTAAAAATTAAAATAATTTTCTAACTGTTAGCTAAGATTTAATCTACAAATTATTGGTACTTGAGAGTGAAGTAAAATATATAATACAATAATTACAAGAAAACAACTGACTATAAAAACATAACATCTAAAAAATTAGAAGAAACACTAAATGCTTTTACAATTTTGTATTCTACATGAAAAAGAAAATCTTAAAGATCATTTCATCAGCAAATAGTTGCTTAAATATTATATCCTTCAAGCTATCACTGAAGATAATAAGTAAGGGAATAAAGTCCTACATTGAACATGAAATAAGAGGGCCCCCAAGGCCATACAATTGACATTCGGTAGATCGTACTGTGTTTTTATTGGTTAATTAAAGAGTTTTTTTTGTATTGCCATGCCAATTTTCCAGAGTAACAGGAATGCTAGAGCATCAAATTCTTCTCTTTGATAGTCCATAATGCTTATCATAAAGTTCGAATTAATAATATAAAATGGTTTGATATTTTATCAGAATTATATCTGTCATCATACAGAGTAGTGTTTATACACAAAGTAGAGCAATTTGAAAATGTTATTAAGAATCCCAAAAACAAAACACATCTTTATGTTGTTGGTGGAAGTTTTTTACTCTATTTTACAGTAGACAGAAGCAATCACTTACAAATTATTATGCCAAATCTAAATCCTCCTCACTCTAATTTCTAAACAGTTAGTCTCCATTAAATTATAGAATTTAATATATCAACCACACAGTTCTTCTTTCCAAAATAGTTCATAAATATCCAATATATAAATAAACAAACAAACTCCTTCTTTTAAAAATTTGCTTTTTATCAATAAAAAATCTAACATTTCGATTATTTTATATAATCTTTTTCAAGGCATACTAAATATATATAATAATAAATATCACATATTCCCCCGAAAAAAATTTTAATAAAAATTACAAAATATTATCTTTTTTAAATAAAAAAAAATCTATACATATATTCTTTAAAACGTTCAATTAATAACCTATTATTTTCCTTTCTCTTTTCTCATTAACATTCTATTTAACACTAGTTTTATTTCATTAATGTACATACCTTCCTTTATCATCCTTCCATTGTATGATTTAGTACATTCCAAAGGCTTTATTTCAAAATCCCCATGCTTAAATTTATTCATGCGAATGTAAACAACAGAATTTTATCACCTAAATGCTGTTTTAATCTAGTTTTTAATTTATTCTTTTAAAAGGAGTTTGTTTATTTGTGTATTAGCCTTCATTAACTAGAAGCATTAGAGTTTATATTAGTAGTCTTCTTTTTTTGTCTTTTATATATACTTCTTTTATACTCTCAAGTCAATAATCTAAATTACAAGGGCCCTAAAATATAGAAACCATGCTTACATTTATATAGCTTTATAAATCTAAAATTAGATTTGAAATAAATGTATTTTAATGATCTCAGTTTTAAGAACATTGTAAGTATTTTGATTCTTTAGCAAAAATTATATATACGAAATTAAAATATCACGTGACTTTCTAGTATGGATAGCGCTTATTAATGTTAAAAATAAGCTTAGAAAATGGGACTCTACAATGTTTTGACACAAAATATATTTCATTAAGTCAGAAGTTAAATACAATTATTTAAACATAGATTCCCCCCCCCCCATTTTTTTAAATGATAATTTTGCAATTTCATTACATTTACAAAATAATTTATTTCCATATCTTTTTATAAGGGCATATAAAGAATAGCTATTTTTAGAAGAACCTATAATCAATTATTCTATTAGTTGCAATTAATAATTTCATGTATAATATCAATTGTCAAAGCTAATAAAATTTATATTTTAATTTATTCGGTTAATCATTTTAATGACTTTAACTATATTTTAAACTTGAATAATTATAAATCTTTATAAACGTGAATTAAAAATTTTAATTAATGAATCACGATAATTGTTGTTTAATAGTGACATCTAGTATCAAAGTTTTTTTATTTTAGAACATATTGCATTTTAACAATTTGCGATATCTATTTTAAATATTCCTTTTTGAATTTTTTTACATTGTTTGTAAGTAATTATTTATTTATCGAGCGCGATATTTTTGTTTGTAATAGCCAAATATATCAACTTTCACTAATATGTGTGTACATAATACATATGTAAACAATATAGGAAGATTTCGTAATGCAATGGTAATATTTTTACATGTTACGCCTACGAGAGGCTTGGGGACTTTTCTGCCAATTGGTGAAGAATTAAATGTTTTCCTTCAATATTTTATCTCTAGCTAAGAAGAACTAGATATCTATTTGCTAACCCATAGCTGAATAGTTAGCTAGATTATTCATAGAATGGATATCCGTTTTAAAAAGTTTGAGCTTGTTTGGAAATCCTCAGGATTATGAAATTTTCAAATCATATCCAGATTCAAGTTCCACTTTTAATATTAAATATACATGTGAAATATATGTATTTTAATAAAATGAGTTATGCGATTTTAATTCCCATAGAGGGTTAACAATGCACTGAAAATCTCCATCTCAATAAATTACATACTTTGCTTTAAGTATTTCTGCTATGATTATGGTTACTAGCTGGTTGAAAACATGCTAAGCATACTATGTTAAATGAATTAAGGAATAAATAAGCTTTTCTTAGTACACACAACAAATAGCGTTAAAATTATAAATAGCTGGAATAAGATTAATTGAATTGCTGTAATAAAAAATATTTAATTAAAATGTTTTGTGTAACAGTAAATTATTATTAGAAAGAAAAGTAAATATCAGATAATGGAGGAAATTTAATAAGAGTTAAAATATCAATTAAATTTACAGAGGCAATATTAAACTGATAATACACTCACCACTCTCATTTTCCTCATTGATTTAATTACTCTAGAAAAACAAAAGTATAAAAACTTAGTGAAAAAAGAACACATGCACTTCTTTGTTGTCTTTGAGACAACTTTTGGAAACAAGGATGAAGCAATGAAAGAAACCAGCAGAGAATGTTTTATTCCCAGGATCTCGGCTCTTGAAGGTCGATAATCCAACTAGGGTTATAACAGATCATCCCAACCTTATTATTATTTTAAGCACTTTAAAAGCTTCAAGGCTTAAAAATAGTGATGATAGTAAAGGTAAAAGTACTGCCATTATTGTTATTATTAGTAGTAGATAGGCTTAGTAAGAGAAAGGATTAGTCACAGTGATTATATTAAATTAGAATAACATATTTTGATATTCAATTTCTAATTTATCATATTTTGATTATATATATATTACTTGTGTATTTAATGTGTGTATATTTAATTGTATAAAATTGAAGTCTAAGTCATTGTGATCTTTGTGTCCTCAAAAAAATTAGATTCCATGCTAAATTGTTATACTTACTCTGGGGATTAGTGAGCTATGATATGGCAAAACTTGTCTCAGTCATTCAAATTCAAACTTAGTTTAGAAAGAAAATTAGAAATTGAAAGTTCAAATCTAGTTTTGTAGGAATTAAAAATGTCATCATTTGGGCAAACTTGTATTGCCAAGTTTGAAGTGGGTAATGCCACTGAACGACCATTGTACTTAACTCAAATCAAAAGTTGTTTTATATTGAATGGAATAGAGTGAAATAAGCAAAATGTTGCAGAACTCATGTTTTTCTGGTAAGAAAGTTACTGAGATAATTAATAAGTTTGATGACCCTCCCATAAAGATGATATATCTTATAAAAGATTTATAAGAAAATTCAGTGAATGTTTTAGCCATAAACCTTACATTTAAGGAGTAGAAAATAGTTTAAGGGTGAAACAATTAAAGGAGTACAATTCAGCCCTTAGAGTCTGGTGAACAATTGCAGTATGGGGAGTTTGTTGAGGAAATATTTTTGAACCAGTTACTCTGTGGCATGTCCGAAGACAGGCTCAAACAACAGCCATTAACAGAGACTGATCTAACTTATGAAATTGCTATCAAGAAAGGAATAGCTTTCAAGCTAACTTTAGAGCAGGTTCATGCTTTTAAAACTAAATCTGAAGATGGGAGTTTTTAAAATGGATAAAAAAATGTACTAATCTGTGAAAATGTGAAGGCCAAGTGCTTTTGTTGTGGAAAAATAGGTCATAGAGCAAAAGATTATTGTGGATGTAAGAAGCATTTCGCATGCATATTGAAACAGTAAGGTCTGCTTGCAGATCTTCGTTTCACCTTTTCTCACCTACTTCCTACCCTCATACCTTAGTTTGAACCCCAATCTATCGTAGTGTGTCTGCAATACACTTATATACCGAAAATCCCACCTAATTTTAAACCACGAGCACAATGCTCATATTATATATATAACTTATTCCCAAATAAAATAAAATATTATGAATTATGTATTTGTTCACATAATTTACATTTATTTAAAAGTAGGTTATATAAGTTGTAATTGTGCACACACTATGATATGCATTTTAAAACATATCAAAATTATAAATTGTTAAAGTTATTTTGTTTGAATCTATTTACAAATATATTACTGTCGTAATATATTTTGATTTAAAATAAAATTCATTTAGTAAATATTCGTTTAGTAAATAGATTCAAATATTGCAATTTAAAAAGTAAAATCATTTTCGTTTAATCTAATAAAAGTCATTCCAAATATTTCTTTTAAAATAAATGAGGGACAATAGTTTAATTAGTTAATATTATATAAGTTTATCTAAAAACAGCAGATGTCCACTTAAGGTTTTCTTTAATTAATAAAAGTAATTTTTAATTAAATCTAGTTTGTAATCCGAATGTCGACAGGGAAATTAACAAAAGAAATTAATTAATGTTGAATTCCTTTAGACATTGGGATAGATTTAATTACAGCTGATAAGTCCGATATATTTTTGTAATGCTCCAGGGCAGTTCTATTGTTAATGTCTACTATAAAAAGAAGGGTTTTCTTTTGTTCTCCAGTTTTTCTTCTAATGTTTCTAAGAGAAATCATTCTGAGTTCTATTCTAGTAATTTGTAAATCTTGACATGACAGAGTAGAGCACGAGAAGGCTATTTCTCTCCGGAATGGTCATCTGCTGCCGTAGACCATCGGAAGTTATCACACAAGGAACCCCGGAACTGCTGCTGCTGCTGCCAAAAATATGAACATTTCCAGATTTTGCTGTTAAATTATATAAAAACCTGCCGACCATCAATCTGCCTAAAAATGCTTCTCCAGAGGTAACCCTAAATTAACCCAAGAGCTCTTGTGATAACTAACATGCTATAGCTATTTAAAATTGTTTTTCTTATATCTCACATAACTTCATTATGTATTTCTTTAACGTGTTTAAATATACTCAACATTTTGCTCTCTATCCTTGGGTTAAGATTTTCTATTTATAAAGCTTTCTTTTATTTTATTATGATAATGTGTCAGAATCGTCTTTGACTGAGTGAATTATTCCTTTTGTTGAAACTAAGACGCCGCTATAAAGGCATATTTTAAATTTCTAAATAATTTCCAATTTTTATTATCTTGCAAATCACTCGTTCGAGGGCGATTCTTTTCTTTAATATATCATATAATCACATAGTTTAAAATCTACATGTTATTGATTTTAATCTAATATGAGAGTATGTGCGAGGTCAATGATTAAATGTGTCCCCTAATGCATGATTGCGTATATAAATCTATACTTACTTTTCAAACCCGCAAGCATGCATTTTCCTATTTTAATTACCGTGTTCTACTTTAATTACAAAGTACATCATTGACGTCGAGAATGTGCGGACCCTTTTAAATGAATTTCTGGGAATTTGATTGGGCATTTCTCTTAATCCAAGTAAAACCCATTCAGTATGTTTTATATACACTAGTCTCGTATTGCTGGTAAGTGAATTGGTTGTTGAGACCGCTTTGTTTTATTTTTCCAAGGATTCTTTACACGGCTAAGGCCATTCTCTTCGCCTTTTTGCAGTTTCCAGGCTGAGTGTGTCCCCAAATGACACACCTGGGAATTAAATGCAATCGTCACCCAGTCGCTAAGTTTCGGCTGTTCATCAAAATACTTTCCTACGGGTTAGCAGCGAGATGCCCTCCGTAATTATTCCGGATCTTCAATATTGTTTTATTTTATATTTATTTTACAAAGCATCCGTGACTTAAACATGTCACACCCTCCAACTTTAATAAATTCATTATCAGCAATACTGACCTCCCAATGCAACTCTATTATTATTATTCTCAAATAAATGCTTTGATCACATTCCCACTTTGTTGCTTAGTAAGCTTTTGTCCGTGCTATTCTCGAAATCAATAAATATTTTAGAACACTTAATTTTCAAATATTTTCTTAGACTTGTATAATTGTTCAAAGCACCTCGCATATGTTCCTATCTCATCAAGCACATTATCGTAATGCTATTAACCTGAGGAATAGAATATATCATTTTGTTTTAAAACCTTTTGTCATTTATTGAAATATAATGCCAACAATTATTTAATATGCGTCCCTGTCTCATATAAGCAGACAGTGGCATTATATATATAATTTATATAAATAAATTTTGTGAAATTATTTAAAACTAAATTTGATCTCTTATTTTATTTGATTCCTATCACTGTCTCGGTCTATATATATATTTTCTGCATTTCTTTTGTAAATCCATAGACGTTAATTAGCCACCCAAGCTTCTTTTAGTATAGAGTCTTTTGTTTCTCCCTGACCACCAGGCACCGGTCAAAGGTTATACTAGTAGTGGCATCAGATGCATTATCATGTAGATGGCGCTGTGAAATTTGGACTTTAGATTCGAATTTAGTATATCTAGAAGGCAACCCCTCCTAGAATGTTCAGTTTCGTGTCTGGGGTTTGAATTCTGCAGTGTGTTAGCGAAATAGACGATTCTGACTGTTACAATATGTAGGAAATTTGAGAATGGGGAGAGCCAAGAGAAACTTATGTGAAGAAAAATAGGGAGGTAAATTTCTTAATACTCATGTAAAAAAATGTGTAAGTTCAGGGATAGAAACAATTCATAATGAAATTGCAAATTTTGTGGAGAAAGAGATTACAATGGAGATAGATAATGGCTCAAGGATATCTATAATATCTGAGGCAGATTAAAGTGCACTATCAGCTACTGATGCTAATATTTAAATAGAAAAAACATATATTAAGTCTCAAGATGTGAGTGGAAATGCATTGAAATTTCTGGGGCTAGTAAAAGCACTAATTAGATACTACAAAAAAATAATTAAATTACTACTGTGCATAACAAAAAGGAAAATTAACCCTATAATTTAAAGGGAATGATTCCATGCAATATAAATTCAAATTAGCATTGTAAAAAAGTTTCTCAAACAAGAAATTCAAAATAAATATCCAGATTTATTCAGTGAGGAACTGGATATAATATCAATGGACCTAGTAGACACCAACTTAGTTGAAAATGCACATCCAATTGTGTGTAAACTGCAAAAAATTTCATTCACACAGAAAACAAAAAGTTAAGCAGAAAATTCAGGGATTGGTCAATAAGGGCATAGAAATGTCAGATTGGGTCATGCCTATAGTCATAATAATGAAACCCAATGACCAAATCTGAATATGTGAGAATTATAGGTTAATAGTAAACAAATATTTAAATAAAAGGACATATTCTGTGTCTAACGTGAAAGAGGCAATGGCCAGTCTTCAAAATGCATCCCACTTCATGAAATTGGACCTAAATTTTGTTTTCACCAAATACTGGTGACAGACAAGTCAATGGAATTATTAAACCTAACAACCCCTGTGGGATTTTTTTAATATATATGTTGGACTATTTTTATTATTAATACTAATTGTTGAATGGCTTTAGAAAAAGCCAAACTTTATCAGAACTTTTTGAATACATTGTACTGTTATTAATAGCACATAGATTAATATATAACATGATGTTTCAGGTGATATTATTCTCCGATCTTGCTGGTCTAGATTAGAAAATATGGAATTTAAAGTGGCACACTAGTGGCAACAGTCAGGAGAAATTTCATACACTTATTTATGAGAGTTCTGATATTTCCACTTTTTCCCAAAGACAAGCTTAATGAATGACTCCCAAACCTTCTGAATTATCACACTATGTTAATTTGTGGGATTATTTACCATTATGGGGATAGATATTTCAATTCATAATAAAGTAACAGACTTATCTACCTTGCTTATAATATGAAAGTAAAAGATGCTGAAAAATTATAAAAAATTAATAATTGTATATAAAAATTTACAACAACAAAAAAAACTTTTTGTATGTGTATTATCTACCTGAAGGCAAGTTGATTAACTAAGTAACAAAGTACATGAAAATCCTGCAGTAGTTGTTTAAGCTTCCACTCTTTTAAAATAATTTATTATGATCCCTTCAAATAAAATTATCCTTTCATTATTTAACATTTTTAACAATAATATTTATACTTCGGTGTTATGACTCATCATTTCTGTGATGCGCCATACTATATGATAGTTTACTTTAAGCTACATCATGAAATATATATATTGTGACCTTTAGCTTTGTCAGAAGCTAAATTCCAAGTCAAGTTTTGTGTTAAGATATCTAAAAAAAATGTTTATATAGTTTAATTCTGTAATCAATAGATTTTTATTAGTGCAATGCCATAATTTTGCATAGAAAAGTTATTGTATCAATAACTTTATCAATAGTATAACTAAAATAATTTTTGATAGTTCAAATTATAATATTTTAAAGCTTAAATAAGTACTAATCATGCTAAAGTATGTTAAAGCTTCCATATTTGTTAGTGTTGAATGCTAAATGATGCATTTTAAAGTTAATAGTATTAATTTAGTCGTGATTAAATCACCTAAAATGTTTTTAAAAGCTTATATCAATTTTAAATTTTGAAACCAGGTTCAAATTCTATATTTTGGTTTGCTGGTACTCCATAATATTTTAATTATTTTAAATTTAACATAATATTATGGTTAAATATTTTAAATTCATTTATTTATAAAGATTCAATAATTAAAAGAAAATATGTTAAAATAATAGATAAATGAATGTCTGAATGAATAAATAAATATTATATTTAATTTTAACATTACTTATTTTTAAAATATTTAATATCTAATTTTTTAAATTGAATAAAATAATTTAAACTTATTCTGAATAATTTGTCTGGATTAAATTTATTGATAAATAAATGTATTAAATATTATCTGTGATGTTTGTTTTGCTCAATACAATGTAAATTTCATTATGTAATATTTTGTTTTATCCTGGTTTATGTAACTTTAAGTAATTATTTTATTTGTATCAGGAAATTTTTTTAAAAATAATTTTTAATCATCTAAAAATAATTTTAATTATCTAGACTAAAATAATTTTTGATAGTTCAAATTATAATATTTTAAAGCTTAAATAAGTACTAATCATGCTAAAGTATGTTAAAGCTTCCATATTTGTTAGTGTTGAATGCTAAATGATGCATTTTAAAGTTAATAGTATTAATTTAGTCGTGATTAAATCACCTAAAATGTTTTTAAAAGCTTATATCAATTTTAAATTTTGAAAGTTGATTAGTGGTTTTCATACATTAT
The DNA here is from genome assembly GCA_028023455.1 of Epiperipatus broadwayi. Taxonomy (NCBI): domain Eukaryota; kingdom Metazoa; phylum Onychophora; class Udeonychophora; order Euonychophora; family Peripatidae; genus Epiperipatus; species Epiperipatus broadwayi. Next base: position 3,904,434 of record JAQFVV010012485.1, on the reverse strand, counting down.
GTATAGTCACACTAAGTTGGCTTATGGGATTTTTTACTATTTTCATGTGAACAGCTTTTTTAAATTTTCTTCTTTGTACCTTTTCTTCTCAAACCAATACTTTTGTATTTTTTCAATTGAACATATGTTCATTGGCACATACATGAACTGCTACCTTAGATACATCTGTTTTCTTTCTTCAAATCATCAGTTAGTGTTCTTGCAACTGCTTTTCAATGGAGCAATTGGTCTCACCAATATATGTTCTTCCACATTCGCATGGTATTTCATAGATGCATTTTTTTTTTCACTATTTCAAGTTTAGGCTTTGTAGATGTTAGAATTCCTCATAGTGTGGTATGGCTCTGGAAAGCTGTTCTGATGTTATACTGATTGCAGATTTTCCTTAATTTGTCTGTTATTTTTGGAATGTATGGGTACACTACAGTACCAATAATTGTCTTTTTCTCTTGATGGTTTTTTTGTTGTCTATTTAATGTTTTCTTAATAACATCTGGTGGATAACCATTTTTCATAAGAGTTTGTTCTATATAGATCTTTTCTTTTTCAAAATCACTGGTTTTTAAACAAACTTATTTTGCTCTGTTCTATAGTGATAGTATAACTCCATGTTTTGTGTTATTGGTGTGATTAGATGTATAGGCAAGGTGTTTTCCTGTATGTGTAGGTTTTTGGTAAACATGAAGTTATACTATCACTATGGAACAGAGCAAAAGAAGTTTGTTCAGAAACCAGTGATTTGGAAAAAAAGATCTATATAGAAACTCTTATGAAAAATGATTATCCATCAGCTGTTATTAAGAAAACGTTAAATAGATAATAAAAAGAATCATCAAGAAAAGATAATTATTGGTACTATAGTGAACCCATACATTCCACAAATAGCAGACAAATTAAGGAAAATCTGCAATCAGTATGACATCAGAACAGTTTTCCGGAGCCATGTCACACTACAAGGAATTCTAACATCTACAAAGCCTCAACTTGAAGTGCTGAAAAGGAAAAAACTGCATCTATGAAATAGCATGTGAATGTGGAATAATATATATTGGTGAGATCAGTCATCCCATTGAAAAGCACTTGCAAGAACACAAACTGATGATTAGAAGAGGGAAAACAGATGTGTCTGAGGTAGCAGACTATGTATCTACCAATGAACATATGTTCAATTGGGAAAATACAAAAATATTAGATAGAGAAAAAAAATACAAAGAAGAAACTTTAAAGAATCTGCTCACATGACAATGACAAACAATCCCATAAGTTAACCTAGTGTGACTATACAGAATGTATGAAAACCACTAATCAACTTTGCTCTTAGGAAAAAGTGGAGAAATCAGGAGGAACCTCATAGATAAGTGTATGAAATTTCTACTGGCTGTTGCCTTTGGCAGAATGGCTCAGTTGGTTACAGCATTACCTTAAAATTTAATACTCAAGAATCTAAGGGTCGAGGTTCGAATCCCATGCTAGTACTGTCTCTGGTCAGGCCAGCAGTACCTGAAGAAGAGGGGAGAGTAATACCTCTCGAAACATTGTGCATATACTAACCTGTTTGATATGCTATTACTAACAGTTGAATGTATTTGGAATATTTAAATAAAGTTAAATTTTTCTAAAGACATTCAATACTCCTATTGGAAATAATCCAATATAAAAATACAACTAGAACACCATTATCACAAACCTTCAGGAAAACTTATCTATAGCTGTTCAATAATTTAATTTATTGCAAACTATTCGCATTTAAGAAATATAAATATTGAATATCTGCCAACTTATCCTTAATTATAGAACACAGTATAAAAAGTGGTTATATTAAATAAAATATATAAACGTACTGCTTTTTTCTTTTCTCACAAAACAAATGTAGAATTAAACCCGAATGACTTTATATACCTTATAACTATGAATCTTTAATGCTAAGAGGCTGTCCATTCCTGGAGTGCAAGATTTATTTAATAAATGATAAAAAGTTTACTATTAAACAATTGAAATTTATAGATATAATAAACACCTCCATACTTCCCCATTCTTTTTAAATTCATGTAAATAAAGTCAATTGAAATTCTAAAGCGATTTAATTCTGTTATGATGTTGAAAAAATAATGTCATTTGATCGATTTAACTAAAATATTTATTAAAAATTAATTTGTTACATTTTATGCAATGTTTTTTTTTTTAAAAAAAAATGGAGATTAATGCTAATATACAGTATTTTAGATTTATAAAATAAAGCTGGATTTTTTTTTAACGTAAATATAATTTTTTAGTAGTAATATTAATTTTATAGCCTAAGGGTTCATAAGCGACCTTTGGCTTAACTTTCCGGGCTATACTAACTGCAGGCCTGTAACGCTCTGATTCGCGTTATAAGCAAAATTACTTTTTAAAATTTAAAATTATGTAATAAACGATTTAAATGCGTATAAGATTTTTTTTTTTTTTCATATGTCATAGCATCAGCCGGGACGCGAATCCACAACTGTCTGCAACCAACTACTTGCTTGCAAGGCGGCTGCGATGACTTCTCGGCTAACAACGCTCGACTCATGACTTTTTTTTAATCCTATGCACTCTTGATAATAACATTTAAACTTCTGCAATAATCTGGCATTTACATATTTCGATTATATTATAGATAAAGTAAATATAATAATAGCTTACTGCTAGGCAAAAATCTCTTCAATAGCACCTTAAAGGAACAATGAAAGAAAATACACTATTTATCAAGCTCACCAATTGACAAGTTGAACAATTTTTTAGCTAGCTAATACTACTAAATTCCCATACGCTAACAAGTATTGGATAATCAGCTGGTTTAACTAAGGATCAATAACTTAAATATAAAAAAATTCCAACCTAATAAAAACCTGAAAAAAAATGCAAGTTTCATTTGGTCTAAATTTGAACCTCAGGTTATGGAATATGATCTGCTGTGCAACAAAGCCTTTCATATATGTGTGACTACATGGGTATGAAAGATTTCCAAGAAAGCAAAGTAACTTTTTTTCAAGTGCACCAGGTACTTAAAAACTATTTATGAACAGACCAGGTATATCCTTAAAATTTAAAAGTAGCTGAATTGTTCTAATGGGAATTTAAGATAAAACTAAGCTATGACCTGTATACTTTTCTTACAGGGGATAAATCCTGTATTATATTATAATCACTTTTTTTTATTGTAAGTAAAATTGATACTTCCAGATATATTTAATAATATCTTAACTATGAACTAGCTATATAAAAAATCCTGTTAGTTCCTTAGCCAGATGAAAAAAATTTCCAAGTTCCATTCACATTCATACCCTAGACCATACCATAGTACCATAGAGTTTTTGTCTTTTTTATTTTGGGAATTTTGAAATGTGAAACATACATTCTAGTGTACAGTAAATGGCAAATATCTGTATCCATCTTGTATTGGCCCAACTTGACTGAAAATATGTTTGGAATGAATTTTTGTATTAATTCTGAAATATTATCATAATGATACGTAAAAGCAAAAAACAAATGATAGGAAGTAAACAAAATCTTTTAAAGAAATGGTTCAAAAGTTTTTGGCAGTCGTGCCCTTCATTGCTACTAAAAACTGGATTACTTTAAGCATATTCATTTTTGATTTCCTTTATTTTAAATATCTATATTCTGATTGTGATCACATGTTAGCAACAACTATGTCACATTATACAATTAACATTTTTAAACATCTAATTTAATTTTTCAGTTATTTTCACCTAGTAGCTTATTATAATGAAAAATGTATCAGTTTACTATTTTGATCCCTTGATTCTTTAATGCACTTCTATATTTTTTCATACTTGCTACAATCTAGTGGTTTGTTTCTATTGTAGTGATATTTTTAATATCTGTGCTCACACATTTTCATTTCAGTTATTAAAAATATTGACATTTTTTGATGTTTTATATAATCTCTATAACTCTTACTTATAAGTTATTCTCAGGAATTTTAAAGGTGTATTCTAATAACTAAGTGAAAAAATCAAAACACTGTGAACATCAAAAACAGATTTTTATCATCATTTCTCCAAATACTATCACATATATTTATATTTCGTGTACATTAAAAATATGCAATTTTTTATTATTATTATTATCATCATCATCATCATAATCATCATTATTATTATTATTATTATTATCATTATTATTATTATTATTATTATTATTATTATTATTATTATTATTATTATTATTATTATTATTATTATTATTATTATTATCATTATCATTATCATTATTATTATTATTAATTTTATTACATATGATATCATTTTTTTTATTTACTATCATATTTTTAATGACAAATGAAAACAACATTTTTACTTAAAAAAAATCTGTTGAAATTTTCAAAACATACTGAATTACTATTTTTTTTTTTTAGTTTAACCTTCTTTTATTTTGGAACCCTGCTCTTTTTGATAATTTATAGTACTATTATCAATTTACATAAGTCTATGTTTTAAACAACTATAAATCTTTTTCTCTGTCAATATTATAACAAGAATTATATTTATTTATATATAATGATTCTTTAATAGTACTTCTTTTGTAATTTTTAACAAATTTAGTCATATTTATGGCACAATCGGTATTGGCATTTTAGAGTTAAAAAATGGTAAATTTCTGAGAAAGATAAAGTAGGTATATTTATAAATTCTGTTTGATTTATTTTAGATATAGCATAGACTGTATTTTTTATAACCACATTAAAAGGGGTGGGTGGGAGGAGAATAGGAAAAAAATTATCTTGATTTTACTGAGATAAGAATGTAAATTTTTATCAAGTAATTATAATTTCTTAAATTTATTATTATGAGGTAATATTAGTTAAACTCTATCATTATTATTTTCAAATAAATTGCTGATGCTGTATTAGAAAATACTATCCTCTGGGTATATCAAATAATTGATAATAGTAACTAATAAAAATAGGGGGTAGGCCAGTGAATTCTTGTATAGAATTCTGGTGCCTTTCAAATAGATTAAAAGTTGGTTCTATCCTCTCTATTATTCAAGTTTAGTTACATTAAGTGGGTTTATGTGGCCAGGAAAAATAATTGCATTTGATAAGATTACCCAACATGTTCTAATGAGGAAATTAGCAAATTGGATGTAGTAATTTGGTCACCAAATACAAAGCAAATAAATTGCATAAAAGCCTAAAAAATACTATGGATGGTACAATGTCATCCAACATGGGTTCTTATGAACCATAATAGCAACCCAGAACATAAGATAGGAATAAAATTATAAAAGAGTAAAATTTTTAAATATAAAGTTTTTGGAAAAAAATTGTGTGTGTAAGTAAGTGAAAAAGAGTAGGCAAAATGATGAAAAATAATGTAGCTCAGAAGGTAACATGATAACAGGGGGGAGGATGTTGGCAAATATGTTAATGAAATATAAATAATAAGAAAATAGAAATTAAGCAAGATATACATGATAGAAATAGAAGCATATGGAATTAAGAAGTAAACAAAATATTAAGTCCATGGCAATTGAAATGAGAAGAGTAGACAATCTGGTTTGTGAATGCGATAGGAAAACCTTTTGCATCCCAAGAATTCCCAAAAACTACAATATGGATTAATATACAAGATAGAAATAGAAGCATGTGGAATTAAGAAGTAAACAAAATATTAAGTCCATGGCAATTGAAATGAGAAGAGTAGACAATCTGGTTTGTGAATGTGATAGGAAAACCTTTTGCATCCCAAGAATTCCCAAAAACTACAATATGGATTAATAATATTGAAGTGCATGTGTTGTTTGATTCTGGTAGTCAAATAGTCACGTCTGAGACTGTATATAAATGCATGGTGCAACAAGTTCCTGATGTTTGAACTCTGCCAGTGAGGAAAAAAAACTCTAGTAACATTGGCTAATAATAAAAAGGCCCAAGTAGAGACTAAACAAGTATGGGTACAAGTGAGGGTGAAAAAGAAAGATATCCAACATATTTTGCTGATATTGAAAGGACTTGTACATGATATAATATTAGGATCAGACTTCATACACAAAATAGGATGCCTGATCAACAATAAATAAGGCAAGGTCACATGTGAAGGAGAAGTAGTCAAATTTATATCAAAAGAAAGAACATTGCTGAAAGAAGTATGTAGTATCCAATGTAAGACAGAGAGGGCACAAGAAGATATATGGATCAAGAGGCAAACAGATAAAAGGGGATGGGAAAAGACATTGAAAGAATTATTAGTGAGATATAGTGCAAATTTTTCAGATAGGCTAGGGATAATTAAGGTATGAACACCGAACTAAGATTATCAATGAAACACCATATCAGCATGATCTTACCCAGTACTTCACCAATATAGAACAGAGGTTGAAAAACAATTGTCACAAATGGAGGAATGGAAGATTATAACTAAGGGATTATCACTATATGACAATCTGTTAGTAAAAAAATATAGGTCAGTAAGACTATCTTTAGATGCTAGACAATTGAATAGGAATACCTGACTCGGTCAGAATGTTCATCCATCTATAAACACATTATTGACAGATTCCATTATTGGCAGATTAAATTACACCCACCAGACTGCACGTATACAGCTTTCAGATATAATGGCATATTTTATCAGTTTAACAGAATGCTGTTTGGGTTAAAGAACAGTGGGGCAGGATTGTTGAAGTGCTTGGATGGAATACTATTTTTGGAAATAAAGAATTTGGTTACCAATTATATGGATGATGTCATCATTGCAACCAAAAATCTAAGGAAGCATTTAAGACATCTCCAAATGTTTTTACAAGAATGCAAGATCAAGGGCATTCATATTAATTTACAAAAAAAGTTGTATAGCTGTGACAGGAATAAGTTTTTTAGGATGTTTGATGAGCAGAACAGGAATTAAGCCCCATCCCAATAAAATACAAGTGATTAGGGAATTCCCAGCCTCTAGGTCAATAAGACAGATTAGGTTCCTAGGACTGTGTAATTTTTATAGTAAATTTTACTGAAACTTTGCAATAGATATGGAGCCTTTCCTGCAGCTATTATAAAAAAATAATCCATGGGAATGGACAGACAACATAAATCAGTATTTGAAAACATCAAAGAGAAATTTTTGATCCAGGTGATGTTGGTCTACCCTGACTTGAAAAAAACTTTTAATACAGGTGGACAGCAGCAGATATGGGTTGATGCAAACTCAGGAAGATAGTAGCCACAGCATAATAAATTTCATTAGCAGAAGAGGGTCAGAAATTAATTACTATGTAACAGAGAATGAGGCATTGGCTGTAATATGGGTATACCAAAGATTTGAGAAATTTCTGATAAAATCAAAGGTGATATCAGAACCAATCACAGAAGTTTGGAATTTTTTAACCACAGCTATCTGTTCAATAGTAGGTTAATTTGTTAGAGCCTTTTTCTTCAAGAATTCAACTACTCTATAGAATATTATAAAGGAGCAGAGAATATAGTAGCAGATGTTTTAAGTTGCAATCCAAGTCTGGAGTCTACTAGCCATTTGCAGATGGAAGACATAAGTAGGCATGAGAATAGATACATCTGTTGAAGATGAAACTTAAACATTTATGTGACAAACAGAAACAACATACCCGATAATTATAAATAGTCTAGAGAGAAAAGCAAGTGAATATGGGTCAAGAGAAAGTTACTCTAAAAAAATGTAAGAAAGTATAGTTTGAGAGAGAGGCTGCTGTATGACTTAACAGATATAAATGAGGAAACCTGAAGAATAATAGTCCCTAAGAGCTTATGAGATAAGTTAACTATGTATACTAACTGTTTATATGGCCACTATGGGATTCACAAAGTAGAAAGACTGTTGAAAACATAGTTTTACTGTCTCAGTATGTGATATCAGATAGGCAAAATGTTAAAAGGGTGTGAAGTGTGCCAGAAGAAGAAGCCACCAACAGATCATATGTAGGTACATTGAATCCCATAATTCCTGAGAAACCAAATGACCTGATAGATACCAGAGGATTAGATACATATTAGTAGTTTATGATGTTTTTCAAAATGGGATGTCTGCATACTACATGTCACAGGCGAATGCAAATAAATTGTGTAAAACCCTAAATGATAATATTGACAGTATTATATATATATATATATATATATATATATATATATATTGTAACCATTTGGGTTAAAGGGCACACAGCAACATAGTTGTGTGTGAGAATGCACACATATATACATAATATAATTCGATGTCTGCATTTTTTCAAATCAATATGCATAATCTTATATTTGAATATTTATAAATACAGTAATTAGATATATGTAAAGTATATCTTTAAAAATTTTATCCACTTAGTAGTGCTTTTGCCTATCCTTGTACTCTTTGTCAACTAACACTTTGAAAGGCTAACCTTCCCATAATTTCGTGATCTTAACATTTGCTGCCTGTCTGTTAATTAAGTCTTTTGGATTTGTATATTAGCATAGCTTCCATTATTTTTTTTTTGTTGTTATTTTTTTCAATTATAATAATGTAAAAATATTGCAAATTAACAATTATAATAATGTAAAAATATTGCAAATTAACAAAAATAACAACAAAAGAAAAATAAAGGAAACTATGCTAATATACAAATACAGACAAGACTTAATTAACAAACAAGCAGCAAATGTTAAGATCATAGAATTGTGGGAAGGTTAGCCTTTCAAAATGTTAGTTGACAAAACTATGGGGATAGTTGAAAGTGCTACTAAGTGGACAAAATTTTTAAAATTATACTTTACATATATCTAATTACTATATTTATAAATATTCAATTATAAGATTATATATATATATAAAGGAAAAGTAGAAATAAATACTATATTTATAAATATTCAATTATAAGATTATATATATATATAAAGGAAAAGTAGAAATAAATATAGACATAAATTATGGTAGATATTTTCTATATTTCACTGGGAATAATTACCATTATAAAGAATTAAATTGATTTGAATTTAAAATAATATTTTATTATAAAATTAAATATTTAAAAAGATCTGTTAAATAAACTAATATTGAATTCTGATTTTGAAAATAAATTTAAAAACAAGCATGTTTCTGATAATTGTAAAAATGTCTATTATCTATTTTGAAATCTTTTTAATTAGTTAAACTGATAAAATTTCTAAAATGTACCTTTTAATTAAAAGTGCTTTTGGAGGAATTAAAATTGGTTTTAATCAAGACAAATTGAAAACAGTTAGGGTGTTTTTAATCACCTAGATTTTATAAAAGGACTGATAAAAATATTAGTTCAGTTTGACTTCTAGATTTTGAATAGTCTGGTTTGAATTTTTTAGAAGCAGTTGGCTAATATGCCAGCTGCAAAGTTGGTTTTAGCTAGTCAGAGAGATGGTTGGTAGATTTATACAGAGATCCCATAAAATGTAGCTGAAGTCAAGGCAGGAGATCCAGGAGCCGTCTACAGTTCAATGGTGGAATTTGAATTTACATGGAAAAAATGATCCACTTCTCTGTGTTGAAATTGTTCTGGAAAACAGTTTTCTGTCCTGAAGATTGCCAAATCTGGACAGAAAGAAGCTCATGGTATGCCAACAAATCACTTGAATTGTACCTCTTTCTGATTCTGACAATTTCTTCGACTATATTTTTCTGATGATGATGGCAAACAAACACAAATACCAAGCTTACCAAGAGAAGTCTCAAAGAATGGGGTATATGTATGCTATTTCAGCTATATGCAGAGAGAAGCACAGATAAATGTATATACAATGGTGAGTAGCACTATATATAATGTGAACAAAATTTTAAATAAGTTTTTTTTAATAATTCATTAAAAATGACATTCTAAAAGTGAGATATATAATCTATAGCAATTATTTTAAATCATTTATTGAAAGGGCTAAAAGACATTTTGAAATTTATATTTTTTAATTCTAAAAACAATTTTATTTTCCTTTATTAAAAAAAACATTCTAAAAGTGAAACAAATCCAAATAATTGTGGGTGGATTAAAAATTAAGAGTCCAAATTAATTCCTTGACCATCTTATTTAAAAGACAAAGGAAAAAGACTTCAGGAGTCTTTTTAGATTGAAATATATATATATACCTGCTGTATTAATTGTGAAGATGACTATATTATTCTAAAACCATAATAATTACTTAACATAGACTGTTAAAGATTGATTTTATTTTTGAAAAAAAAAATCTAAAAGCATTATAATTAATTAAAACCTGATTTTACTTTCACTAAGAAAAGAACTTTTATAAACTTTCAAAAAAAAAAAAGCTGAAATAGAATTTCATAAACTCATTTTTATTTTATTTTATTATTAATACACACATATATATGTGTGTGAATATTATATATATTCAAAATAGAATTAGTTATTATAAAAATTAGTGAATTTTTGCCATTATAAAATATGGTAGAAAATGAATTCATTTATATAATTAATCAATTGTACTGCACATAAGTGAGCAGATTATTTATATATATTGTAAATGAACCCATTAAAAGGTATTGAAAACCACAATATAATAAATAGAATTAAACAACACATAGGTAAATTTTAATCATTTATTGTATTTCATATAATGATTCAAAGATGTTCAGAAATTATTGTCACACCATGTGTCTGTGTGTATATATATATACATCAAGAAGTGTCATTTTTTTATTAAATGTCAATTCAAACATGTTTATTTTATATCAAGCCACATGCCTGCATGCTGAATGTGATTTAGGTAATCTTAGTGGAACTTATATGTAAACCACCATGTAGCAACTTAAATTTGTATATTAATAATGTAAGTCATAATGTAATAACTTGAATTTTGTAAATCACATATATGTAAATCACAATTGGGGTAATTTGTTATTATTAAACATCTAAAATACAAGAAACTAAATCCTTTGTGTTGCTTTTGAAAATTAAAATTAAATCCTAAATATGATATAGAATAAAACATCTTTATATAACAACAAATAATATATGACAATAGCCATAATATAATCATATAATCATAACATAAAAAAGATTTTTGGCAATTTTTAATTTTTGCCCTTTTCAATATATCCTGGTTAACTACAAAAAAAACTATATTGCATATATAGCAATATCTATAATTATGCTTTAGTATTTTTATAATAACATACATTATATAACCCTCCATTTGTTTTTCATTATCCAATTATTAGTTAAATTAATTGACATTTTATAAATGTTCATATAATTATTTCTGTTATAATTAATGTAATTAGTTTCATATATCTTCCTTCTATTAATTTCTTTAATATAATTTAATGGTCTTATATTCTTAACATAATCTATTCTATGTCCACATTTTAAGTGGTGAACATATAATGCAGATCTGTCATCTCTCTTATTAATAGCATTATTATGTTCTTTAACCCTTTCTTCTAATTGTTTCACTGTATGTCCATAATAAACCATACTGCAAATCCCACAAATAATTTTATATACTATACCTTTTTTATATTTTATATCTTCTTTTATTTTATAATTTCCTACTAATATATCAAGATTTTTATTATCTGACCGTCCTATTTTAATATTTTTATCTATATAATTTTTATTTTTGTTTTAGGAACATATGAAAGTTTTATCCATTTTATATTGTCTGATTCACCAATATTACCCAAATTATATTGTTTATAATTAAATAATATATTTCTATTACTTTTAGGGTTATATCTGTAACTGGTATACAATTTTATAAATTGCTCTTTCTATCCGTGTTATATTTGTCATTTTTATTTTTAAAATTTTTAATAACTGCTATTTTTTGTATCCATGCCTGTTGTGAATCCATAGAAGTATTTTTTTTAATTTTTCTTCTTTAATGAAGTGTTTTAATATAATCATATATTATCATCTACCTCTATCTCTATATCTAAATACTTTATTTTAACATCAATTGCTATGATTGTAAATTTTATATTATCCATATTATTATTAAGTTCATTATAAGTCTTCTTTATAATTCTTTTATTACCAATTATTAATATATCAACAACATACCTAAAGTAATGTATTATATATTAATTTTCTATTCTATTATTAACAATTTTAATTTCCATTTCATTGATAAATATCGACAAAATCCACTAATTGCACACCCCATTACCCATCCCTTATGTATACTCCAATATTCACTATTTTATTTAAAATATAAACTATTATGTATTAAAATTAAACCTTCTATAATATTAATTACATCTGTATCATTAATATGAATATATAATTTCTGTATTAATATTTCTATACTTTTTATTCTTGGAATGCTAGGATACATCTTCTCAATATCCTTTATAAATATACTTTGTTTCTATTCAATTTTGTCATATTTAACTTATTTAACAACCCTGTGCCAATCAGAGTAATCAGAGAGAGTTTTGTTTAATAACAATTATGTTCTAATATAAGATAGTGATCATGTGATGTTTAGTGATTTAACTTATTTAAAATAGGCTATTAAAATAGGATGGGCAAATAGTAAAAATCTTGATATATTAGTAGGAAATTATAAAATAAAACATGATATAAAATATAAAAAAGATATAGTATATAAAATTACTTGTGGGGTTTGCAGTATGATTTATTATGGGCAAAAAGCAAAACAAATAGAAGAAAAGACTAAAGAACATAACAATGCTATTAATAGGTGAGATGACAGATCTGCATTACATGTTCACTACTTAAAATATGGACATAGAATAGATTCTGCTAAGAATATAAATCCATTAAATGATATTAAAGAAATTAATAGAAGGAAGATATGTGAAACTAATTACATTAATTATAACAGAAATAATTGTATGAACATTTATAAAATGTCAATTAATTTAACTAATAATTAGATAATGAAAAATGAATTGAGGGTTATATAATGTGTGTTATTATAAAGATACTAAAACATAATTATAGGCTTGTATTAATTTTATATAGAGCCAGTAGATGTCACTATGTATGCAATATAGGTTGTTTTTTGTAGTTAACCAAGTCATATTGAAAAGGGCAACAATTAAAAATTGCTGAAAAGAGCTTTTTTATGTTATGATTATATGATTATATTACAGCTATTTTCATATACTATTTTGTTGTTATATAAAGATATTTTATTCTATACCATATCTAGGATTTTTTTTTGTTATTATTGTATGTTAATCAAAATCAGATGGATTAAATGATATGTGGAGCCTTATTCTAGACCTTAATATTTTTTTTTAATTTTTATTGTTAATAAACTTGTGTTCAATTATGAAAATTATTCTAGTGTTTTTAAATATTTTTAAAATACCTGTTTCCATCATCTCTTGGTCACATACAGTAATAGAGCCTATGTTCTTCTAAGCTAGATTCCTGTATAATGGCTGGTATATAAATGGAGATGTATATTAGTTCTTTTGGGCATCAGAAATGATCAATCATCATCCTGGTTGGTGCAAAAAAGAATACTCTTTAAAACCCATGCACTATATTTTATTTAGTTTAGTCTATTAGAAATTAAGTTTATAATTGGCCAGTACATTAATGGTACTATGTGGCCAGAGCATTGATGATGATCAGCATGTTTTAACATCCCAGCATTATTGTTTGGTTTCTTATGTATTCTAATGGATTAGCACACAAGTTAGTGCATCTAAATTAATGTCTAAATAATTGCCCAAGCTGGCAAAAGCTCAATAGTTAGCCTGGTGTACAAAAGACCCATTTCCAATCCAGTCACCAAATTGACTGTTGATTTATATTTTTTACTGTTGCTAATCCAGCCACAAGATGGATTGTTGATTTATTTATTTGATTGTTGATTATTCATGATGGTGTATGGTTACTTGGAGTATTACTCATACTTACTTTGATATTATAATGTTGGTGGATTTATAATTATATCTATAACTGAGTTCTCAATGATCTCTCACAGAGTAATCTTTATAGATTGCTCATGCTTTCTTTAATATCTTATTATTTAAAGTAATTTTAATTAAAATTATATTTACGTGGGGATTGATGATGATTTTCCATCACTCCAGGTATGACCACCTCATTTCCATTTGATTACCCTCATCCCACAATATATATATATATATGACTCATTTGAAACCCTCATCCCACAATATATATATATATATGACTCATTTCAAACACACAGATGTATTGTTTAATTAAAAAAAAATTTCTTTTATATATATGAGGATTTATATATGTGTATTTATTATTATAAATTTGTAGATAGTTAATGAATAAACCATTAAGAAGAGGGTAATAATATTTGGTAATGATTTATTATATATATTTTATTAAATAAGGTGTTATATTATTTAACTTTGGTTTTATTAAAATAGGGTAGATCAGAAAAGTGTAAAATAAGGCAATGGAGATTATTAGATTAGGAGATAAGAAAAATGTACACGTGTGAAAGAATGAATACATCTGTACAAACACAAAGATGCTTTTACACCTATTTCTGATGGCTATAGATTCCAGGTTTGTTGTTGTCTGTGTCTTAAGATTATTTTTACAAAAGAGGTGCTTTGATGTAGATAATGATAGCGATCAATTTTAAGTCTTTATTGATTGTGACCGATGTCAAACTTGTGAAGCTTTGATTTTTTTTTAAGATAAGGTTTCCAGATGTTTTTTTTTCTTTAGTTGAAATTCGCGATATAAATGATTGAAACAAATTTTTTAATCAGTTAGTCATTAATTTTTTTAGAGAGAGATGATCACTTAGTCATTAATTTTTTTTTTAGAGAGATGATCAGGCAGTATGATTTTATTTTTTGATCAGTCAGTATGATTTTATTTTTTAGAGACTCAGTATGAATATTTTGGAGAGACAGTCACTCAGATTCTTATTATTAAAGTGAGATGTAACTCAGTGATTATTATTTTGAGACTCAACTCAGTCGGTCCTTCCTTGTTATTAATGTTAAAATAGGAAAAAGGAGAAAAGTAAGCGATTTGATTTTTTTATTCACTCTTTAAAAATTGAGAAAGGAAATGAAGTATAAGACTCTGGTATAAAGTCAATATAGACGAAGATGTGCATCTATATAAACAATTTCCAGCAATATTAAAGAAGAGAGGAAAACATTGGAACAAGATTGAATTTAATAGAAGTTATTAACAATTATATAAATATGATATTAACTTATTTAGCTATGCATAATACTATGCCTCTGCATTGCTAAACCATTTTTTTTCTGCTTCCTGGTTAATACAGAATGAGTTAAAATCGCTGATCTGTCTATGAAGTCATGTATCAAGTAATAACCAACAAAATGATAGAGTTTGAAGCCAACCACACAAGCTATATGGAATGCTTTGTTTCTAGTTCCTGGCTTATTAAAAGCTCATTACCTTCGAATGAATGGAGAAGAGGAAATAGGAGGAAAAGAAAATTTATAAAAGCCATGTAGAACCAAGTTTGAAGCCATGAATCAAATTTTGTTAGTTTACCTCAATCATCTAAAGTGTCAACAGCAATTATTTTTTTAAAAGGAGAGAGACAAGCAAATCCACCGGTACCTACTTATTCAAAAGTACTTATAATAATTTTTTTTTGAAATGGTAGAAGGAAGCCAATCAACAATGAATAATAATAGAATTGAAGAAACAAGCAAGTCAATTGATTCAGCATTATCTTAAAAGTATCTGCAATAACTTTTTTTGTTGTTGTTGTTGGTGAGCAGAGAAAAGCAGTCTGAAACTTTAAACTCGGGACATTAATAAGAAGTAAAAAGTAAACGGGTAAATATGAACTTTCTTTAACCGATTTTATTCTTGCTTATTAAAAGTAAACCTTGATTTACAGGTCAAAGCAATTTTTCTTTTGATACAGAAACATTAGACTTGTTTATCTATAGTTATTTGCAATATCTCACAACATAGCACAAACATAGTTTAAATCTTTAAACTCAAATTTTTCATTGTCTTTTATTATTATTTTTTTATATTATATATATTGTAATGTTGAAATGTTTTTTTTTTAAATTGTTCATCAGTTATGATAATGAGCAACCTATAGATATATGCATTTATAATGTTTTTTATTTTTATTTTATCTTGTTGCATATTAAAAAAAAAGAAAGAAAAAATTAATATCATGTATTTTATTTTCTTTCGCTATAAGGTTGCAAAAGAAAAAGATATTTTTATATATGTAATTTATGGGTATACATTTTAAACATATATGTTAACATTACCGAATGCGTGCATGTGTAACTGCTTATCCAAACACATCAAAGAATAGGTTATATATGATTAGTTTAAAATGGTAAATTGAAAAGTAGGGCATTACATTTGAATGGAAGTGAAATAACATATACAAGTTACACCTGAAATTTATGATATGATATGATAAGTAAGAAAAGTCTTAAATAAGCATTTATAGAATATGTATTTTTTTTCTAATATTGATTTAAGTCAGCTTATTTTGAGATATCAAGAAAAATGACAAACCTATATGTTAGATTTATTTGCTTATACTTATATAAATTTTTTATATTAATTTTTGTATTGAATTAATATGGTAATAAGCCATTTATTTAATTGTTGATTTGACTTTAAAGAAGGAAAGAAAGAGTAGTAGTGTTAATAAAATATAATTATATATCTTAATTGGTTTCCGAGTTATTATTAAGAATATTGTGGGTTTTTTTTCTTGTCTTAATTCTATCATTTTAATTCATCATCATTGCTCGCAGTTATTAAGTATTACCATTCGTATATATTGAGCAATCACTTGCAAATATTAAGCGTCCGCAAAATAATAGGTAAACTAGAATGTTGATATTTAAGTATTTAAGGATTATGCTTGAGAATAACCAAATTTTGATAATTATAGTTCAACAATAGAAAGCTAAAATTGTGTTGTGTCCATGAGTTTAGATCATCCTCATCAAAGATGGATATCATGTTATTGGTTAAAAATGTTTCAAATAATACTATATAAAAGTTATGATCGCCATCAATCGTCATTAATAAATTATAATCATTAAATTTAATGTTTAGCGTAATAAATATATTTTAGTAAATAGGGGTTTATAGAAAATTGAATATTATGCAAAGAGATTCATGATGATCAATCATCACCACTAGTATTATTAAATCCCAGTATGAAATAGGATAATTTTAATAGATGCCTATAAGTTTATAAAGATGAATTTATTGTTGTGAGTTTATTAATAAGCCATGGCTGGTATCATCATCACTATTATAATCATTATTATGATATTACTATTATTATCATTATTATTATGATATTATTATCATCATCATCATTATTACCTTTATTGTGATAAATAATCTAGTTAAATGGCCATCAATATCAATAATGGTCTTCACATGCTTGTTTGGAAGCCATTAATAGGATTATACATGTCTGTTCATCAATATACGTAAATGAGCTAGCAATGTCTATAAGAATCTTTGATCTATAGTATAAACTTTGGTAATATTGGGATCTTGTAATTTTATCAATATAGATAAAATGTGAGAATGTCATTTTTTTCATTAGTCATCCAAGTCATGTGTGATAAAAATGTACTGAATGAGTTTGAACTCAAGTACACTATAAACAGATACTTATCTAGATTGAAAACAATCTAGTGGCGCTCATGGGAAAACACATGTACTTAGCTAAACTGAATAAAGAGTGATATCATCCCTTTCCAACTTCATAATATTAGTTTTATAAAATATATATTTTATAAGTTGTCATGAATAGCACCAGTGTGTGCATATGACCATGAATGGTCTTCTATAGTTGGAAAGAAGAATAAAAAGGATTCTTTATTAAAAGAACCTAGTATTGGAGATAAGCATAAGGCACTCCAGGAATTTCACAGTGGGTACTTTTATTCAGTTGCTATATTTAATATTATTTTTATTTGATGACAATGGCCAGTATGTTTTATTGTTCAAATGACTGCCCCAATATATAAATAAATACCAAGAATCTTTAATGCTGATATTTTCAAGTGGCACAGTGATTCTATGATTTCTTTATCTATGCTATGATGAATTAATATAGTTACAAATGGTACAGATTGGATAGGCATATATCTAATAATTAATAATTTCCCCTATCTAAATATTTATTATGGTTACAAATGTGACATATTAAAATAGTTACAAATTATAGTTACAAATGGCATGCCAAATAGGGATTGAAATATGCCACACACCTGAGAGAGGTGTATTTATGTGTTAATTTAAATAGTTACAAATCTTATATATATTAAATGAAATTGTTACAATATATATATATATATATATATATATTGTAACAATTTCATTTAATATATATATATATATATATATATATATATATATATATATAAAATACACAATATGTTAATTACATATATACTCTATAATTTCCCAGTTTTTTTTTGTTATTTTAGTTGTATTTTATTTACACATATAGTATTTTTCTAACAGTGCTTCTTAATACATTTTGAGAGAATACTTTTTTTTTCAAGATTCTGATTACTTTATTCAATTATCTCTACTTTTATTTTTAAATATATACTGTCAAATATAAATGGTTATAAATTGAAAAAAATTACTTATGTATCAAAAATTCTGATACTGCAATAATTTATAAAATTATAGATTAAGTAGTTAATTGGTATAATAGTTTTATATTTGAGAACATCTTATCAGAGTTGAAATATGGCAACTTATTTAAGGTAATAAAATATTACATTTTATAAATATAATAATTTGTAAGTTTGGATTTTAATTTAATTTTAATAATCATATTATTAATTTGCTATTTTGTTTTATTTCTTTTAATTATTAAACTATTATTGTTAAATTAAATTTAGATATTTCTTTACTTTTTCATTCATATGTGTGATTTTAAAAGATCATAGGTCATATAAGAATCATGTTCTAGATGAACCAACTGACAAAGATTATTTGAAAATAGGGGGATTAATTTTAAGAAAAGATTCATTTAATAATGGTGGCAGTCTCATGTTGAGACTTGTTCTAGTACCATAAATATTACACATAAAATGGTGTCCACTCCATATACCTTATTTGATCTAGGGTTAACAGCAGTATAAGGTCCTATCACTCATGGTGGGCTTACCTATAAGGAAGATGTCTTTTGACTACAATATAGTGCATTCATGTGTGATTATGAGAGACATATATATATATATATAACTTGAAAGCCAATAGCTAATTGGGGCTGCTGAAATGCTTATTGATGTAGGTTTATGCATGATGGCTGTTGTAACATAATTCTCATACACACATGCAAATATATGACAGTTTTACTGGAAGTTCTTTACAGATTAAAATGGGAAATTAAAAAAATTCAAATAAATGATGATCATTTAAAATCTTACGGATGATGTAATTATCTGGTAAATAATATTCCAGAGTTTCAGAAATTGTTACAAGAGCTATTAAATGAAGGAAAGAATGTAGGGTTAAATATAAAAATTAAACAAACAAATGTATGACCTGTTACTTTCTTCATATTATTTTATCTGAGCATTATTTAGGTAACTAATATTCAATTCCAAAGCTGTACATAATTTGCTTATCCTGAATATTTCTTGTATATGTAATTAAAGGGATTTGATTCAGAATTATTCAGTCTATTCATCCTTCATCTCAAGCAAAATTCAGTATAGGCAAATTACATACTGCCTTAGAATCACATATTGCTTGGGAAATAGATTCCATCTCAGTATAAGTTCAGCCCATCCCTTTCCTATTAACGTATATGGTTATGGAATGCTCCAATAATGTGAGGGTTAAATTGACATAATGTCTACATGGGTATGACTTCAATATTAAATCCAATAAGGACTTTGAGCATTCTATCATCGATTTTTCAATGAAATGGATGGTCGAGTAGTTGGAAGGGTGAGAAGATTGAAGCCTGTCCATTAAAGTTTGAGGAATTGCTATTTTAATATAAACCAAACACTGATTGGATATATGTGTGGTAAATTGTGATCTGGTCCAACTGATGAGTGCTGGTTCTACATGAAATACATACATTGGGTTCATATATCTTTTTCACATGCATGTGGTACATGTGTATTAGTTGCTTGAGATGGAATGGAGGATGAATAAACTGAAAAATCCTGAGTTCAAACCCCTTTAATTATATAATTAATATTCATGGAAACTATTTTTTGTTGAAGAGATAAATAATTAAGAAAACTATAAAAATTATCACCAATTGACACTTGGCTTATGGATAACAATTTCTTCACAGTTTATCTTGAGCATCTATAAAAAGAAGTTGGTGTGGCTATGGTCCTAAAGGGAAATACTAAAAGGCAATATGCTTTCTTCTTTATTTTTATCAATGTTTTTTAGAATAATTTCCCAACTATAAATAAATCATCAAATGGTTTGTTGTGCAGAGAGTTTTTATGAAACTTCATCTGCAGTTCGAGCTCTAAAAGTGACAGAATTGAGGTCTGAACTATGGGGCCTTCAGCTCTGAACTTTACCATTCTACGACTTCTTTAAACCATTCAGAATATAATAATCATAAAAAAACTAATACTTTTTTCAAATTTCATCATTAATCATCTCCTTTATTTTCAATTACAGTTTACCTTGAACACACTCAAAATATCAAACAAACCTCTCGCATTTATAATAAGAATCAATTCTAGTATTTAGACATTTACAAAAGAGAAGATAGAAGTAATATGTTGCAGAATTCTTTTGATGCTTAAGTCATTATTAAATGAATATTATCAAATTGCAGTGTCTGCATATTATTCAACCCAATGACTAATAAATTAGTACCCTTTATTTTATTACACATTTCTGACTATCCCTCTATTATGTCCACACCCAATCTCAGGTAAATAGTATATCTCTGGCCCTAGCTGGCATACCATTTATAATGGTATTTAGTTTGGACTTGAGTTGGTGAACTATTTATAATAGTATGTATCTAGTCCTAATTGGTGCAACATTTGTAACAGTATGTTGAATTTGCATTTACAATGGTATGTAGTTTTAACATTTATAACAATATACAAGTTGCACCTGCATTGATAGTAAATCATCTTCATCAGCCCACATTTGTGTAGAAAAAATCTTATACAAACTCTCAGACAAATTCCTAGAAATTCTCATACCAGAATAGTTTAAAATTAATGTTGCAAAAAATTGCATACTCTCTATTTCCTCAAATGTGATTGAGATCAAGTTGAGTGGCAATTTTATAGTGATGGTCATCTGTTTGTGATCATCATCAGTCCACTGTGGACCAGCTATATTCTTATACCAGGTTAATGTGTAGACTAGCTCCCACTGATAAACATAATCTAGTGAGTTAGAGAGAAAGCAAATAAACTCTTGTACTGGAATGGCTTAGGCAAATGGATAGATGTATATACAATAGATCATATTTAATTACCCAACATCACAAGACTTTATATATAGATCATATTTAACTACTTAACATTATAAGTCTTTCTTGATCACCTTTAATCACTTGTCATTATAAGTCTTTATGATCCACTGTTGAGAGGCATACTCTAAATCAGGGGTGGTGAGCCTATGACACGCGTGCCAGAGGTAGCACGTTTGAATTTTTTACTGGCACGCGAATTATTTACATATACTAATTTTCTATGCTTTAAATTATTCAATATTTTTTTTGTTGCTAAAATCTGTACTAATAAAAATTTACTGTAAACCAAAAATAAAAAAAATAAATATTATACTAGAATTCAATTTACTATTGAATTCTGGTTAGAAGCAATAAATTACAAAAATTGAGGGAAAAAATTATACATATATAGGTGGGAATGATATTTTAAGTCAAGCTGTCAAATGTTCCCAATATACCTCTTTGAAGTAATTTTTTTCAAAGTAATGTAAAAGTAATAAAATTATTTTCTGTCGTAATCTTTTTTTACCTAAACGTGTTGACACCATTCATTTTTTTAACATAATCAAAATCGTGAACAAAGGAACGAAATGCATAATTGTTAGTAATTAATATACATTGAAAAATATATACATAAAATCAATAGATAATCTTTCCCCTTTCCCCCTAATGAAATTAAACTCTATTATTAGTAGCATATAATATGATATATAGATGTTGACACATTTAGTAGGTGTAAAGATATTTCAGATCATGGAAAATTTTGATTTCATAAATAAACACTCGAAGCATACACATACGCGTATAATATATAATACATAAAATTTATGTATAAAACCTTTAAAAAAATAATCGAAAAATAGGTAGAGAAAATTTACTAAAATTATAAAGATAAGAATATTTAAAGAGTGATCTGTTCCTAATTATAATCCTCATTCATCTTGATCCCTTTTGTGCTAGGTTATTATTTCTCACTGCTATAAATTTCTGTCCTCATCCTCTGTCTGGACTTTCACATTCATACCCAATATATATCCATGCAGGCATATATATCATTGTGTGTGTACTATTTCCCACTATTAATAAATCTTGTATTTGATCTTTAAATATAAGAATAATATATATTAAGAAAAAACCTTTTTTCCCTATGATACTCAAAATTAATAAACAAAAAGAAAACAACACTTTATGAATTACATATAATAATTATAATAAAATAACAAATAATATAATCTTGATATAATCAATATTCATCATTATTGAAAACCCCTTTTTTTAATAACTTATGCTTATTTTAATGCTTTGGAGAGAGAGAGAAATGGTTCAGAATTATTTTTTTAAAAAATTTTATATTACCAGCCATTTCTTCTTTTTCTGACATAGAAACCATTCCAGTTAGTTTAATGGATTTTACTCAAAGTAAGGTTTATTAAAGATTAGAAATTTGAATTCAGTGACAGACACACGTGTAAATAAAGATTACAGCAGTTTAGCTGGAAAAATTTCTTTTAAACTCAGGCTAGTAATTTTTTATTTTACCGTGATGATAATGATGACATGGGTCTTTGACAACAATGGTAAGTGCAGTTTGCATTTCTTTAGGGACACTTTTCTTTAGTATTGCAATGTGTTTTTTTTTTTATTTTCTGCTCTGTTTGTAGTCTGACAATAGATATATGGATATTTTTCTTCTCTTCATACATCTTGCATTTTATTCTATGTGTTTTGATGGAATTCACCAATGGGAGACATGAAGCAATAGCAAGGTTGGAGGCCTCTTTGGTCTCTAGAAATCAGCCATAGGCTGTTTTTGGTTTCATTCACTATTTAAATTTTTAAATATGCTAGCATTCTTGGATGACCAACCAGCCCTCAAACAAAATAGATCAATTTTAGCACTGAATTTTGTTGTAGAATCTCCTCAGATATATATACAAAAAATGACAAGTGGTTTCTCAGAAACAATAATACTTAATACTCACTAAAAAAATATCTCTTTTTCCTGACTACATATGTGCTTGCCTTGGTGACATCATAGCACTTTTATCTATTGGAATGTCTACATCTTGATCTTTTGAAATTGACCATCTCTCTCTTTTTTGACACTTTTAAAAAAAATTGGACTTAAATAATAAATAAAATAAAAAACTTTTTTTACACAGAAAATATGAAATTATTAAAAATCTTTTGTATGTCAAATTTTGGTGTTCACAAGCAAAGACAGAAAAGGAATATATTGAATTAATAGATGATTGATGAAAGCAAATTAAGTGATATGAAATGTTAAAGACTATGAATACTATTAGGAATAAAAGTACTAAAAAAATGTGATTAAGAAAGAACAAAATTATAATTTATTTGATATAAAAGTAATAGAAAAAATAATAAGTAGACTTAGAAAAAATATATATGGAATCTATGTCTACAGACAACTATTTATATGTACTTTAAACTTTAACTCTTAGATATAAATATGTTCAGATGCATAAAAACACTGAACTAAGTCATAATTATGGATATATTAGAAATGTAAAACTGAGACAATAGTTCCTTATATTCCTACTAAAATTTTATTTTTCAGTAGACTGTTAAAATATTCCAAAAATATACATTGCCATCTTTACTAGTTACAACTCCAGCAATCTTTCATTTCTTATTCCATGCTTAATATTTTCACAGCTTTATCCCTCTTTAGTTCATTTATCTTCTTCCTTTTACAATCTTAGTTCTTCTATAGTATCACTTAATCCATCAGATTATTACCTGAAATAAAAAAATTTCTACATCCTCACATTTGGGAGTTCTTGGGTTTGGGGATGTAGGGTTTGAACTCAATACCCTACAATATGTGTATATAACAAATGACACATTATATGTATGTGTAAGATGTAAATATTGCATAACTGATTTTAATTAAGATTGATCTCGTCTCAATCCTAAGTTAAATATTGGTTTGCCTTCTAGCTTTTGAATTATTCATATAATCATAGAATAAATCTGTGAACATTAGATGACAGTATAAGCACATATTCTGTATGATTTCTGAATACTTAGTGTTGTTTTGACAGAAATACACTTTAATATTTATTGATTTATTTATTGTTTATAGTATTGTTTCTGAAGTGTAGATAGAAATCAATACTACTTAAGGCAGATTAATATACAGAAATTATATGGTGATTATAAACAATGAGGATTGCCAATTCCTCTACAAGCTTTATGATAAATGCTTAGCCAGAGCCAGCACTTAAAATATATTTGTCAGGAACCACCCCCCAAACCCCTGACCATGGTTTTATGCTTTGGCACTTCTCAGAGAGGGGTCAGTATAGGTTCAGACCTTAGATCTAAAAATGCCAACCCAAAGCCAAGCACTTATCTAAAAGTGATTTATTGAGTGGAAAATCTGAAATTTTCAGACATCTACATGTCTTCAAACCCAGCTATCCAACTCAAATAGCTATATGGGGCTGATATATCTTCAGCCATACAATATATTAGTAGTCTTAGCAATATAAAATTGCATAAGACTTATGGCAGAGACTATAAATAGTCAAAATAAGAGTCATAGATCACATGATCCTATCTCTTAAGCTTGTAAGTTATAAACAATGAGGATTTCCAATTCCTCTACAAGCTTTATGATAAATGCTTAGCCAGAGCCAGCACTTACAATATCTCTGTCAGGAATCCTCCCCGCAAACCCCTGACCATGGTTTCATGCTTTGGCACTACTCAGAGAGGTGTCAGGATAGATTCAGACACTAGATCTAAAAATACCAACCCAAAGCCAAGCACTTATCATAAAGCTTGTAGAGAAATTGGCAATCCTCATTGTTATAACTTACAAGTTTAAGAGATAGGCTGATGTGATCTATGACTCATATTTTTCCTATTTATAGTCTCATATGGTGATTAGTTTTGATATATATTTGTCATAGAGTTTCAAGTAAATTTATAAATTCATAGCCTTTATAGCATTTTTTCTTGTAGTTCTATCTAAGTAAAATCTTTGAATTCATTAGATATTTCATCTTTCCTCATTTTTTTCTAATATTCTTTTTATTGTGCTATATAAATTATATTTATAGTTTTTGTCAAATAAAAACCAACACAAAAAATATACCTGCATTTTATTAATAGAAAATGTATATATGTTCTTTTTACAAAGATAGCTGCTGCTTTCACAAACTTTTCTGGAGTATACTATATGTCTTATCTGCCCAAATTTTTTTCTATATAAAAGTGACTTTCAAATGCATTTAACAAAAAAAAATATTTTTTCTCAAATCATTATTTTTTAACAAAATTTTATTAAAAACATATATATACAAATAACGAAAATATTTTTAGAAATAAAAAAACAACTTTATAAATCAATAAAAAATCCAGGATTAATATTGCTAACACAAAAGATTTTATGTATGCTTTTAGTCTAAAATATTATATATAGAGCTCACAAATAAGCTTTGCAGAATATCCCCAGACCAGTTTCTACTACTGGCTTTCTCAGCGAGATGCTAGGATATTCAATCATTAGATTAAAAATACCAGGGCAAGCCCAGCACTTTATCTAATGGATAACTATTAAATAGAAAATCTGAAATTAGTCATGTGATATATGACTTGGTTTTTTTTAATGTTAGTCTAAAATAATATATTTAACAAACAAAATAAAATGTATTCTTTATAATGTATTTTTTTAATGAAAATCATGTATATAAAATAACTAAAATATAATTTTAAAAAAATTCTACTGCACAAATAAAAAATCTATAAAGTTATTAATATAAAGCATGTTTTATCAGACATCATCTGCATTTTCACAACATTAGCATACTTATAAAAAAGTTCATTTTAAATAACTATATGTAAATATCACTTACTTATGAAAAAATAAACATTTAATAATTCAACTAAAAAAATTTAAATATATATTTATTTATTTTAAAATCAAACCAATATAATAATTATCAAAATCAACATATATTGCAGAGCATAAATGTTTGGTTTTTTTCCTTCACTAACTACTGATTACTTCTGACATTTACAAATAGCTGAGACTATAATAATGAAATATAAAATGATTGAAATCTGTGAAAAATCACATAAAGTATGCTGAGTCATGTAACAACTATATCTTATGAAGAGATCATGTGCATTAATCATGAGATCAATAGACATTAATGTGAATAGCATACAAGAAGTTAAATATTTAGAAACTAATTAAAGTATGTTTACATGTCAATATTTAGAGGATGCACACAAACCTCAGTTAGCACTTTATCAAAGATGAATTTTAAGTACATTAAATGTCTCTTTATAACAATAATAGACTAAGTAAAGCTGCAGCAATGGAGCATAAATGAATGTTGTTTTGAAAAGATGAATCTAGTTCTGAAAAAGCATGCCTATTGATAGTCATCTATCACAAATAATGGGCAAAGTGCAAGACAAAGTAGCAAGTTGTAAATCTTTACAATCCCTTCACAAAATAAGTACCTTTCCAGGCATGTCATTTTCTAGCTAATAAGAGAGTAGATAGTTTTTCATCCTTCTTTTAATTTTAATAAAGAAAGGCTAGACCCATATTTCCAAAATTTTTAAGCCCAGATGCAAACCCTGGTTTTAATCATGGCAGGCAGATGAGGCTCTTTATAGAGAACTTAACATCCATGTGGCTGTAATAAAATTAAAAGATTATAAACAATATATCAAGAAATTAAATATTAAAATAGCAAGGGAGTAAAATAAAATTTGATTGGCTAAAAAGTGTCATAGTTATTTTGTTGACCATTAAAAATAGAAGTAACAAATAATCATTTGAAATATTTAATAAGTAGTAAAAGTATGTAGAAACTTGAAAATAATCAGTAACATCTGAGGTATTGAAGCAGTCAATCTGATATTCAGATCAAGCTTCACAGCCCACTTAGAATCTCCCACCATCAAACCATATTTAAACTCCATCCTTATGCATATATACCTATTTACTAATACCTATTTTTTCTTCTTGCTTAACCATTAAAATAACTGACATAGATATATAGATATCTTAATGTAAATAATTTTAATAAACAAATATTTAATGTTATTTTAATTTGCGTATGTGTGTAATGGATATGTACATATTTTCAGTGAGGGGAGATTACTTTTAAAATTATAATTTCAAATAAAAATATATATTATTAATGTATATTTAAAATTATATATATAATTTATTTATTTTAATCATGGTGGTCAGAAAATGATGCAATTCTTCTAAGAAGTTTCTCAAACACAATTAAGACAATTAACCGGAAGCCATTAGTCTGAATTAAAATGTTATAATTTATAACAGTAAAATAAGAATCCATTAATGGAAATTTTGTCCACTTCAAATTTGTTTTAAAATCATAAGACTATTTTAAAACAATTGTTCGAGAAATTTGTAACAGGATTGCATTGTTTTCAAAACTTACTAGAACAAAGGATGCATCTGGTCAGCAGATTCCAGATCTACTAAGTGCACAAAAGGCCTCAGGACTAGCAGCTGAGTGCTTTCCAAAGTCATCAGAAAAATGATATAAATACTTTAGATTTGAATCTAAAGGAAGAGGAGCACAATCATAAAATAGTAATGGCAGATCTAATCCATAACTCGTGTTTTTTTCAATACAATGTGTAGTGAGTAGAAGAAAATTTACCTTTCCCCCCATTCAAACATGCTCTTTCCCATGATCATAACTCTGGATTCCATACCTATGAACTTTCCAATGCTTAGAGACTAAAAATTAAATGCTACCTGCTTGACTGATCTCAAAATCTAGATCTAGTGTATCAATTCTAATGGACACTAAAGCATCAAGGAACACCACTATATTTAACAAGGTAAAAAGAACTTTAGCCACTGCCTAATATATGAATCTCTTAAACTCAGACTTTTGTAATAATAACTCTGATGTTCTATTAGATAATTAATATTACATAAAATATTTATAATTTACTTATCTCTATTTTGTTCGTAACTCTATATAACTTTAATTTCCTTTATCATTGAGCCTCTATTTAATCTGTTTTCTTTCACTTTCATGTGGGAATAATCTTTTAGTTTTTATTATTGTATTTTATATATTTGTATTTTAAATATGCCAATAATCCCTCAAATTCACTAGTATGTAATTTCTTTTTTTTATTTTCCTTCCCTGCTACTTTACGGGATGATTAAATTAAGTTTAATTAAAAACAAGTCTTATTTTATCTTTGCAAAATGCTCGCGAGTTTGGGAAAAACAAAGTAATTATCTCATAAGGTTGTTGTGGAAAAGCAGAGCAAGATCTGTTTTTTCTAAGAAATGTTTTTATTTTGAAATAATAATGCACTAATCCTAAAATGTCAAATTTATTATATGTAAGTAAATCTATTTATTCTCCAATACATCACCACCACCCCATTCATATATGTATAATTATATTTATTTTAATGATAGCATTTATAACCAAATTTTTATACTTATTTAATGGTGTGGGAAGTTATAAATAAAATAAAGTAAAAGGGAAAGGGGAGTTTTTATATCAAAGAATTATGTATTTTAATAAGTTTAAATGATCCACTTCTGTTTAGCAATTAAATCATACCATTGCGCAGGATATTCCATAATGTGTGGGAATTAATTAAGTAAATATTCTTTAAAGTTATATTTATTATTTCAAGCATTGTGTGCATATAGGCCTCATCATTCATTTATGAGATATATATGTGCTTTTCTTTACCTGGGAGTATCGGAAAGCCGAACCCCATTGCATATCTCCAAGTCCAAAAACCAGGCTCTTAACTCCCCTGGGGACTTATTTAGTCATATGAGCTGGCTTTATATGGGAATCACTCTGGAAAACCCAGCCTAGTAAATGCACAGACAACCGCTTTTCGTTCGTGAACCGATTCTGCCAACGTTTGCAGATTTATATCGGTCTATTTCTTCAATAAATTCTCAGAAACCCCTGCTAGGATCTGTGACTGGATCACATAAATATGCCACCATGCACGCACCGCCTTTCTGTTATATTTCTAGATAAGACCCATGAATATCCAAAAGCCATAATGTTGTGACTCTACTAGTCAGATCCATTTATTATATTCATTAACATTTTCAGATGCACGTCTTTGATGACGGCATTATATATATAACAAGCTATTTCTCACTTGGTAAAAATTGAAATACTTTTCTCTATTAATCAAAATGTAATTTTGTAATCAAATTAATGTTTTAATTCTAAATAATATTTGTCAGCTAAATCAGTTAAATGCTATATTTTGTTCCTTCTGAGGGTGGATTGGTATCTCAAGAATACCTTTCCTAATAATGCTAAATCAATTATCCATTATTATATTTATCTATTAATGGCATATGAGCTGCAATAATAAATCAAAGTAATCTGTCAAATCTCATCCTCTAAGTTATAAATAAAATGTAATATGATTTCTCTGTTACGTCTGAAATATAATTCAATACGTTTACATTAAGAGGCCAATGATTAATAAAAATAATGATACAAGCATTTACTCATATTTCATGAATTAATAAATCTTATATATATATATATATTATACACGTTCAGAATCATTGTTTTCTTTTATTTAAATAGTAATATCTTAATTAATAATTTATGCTCGTTCTGACTAGTTGATCTCCCGCTAGTTTTAGAAATATAATTAATATGAAAGGTCACAATCTTTAATTGAGTTACTCTTATATTTCATGCTATAATGTTCCATCATATAAATTTAAATTAGAGTCTTTTTGTGTCTCCGATTTGCGATGCCGGCAGAGAGAGATAAAATTAGATCAGTATCATCAGGATTGTTGCTCATAAGTTAGTAAATCTGGAAAATAGGCAAATAGGGTAGAATTCATGAGTGTTCCTGACTTATGTATCTTGTGCATGATTGGACTTGAGGTACTTTTGCCTAGATGCTAGATCTTGTTACATGAACAGACAAAACTGACCGGTACAATATACATTTAGAAAAAATGGAAAAGTTGAATTTAATAGACAATCTTAAAGATAATATATATATATCAAAATATTAATATATAACAAACTAACCAAAGGAAATACATATAAAAACAAAAAAATAAAGACTTATAAATCCAATAAATAATATATTTCAACCAGAGGACTGGTTTTCATCAGAAAGAATATATATATATATATATATATATATTCTTTCTGATGACTGGTTTTCATCAGAAAGAATATATATATATAACGAAAGTATTTCTTGAAAAAAAGAGAAAATAAAATTCAATTGATATTTGTTAAGAATAGACAATTTATGAAGAAAAAATGAGAGCATTAAAAAAATCCAGAAGAAACTCATTCAAAACTCACATCTCATAATTAAACTATCAGATCAAATCTCAGTATATAACTTCTGATATACAAAGGTCATTTGATTTCTTAATTAAGCAATTTAACATTTAATTATTTATAATTTTTTATTTTGCTTCAGAAAAAGATATGATTATATGTGTCATAAATTTCAATATAATAGGAAAAAGGCTGAGTAGCCATCTTTGTGAGATGGTGTATTAACCAACCAACCTCAGGTAAGCAGGATCTATATGGTTTAATCTAACATATATTAAAATTAAAAGCCCTCTTGTGCTGAAGTTATGAATTCAACTGCCATGCTTATGATCTGAGATTTGAATAGAGAATGAGTGAAATTCTTTTCAAGAGGTTTAGAATTTTTTCTTCAGACAGCCAGTCTACAATAATCCAGCATAGAGAGAAAAACAAGTACGAAAGTTGTCAAACTCTAATTACCTACCTGGAAATTGTCAACTCAAGAGAATACTGACCTCTTTACTATGCTCTATAAGACTTTGTTGGAAAGGCACTTTTATTTTTTCAGTGGCCTGTTTATTAAAAAGTCTGTTTTATCTTTTACCTATATGTAATAATCGTGACAATGCACTGAGGTTAATTATTTCCTGTAATAGGTGGGTTTTTTTTCACTATTTCAAATCGAATGCATTTTCTATGAGATGCACTAAATTCATAACTTTTAATTGATTAAAATTAAACTACTGTATAAATTATTTTTTTTATTATTACTTAAAAACAATTATTTTTTTTTAAGTTATTATTTCTATATTTGTACATAGACTGTCTTAAGACAAATTGACCCTTAATGAAACGCTTGTGTGTGTGTGTGTGTGTGATTTCCATTTGAATTAATTTCTGGTTTCATAAATAATTGATACTGACCTTTGTAATGCTTCAAGGTATTGTAAAATTTTGTGTCATTTTTGAACAAGGTGTGAGCACTTAGTTGTCACTGGAGAGAATATCATTTCACCTGAAGGTATTCAATAAAGATCAACTTTTAAAACAATAACAATTTTTACGACATGATTTTAAATCATTAAACGAGTTTTTTTTTTTTTTAAAGCTTTAATTTTAAATGATAAACATCATCCTGTTACTTTCATTAAAATATATATTATATTTTTAAATAATAATCAAATAGTTAATTAAAGAAGCCATGTGATATTTAAACCACTTGAAGTTGAGTTGCGATCAAATAATTTTTAGTTCTCCAGTTCGCCATTATGCTACTGTACTAAATTACATAGGGCATTATTGCAATTATAATACAAAATCACTTAAAAAGAATCATATACTTTGTGTGTATGCATATATATCTGAATGTATAATTATTTTGTTTGAATTGTTGGGGAAAATATTTCATTTTTCACTACTAGAATTAAAAAAGTAATTTCACATGAATCGCACTCTCTTCCATCACAATGGTGATTCAGCATTTTAACATAACTTTTTTAAATAATAGCCTAAATGAGCAACTAATCTAAAACCTTTGCAAAAAATTTAACATTGACTTTTTTGCTGATAAAAAAACATGCTAATAACTAAAGTAGTAAAGATTGGAAAAGGAGGGTAGAATATATTTGTTTATTATCTTGTCAACTAAGCTTAGCAGCCATTTTTTATAATTATACAGTATCAGGGGCATTCAATAAATCTTTCAAATAAAATGGCTAAAAACAAGAGATCATATTTAATATTTCCATTTTTTTTTATTTAAAAAAAAAATGTAGGCAAAAATTAATTATAATGATGTCCACTTTATTATTTTTTTGCATTAAGAATATAAGAAATGTAAAGTCTTATATCATGTCCATTAATGCAGACTTCAACTTATTAACTTTACAATCAGTTGAACCAAATTATTTCATCTTTTGGTCAATTTGCCCCTAGTGAATTTTTTCATATTATACGTTAAATTATGGTATATTTTAGTATAATATTTTTTTTCAGAAAATAGAGTGCAAAAAGGCAGAAATTCAAAATTCCTGCTCTTACAATAGACATAAGCCCTGCCCTGACATATTCAGCCATTGTCTCTTGCCAAGGCTGTAAAATGTTTGGTGTTTTACGACATTGCAGTTTCCAATGAAGGAAACATGTGTTTATTTGCAAATTTATTAACGGTTTTAAATTAAAAAAAAAAAAAAATTTGCACTATATTTATTAGATATCAAGAAATATAAATTATTAATAACTTATTTTGACTTGAAATACTTTATTTTTAAAAATATAATGTTATATTAGCAGCTAATGTAAATATGGCCTCAAGCAAATTAAAAAATTCTAGCTTTGATGTAAACAATCTACAGTAAGAAAAATCATAATTTTGCAATAGATATTAAAAAAAAATTAAACTTTTACAGCATAATTTATTATATATAAGAGAAATAAATACATATTCATTCACATTTTTAAAAATAATCATAAACAAAAAATATCTCATTGATTTTATAAACTGAAAATAATCTTTCTAGAAATGATGACATGTAAGACTTTGTTTGATTACATCTTCATTTTTTTAATATTTAAAGAAAACAAAATGTGAGCATTTAAAATTTATTTCAGTAGTAAACAAAAATATCTATCAAATAAAGTCAAATTTGTTATTTTCTGATAATTAATAATCATTTTATCATATATATTATGTTGATGTGTGAGACAAATAAAAATGTCAGAAATGCTGAAATGTAAGAAGCATGATGCTGCAATTTGGAATGGTTAGTATAAAAAAATATTTATTAAATGTAAAGTGTTATATTGTGCCCATTGGCACATATTTTTCATAAGGGCAAAATCCTGTATCTTTAAAAATATTTCACTGCATGCTGTTCTATCAAAGAAAGATCACAAACTTTCATCATTTTTTTAAAATGGTGGTGGCCAAAATAAAGACACTGAATGTAAACAAACTATGCCAATATTCAAAGCATATCAGCATTTACATGTTATAATAAGAATAAAAAAATTGAAATAAATCTTCTGAATAAAATTTATAATTGATTTATTATTATTTTTAAAACTTAACACTAATGCATATTCTTTGGGAAAGTAAACTTGAAAATATATATAAAAACAAATATTTATAGAGCCCCTGAAACTGTATAATTAAAAAAATGACTGCTGAACTTGGTTGGCAAGGTAATAAACAAGTACCAAAAGGAGAATATCAACATCAATAAAAGACAGAGAATTAATGAGATGCAGATCAGATATAAAGAATAAGAAAAGTTTGCTTATTTTATAGAGATAAGCGGAAATATATTGAGTGGGTTCATACTTGAAATAATCATGCCTTATGGATTTTGTTTAATTAAGAATCAGTTGATACAATCAGAATTTTTAGATATAGATTGTTGGACAGGTCTTGGATTAGTACACAACAATATTAAAACAGTAGTTGCCTATAAAATGTCACATCCTAAATTCATTTTTAAAAATTTGATCTTTGTTTTTACAGTTGATAACTATTACTATTATCAGTTTGGATTTTCAGTTGCACAATGTTTTTAAAGTATGGAATTTTTTTTAATCTGTTCATTTAAAAAAAAAATCCTGGTTGTTACTTTGGTAATGACTCTACTATTAAAAATCTGACTAAAAGTTAAACATTTAGCATTTTCTGAATGGTAAGTAAATAAAAAGAAAATGGTACTTACTGATAATGATGATGATGGTGCTTATATCAATGATTCATACATATATTTTGTGATGATCACACACACTGTGATCACATATATATAAATATTTGATATATCAAATAATATTAAATATGAGGGATTTTTTTTGAAATAACAAAATAATACTTAAAATATTTAAAATAAACGTAGGAGTGAAAAGAAATCTATTTCAAACTTTATAATACGTTCAAATCAAAATCATTTGAATTGATTTCAGGAATGTAACTAATTAGGAATTAATTATAGTGATTAAATGAAAGATAGGGGAGGGAAGTCTAATGAGATTCATATCTTTTTTTTCATGTGTCATAGCATCAGCCAGGAAGCGAACCCACTAACCTGGGACAACTGCTTGTAAAGCAGCTGTCACTGACCTCTCGACCACCAATGCAGCATTTTGGAAAATAAATAATAAAAGTGGAAAGAATATTAAAATCATATCTTTTAATTTTATGAGAAAAAACTTAAAGGGAGATAAAATAAAAAAGAGAGTCAGATGATTTAAAAACTGACATTTAGGAAGTTTTGTTGAAGTTTGTCATAAATTAGCTTTATAAAAAGATAAGAATCTTCTCTCGAAACTACACATTTGAAAAAGTGAAACATATGTATAATTATACAAACAGGGGGGATGATATGAGATGTAAAAAGAAAATGATTTTGTTAAAAGAAAAAAAAGAGAGAAAAACTATTAAGGTTTTGTAAGAAGTAGAAAATAAAGGTGTGAAGATGAACCTACAGACATTCCAAAGAACAATAAAAAGAAAATTTGAACTAGGAGATCAAGATAGGATTCTGGGAAGAGAAAGATCTATAATGAAAGAGTAAGGAAGCAGACTTTTTTTTTGAGTACGCTTCTTAGTTGAAATTATGTAATATTTTGGAGCTTGCTGAATTTTGTGAATATGACTGAACTCTATTCCATTGGTAAAGCTTGGAGAATGAGTGGCTAGGGGCCATAAATGAATGCTAGCTTGATCCATACCCACCTTCCTCATACAGTCAAACCTCCCCCATGAAGTAACAACAGCTGTAGTGCTTACCCGATAGTTCAATTCCCTGTTGTTGATATACCATTACCATGAAGCCACCAAGAATATGAAGGGAAAAAAACTGAATGCTAAGAGTCGGAGCCAGATCCCAAAAACAACCGTCTCTCCTAAAGAAGTGGAATAATCCACATGACGGCCAGCTGAATATCACCCAACATCGAGAAACCCTAGGTAAACTAAACTTTGAATATATATGTTATGTGTGTACATATTTTTATTAACATGATCAAAAGAACTTAAATGCAATTGCACTCATAGATATTAGATAATTAATTTTTTAGTAGACTTTATCAAATAATACATAACGGAGAAAGAGACTCTAAGACAAGATTCATTTTAAATACATTAAGGATGAATGTTCTTCTTGATGTTAATGCTTTGAATTACATATAATGTACTTTATTTATCTAATGATTTTATTTTGTGTTTAAATCTTATATCTTATTTGTATTTGTTTTATTTTATTGGATTAAATAATGTTTAATAATGAATGGCTCTTTTCATCTTGTCTCGCTGTCTTCACCATACCAATTAGAGTAATTCACCCATAGGGCTTATCTTATAATAAATTAGACATTAATTCTGGTAATATGGAACATGTGTCAATTATTGTATAGCAGAAATAATTCCAATATAATTTATAAATTTATCCAATCGCTGTAAATTTGCAATAATTTCAGCAGCCGAGAGATGTTCGATCGGGAAACATAACTTTGTAGCAATACTCGTATTGTTGCAGGTTTGATCGGGTATAAATGTAAATTCGTTTATATTTATATGTTCTCTTGCTTGTGGTAATGGTCACTGAAGAAAGAGAGAGAAGGTGGAGTTATTTGCAGATCCGTTACAATATAATAACACAAACACAGTCTTCTATTTTAAAAATAATCCATTAATTTCAATATATAAATAAAATGTACGCTCTTCTTCTGCATAAATCTTGGTTTTATTATATGAACTATTATAAAATAAATAAATAACATTCCAATGAAATTTGTAATGAATAGGTTTTTAATTGAAAAAAATAGGAAAATAATAGTTTGATTAAATTAAATAATTATAGGAGATTATTTTAAGAAAGATATTTAAGAAATGAATGTAATGGAAATTTAAGATTGTTTTTTGGAAGAGTTTTAAGGTACGAGTTATTTGTATTTGTTATATGTATTGGATTATTGTAGAGTATTTATTGTTTTTAAGGCATTTTTAATTGTTCCTTAATACAGACTATAAAAGAATATAGTGGAAACTTGGGAGTATGATTTATTTATTTTATAATAGTTCTTATAATAAAACAAGATTTATAAAGAAGACTGCACCGATAACATTTCTGATGTATAATTGAATTACTTTAAAATAATATGAATTTCATCCATTTCCCAAAGATTAGTTAACATTTGAATTTTAATTAATTAAATTTAATTAAAATCGATATTATAATGGTGATTATATCTTCTATCCCCTATATAACTGTTTATATAAGGTAAACTGATTATATTAAATTCTATCTCAGAGGGACTCACTTAACATTCAGTCATAAATGTTTAAGCCAATAAACATCACATGATCACCATTTTTTATGTTTGCTTATAACTGTTATTAAAACATGCAAAACTCTTTATACATATTGCCACTCAATACAAGCCAGAGTAATCAATGGATGCCAGAAGGCTTATGCATAAAATACCCATCTAGTGCCTTACTCATCCAATATCTGCAGACTAGTTTCTGGCTTGTGGTCTTCATCAGTGAGGAGCCTTGGATCTGAGAGCATTGCCTAATAGGATAGTGGTGGCTATGTTATGATTATATAAGCTAATGAGTTTGGATTGAATATATTAAGGTGTTTTCAATTTAAGACTTGTAGTTTTGTAGTTAAGTAGAGATAAAAGGTAGCTGCTGGAGGGATGCATTAGATCCTAAGATCTAGATGCAGTGCTCTTAGATCCAAGGCTCCTCACTGAAAAAGACCACAAGCCAGAAACTGGTCTGGAAATATTTGGTGAGTAGATACTAGATGGGGATTTTATGCACAAGCCTCTGGCATCCATTGATTACTCTGGTTTGTACTGAGTGGCAATATATAGAGAGAGTTTTGTCTGTTTTAATAACACTTATAAACAAGCATAGGAAATGGTGATCATGTGATGTTTATTGGCTTAAAATCAATCCTGCCTAATAGGATAGTAGTGGCTATGGTTATTAAAAAACCAAAGTCACCAAAATGTAGATACTGAACTGAGTTCAAACCTATATGACTATATAAGCTAATGAGCTTGGATTGAAAATATTATGGTGTTTTCAATTTAAGCCTCATAGTTTTGTAGTTAAGTAGAGATAAAAGGTGACTGCTGGAGGGTTGCATTAGATCCTAAGATCTAGATGCAGCGCTCTCAGATCTAAGGCTCGTCACTGATGAAGGCCAAAAGCCAGAAACTAGTCTGGGGATTTGAATGAGTAGGCACTAGATGGGGATTTTTTGTACAAGCCTTCTGGAATCCATTAATTACTCTGGCTTACACTGAATGGCAATATGTATAGAGAGTTTTGCCTATTTTAATTTCATAAATGTTTATTTGAAAATATAGACTTTGAATTTCAATAAACTTGTTTTAGAATACCACTTTCTTCTAAGAAAGGTCATCTATGAATTTATTATCCTCTGGTATCACCAATACAATTCTTATGGTAACAACTCATTTTGCTTAGCTCATAACAAGAATGTTCATTGTTTAGCATACATTAGAGATTAAACTATTAAGAGAATGCCCAGAAAACTAACTAATTTAAATAACATCATTTATTTTAGTTAATCTCGATTGATGTAGGAAATTACATATAGTCATTATTATTTTAAGAAGCAATAAATCAAAAACATAATAAAAAATAACTATTAAAGATTAACTATAAATGTCAAAATTAAATATTTATATAAACATTTAAAAAAATGTTTATCAATTTACACTATACTAACAAAAATTCATCAATAAAAAATAAATTAAATCAATGCTTATCTTCACAAATACATGTATTAGAATTTATGTATAAAACTTATATTTTATAAAGATTTCTTATGTGCAGATAAATTTAAAGTCTTACAATGTTTTCCCTAAACAACTTCATATGCTTATTAGTGGTTGATACATTTATGTCCAAGATGTGATACTAAATCACACTCTGTTGATTGTTCTGATTGGATTTTCTATGTTTTTGGGTATCCTGCTGCTTAGATACATAGACTATTCAATTTACAGCTGATGAGAAATCAATCTCACATGGCAATAAGTTATAATTTACATCTTTCCCCTCTAGTCTCCTTAAAAGCACTTTCCAAGGTAAGCCTACATCATTAAGACTTTGACTGGCATATATTGAATAGGCTTAGAAATAATTTTCATTATATTTATTCCATAGAATTTCAACCTTCTAATTATTTTTGTGTCAATACTGAAAAGTACACAACAGCATAATACATCCAAAGCTGGAATAAATTTTTTCAATCTATACAATATCGATAATGTGCACTTTGGCTCTCCATAATTATCATTGTTTTTTCTTCCTCTTTCACTCTTTATATCCCACTCCAACCAAAGAACTCTTTCCAAAAGCTTTAGCTTGTTTTCTTTCTTGTTTTTACTTTCTCTAGGGATTTCCCCATTAATCCACTGTTTTCCACCTTTTTTTCATAACTTAATCTCTTAATTACTTGTTGTTTGATTGAATGTAGCTTCTTTTTTTATTTATAAATTTTAATTTTGATCAAATTACCCAAAAATTACAATATATATTGTACCATCCAGTGGTACAAAGTCTGTTTGCATATGCAGAGGGTGTTTGAATAAAACTGTATTAATAAGTGAAAATTAACTATTTGTTAACCTTCTGTTATTTTTGTCTTTGCACGTGATTAAAAGTTTAATAAAAAAAGATATAACTATTAAAATAACAACAAAAGAAAAAATTCTAAGTATAAAGGATGCGTTTTGGTAGCAGATACTTTTATAAAGCTTCTAAAACGCTTAATATTCTTAAATTATAAAACTTTATTTTTATTTATTCCAAATTAGTATTTTTTTGTAGTAAAAAAAAAGTTGTCTTGCGTTGTTAGCCGAGAGGTATCGCAGCCGCCATGCAAGCAAGTAGTTTGTTGCAGACGGTTGTGGGTTCGTGTCCCGGCCGATGCTATGACACATGGAAAAAAAAAAAAGTTAAGAATCCATTTGTCGTAAAAATTTAAAAATGGATCTTGTTGCTATGCAGCAACAGAAAAATTTGAAAGCTGTAATGTGAGTGAGTGTGGGCAATTGTGCCAGGCAGAAGGCAGATTTAAAAGTAAAAAAAAAATTAATTAATTAAAACAAAAAAATTATGCTTATTGAAAAACAGCAGTCATTAATTAAAATATAATATATAGCTGGATCGGTTGCATTCAATTCATTCATTCATTTTTCCAATTTTTGCCACAAATAAAATTAACTAGCCTGGAGATGTTTAACGTCTGGAGTCACTAGACATGTAAAAACTAAAATAATCAAAGAAGCTGGTACCAAATCGTGAGAAGACTGATATCTGAGTGGTCTAAGGTAATGGGAGTCTTCAAACTAGCATTAAAATATTACCAATGGAAGGGTAAAGGTGTAATATGTAATGTCATTGCTAAACCTATCCTCAGTCTTTGAAAATGGAGTTTTGTCTATTTCTAGTTTTCTGCCATTATTGAAAGCTGAATATTAGTTGCAAAATTGTTTTCAGTCAACCCAACTGTATCTCATTAATAAGGTAATGAAAAATGAAGACATCACTATTCAAGAATATCAAGTCAATGAAAACATTATATGAGAACAATCATCAGAAAACAAAATAGACTCAAAAAAGATACCTAGAATTTAATCCAATTGATAAGACATTTTCCCTTCTCATAATAGGTACTTATAAAAAGCCTCTTATAGTACTGATGAATTATAACAAATATTAAAGATTTAATTCTTGAATATCTTGCTAAAGTATCTAGCATATTTTTCTGTCTTCTAAAATGCTTTTTGTTAGTTAATATTTTATTAATTCATGTAATATATCCTTTATTTTATCTTTAACACACAAAATTAATTACAAAATGCCAAATCACTTTTTCCTTTATTTTTTCCGCTGAAGCAGCATCTTAATAAATGTTAACACTGGTGTCATTATGTAAGTTGTTTTAATTAGGTGTAATTTTTGTTCAAACACAGTTTTAAAGAGTTTTAGCCAAACAGGGATTTGTAAGGTGATCAGAAAATATAATTGGTGCGGTTGTATATTTTTCCATTGTTTGTTGAAGACCATAATTTGATTATCTTATAAACTATATTAGTATCAATAATTATGCGCTTTTAACGCTCGTTAAAGAAGTTATATTTATTAATAATTTATTTAAAGCTTAGCACTTTCAAAGCTCCATGGCTTTATACTCATAGCTGTGTGTGGTGAATAGTAATGAGGGGGAGTATTCAAATTTATGTTAATTAGTTAGATGTTTCGGTATTTTATTTAAAATATTGTTTGAATTAGTTTGTCCATCTTCTTGAAATGGTGAAACATGTCTTTTCTATTAATTGATTGGATGTCATTATTTATTAAATATGCCTCCTTTATTAAGAAAATGATAAATAACCCCAAGTAACTGGACACCCAGTAAAGATAAAAAATGTAAAAAAATGTTACAATGTGAAAAAACGTTACAATATAGTTTGGCGTTGGTAGCTGAGAGATCAGCACAGCTGTCTTGCAAGCAAGCAGTTGCTTGCAGACAGTTGTCGCGGGTTTGCTTCCCGGCCGATGCTTTGACATATGGAAAAAAAACATTACAATATATATATATATTTAATAATTTACACATTTTAATAAACATAAAGCTTTACAAATAGTTTTTTATGAATAACATATTATTAGTATATAATCATCTAAATATAATTTAAATTATATATTCAAATGAATATAATACATTAATTGAAAGAATCTTTTTTTTTGTATATTGCTTGCCTTTCAAACATTCTAGAATATTTCAGCTATCCTTCAATTTAAGTCTGATTAATTTAGAAGGTTTTTAAGTTTTGGTAGCTCTAGATCTAGTCAAAATTGTATCATTACTATATATATATAAGATTTCATGGCTTATGTTCAACAGATGGTAAAAAAGTTTATGGATGATTGATAAATTAATAATATATATATAATCATTTGCTGACAATAGTTACCAAATAAAACTAAAAAAATGGCAGTTTAATAATATTAAATCAGTCACTTATTCTTTTACGTATAATGATGATGATATATAAAACAGGCAAAGAGAATATTTTAATCAAATTTTGAAAAATTATCCAAGAACTTCAGTTAACTTTTTTTAATTGAGTAATCATCCTACTATTACATTGGCAGAAATATCCAGCTTGATAAAGTTAAACAGCTCTTTGTCATCTCAAAATTGAAAAGATTATGAGTGTAAATGACATACTGAAATTGTTTTTAAATATGGTAATAATAGCTTTAAAACTGTAAGAATGTTTTGGGAATACATGGAATCATAAAGTTGATCTACCTGATCTGGAGAATGGTTATATTTTCACCTGTGATAATTATTACAAAATATTAATGTGTCTTGTTATATTTTCACCTGTGATAATTATTACAAAATATTAATGTGTCTTCAAGCCATAGGTGAGAAATTACCAAAACTTTGGAGTAATTTCAAGTAATCAAAAGATCTGTAGAGAAGTTTTTGTTGCCAGAAAAATGCAAAGAAAAATATGATCTATATATTTGAATTTATTGATTAAAAGAATATAAAGCTTTCTTTATAATTATTTTTATAAGAAATAATTTTGTTGACCATGCCTTTTTCTTCTAATAAAGAAATTATGGACTTCAGCTGACTGTAATGATTTAAATATTTTTTAAAACTCAAAAAAGATATGAAACATTAAATCATCTAAAAATAATGATTTGTTTTATTTAAAATATTTGGTTCAGTTCATTTTAATTGTGCTATAAATGCACAAACAGCTTTAAATATTTTGATTCACAATGAAAAGGTTAAAAAGATATTGAAAAATATTGGAATGTTTAATTATAGTAATACCTTAATTTGAATTGCAAGAATTAACATTCTGTAGTTGCTATGGCTCAACTTACCTTCAAACAATGGACTTGCCCAGATTAGCATTCATTGCAGCTAACCAATCTATAAATGGGCAGATGAATTTGCCTAATACAGAAATAATTCAGTAAGTGAAGATGTTTAAAAAATGCTCAAGTTCTCAAAAGGAAGATGACATAATTATAAAAAGAAAATCTTTTTGGAGGTCGAGACAATAGCAAATAATTGCCAAAGTTGAATATCAGTCTGCACATTGTTTTCAGTATTTTTAAAGCAATAAGATAAGTTCCCATAGATCTGGAAACTTCTATAATTTAAACCTAACATGACGCAAGCTATCACAAAGTGGTAGGCATTCTGCTAAGATACAAAACATGACATGAGGCAAACTGTATAGCTGGAAGTGTTATCCATTGATTGCAGTATATGTAAAAATACAGTTGTATATAAGCTTAATAAATAATATTGAACTATACTTGTGTGAGTCCATGTCTATTCTGAGTTTATATAAACAAAATAGTAATCACACAGATGATATTTGTAATAGAGGCAATTACGTTGGTACTAAGCATTCATTACATAATTACGATACCTTATTGCAATTCAGATTCTGCAAGCATATTGTTATGTTTTGGAAATGTTAATTATATTCATAATAAAATAAAAAGAAATTTATGTTTTTATAACATCACTAGATGAATTTACTGATTACCAACAGTGTTTAGGTATGACTTTAAATGAAAAGTTTGTATAGTATAGAATTTGCAAATATTAACAACAATAGAACATCTGCTTTTGCTGAATAGGTATTTCAATTATTAAAAAAATATGATTGTAAATAAAAGCTAT
The DNA here is from genome assembly GCA_028023455.1 of Epiperipatus broadwayi. NCBI lineage: Eukaryota > Metazoa > Onychophora > Udeonychophora > Euonychophora > Peripatidae > Epiperipatus > Epiperipatus broadwayi. The sequence goes on along the minus strand of JAQFVV010012485.1, from coordinate 3,860,941 downwards.
GAAGTTGCAGCTGTAATAGCTGAACATTTGTCAGAGCTTCAAACAAAGATACAGTAACAATGTTTAAAAGTTGTCCTTTTAAGCTCATAGATTAAATCTAGTTCTGTCTCAAATTCTTGAAAAGTCACAGTAAATGAGTGTAAAATCTTTTTTAATAAACAATAATTTAACAACTTTAAACATACTAAGAAACTATATAAAAAAGTTAAAAAATTTTCATCTGAAGGTGCAACTTGGCGAACCTATAATTAAAGAATTAATAAAATGCCTTTCAAAAGTTGCAAATATTTAATAACAATATCTGAAATGATTTAAAAAACCTGACAAATGGGTCACACTGATTTAACATAGTCACTTATTATAGTTAAATGAATTCAACTGTTACTTTCTTTTATCTTTTTTTCCTAATACACTGTTTTTTACTAATATTGTTTATAATTATAAATTTATTAAACGCACATTGATTACATAAGTAATATTTACTGAGGCTATAACCTCAATAATATGCGTATAAAATGCGATAGTAGGGACCTCTACAGGTGTAAAAGTAAACAAGTCTAAAAATTAATGGAAGAAATTGAACATGTCTATTTCATCGGGGGGAGGGGGACATATTAGTAATGAATCCAAAAGGCAATTATAGGAAATTTTGTTTTGAAATCTTAGACAATCTTTTTCATACAAATATTATTTTTGAGCGATTTAAAGATATTCAAGTTCAGTTTTTCATAGATTGATTAATCCTGAAATGTTCCAACTAAATTTAAAGCTTATTTAAAAAGCAAAGTTGTTGATAAAATTTTTGAATTTATAAATTCTATAGATTAAAAATAATATTTTTCAATAACTAATATTATTTTGTATTTTAATCTTGATGAGACCTTTTTACTAGTCTATTAATAATGTTTATTAGTCATTCATTAGAGTAGAGATTATCCAATAATAATCATAGTTCTATAGTGCAATTTTCACAACACCATTCTCATGCAAGTTAGAGACTGGTTTCTATCCATTTTTAACATCTTGTTGAGAGATGTATTCACAAATATAGGATCCAAGACATGTGAAAAAGATACGCAATCCCTAAGATGCATATTTCATGCTGAACTATCACAAATGACTTAGCCCAGATCACAATGTGTAATTCAAATGTATAACCAAAGGTGTGAAAAGATGCATGATTTCCAAGATGCATATTTCATGCTGAACCATCACTTATCAGTTGAACTACACCACAGTGCATGATATTGTGATCTGTCTAATGGATGAGTTCTAGTTTAGCATGAAATGTGCATCTTGGAGATCATGCATCTTTTTTGCATGTCTTTGTCATAAGTCTGTGACTACATCTTTTCATAAGGTGTTAAAAGTGTATAGTAACCAGTCCCTACCTTGCATGAGAGTGGTGCAGAGGAAATTACACTACGGAAATATTATTCATTATTGGATAATCTCGTCTAATGAATGACTAATAAAAATTATTAATATACTTCCTTTAAGTAGTTTGTGTCAAAGTTGCAAGGGCAACAGGTTTGACAAATCAGTTAGCCAGTACTAATTTGCTATCTGTATATACTGAACAATGATAAAGATATATGTAAGAGATTGTTGTCTGGGCCAACTGATGAGTGCTGGTTCAGCACAAAATATGCATCTTCTGAATTGTGTATCTTTTCTGTATGTCTTTGGTCATATGTTTATGATTGCATTCCTCCACAAGGTATTAAAAGTCCAATCCTTACCTTACATGAAAGTGATGTAGTGAAAATTACCCTACAGAAATAATATTCATTGTTGGATAATCCTTAGTCCAATGAATTACTAATAAAAATTATTAATATACTGTCATTAAGTAGTTTGTGTCACACTTTTGAGGGGAGCAGGTTTGACACTTATTCATTAAACTATAGTAATTTGCTATCTATATATACTGAACAATGATAAAGATATGTGTAAGAGATTATATTCTGGCCAACTAATGAGTGTTGGTTCAGCATGAAATGTGCATATTGAGAATCATGCATCTTTTTTACATATCTTTGGTCACATGTTTATGGTTACATCTCTTCATAACATGTTAAAAGTGGATAGAAAATCCTCCCCACCTTGCGTGAGCATGGTGTATTGAAAATTACACTATAGAAATATTATTTTTTAACATTATATCTGTAGAAAGACTTTTTCTATCACTAAATAAAATAAAAAATCATGCCTGAATTGCTACTGAACAAATAATAACACATTTGCTTTAATACACAATCATAAGAAAACTTTATAAACAAAGTAATCAAACTAGAAAGAAGAATTGATTTAATAAACTAATTTAAAAGTAGCATTTAATTATAAAAAAAAGTTTAATAGTTTCATCCTTTTTGGAAAATCACTGCTTTCTATTTTATTCTTAATTTTTATATTATTTTTAATCTCATTCGCTATCATTATTGTTTTCTATTTTTCCCTAATAGTATTTTTTTAAATTCTACTATGTCCACACACGCATAGCGAGTGCTAAGGGTTGTGCCTAAAGCTTAAGTAAATGATGTGAGCTAATAAGTTGTATTTGCATCAAATTAATCTTACCTGAACTACTATATACAAAGTGGAAAATTAATGGAAAGCAGCACTAAAGTCAAGTCTCGTGAAATGTATTTCCTTTCCAATGAAGCCAGCATTCTGTACATATATGGCTCTTATTTAAGTTTTGTTAACAATCTGCTATGTTCCTGGATGTATTTTTAACAATACCAGCCAAGTAGCATCAATAAGTCTTATTTATAACTTCACTCAAATTAAACTTAACAAACAAGTTTATTCACTTGTCAAAAGACATATATAAATAAAGAATTAACCGTTCTTAGAAATTACTATGTAATCTCTACAGTCCATAATAAACTGTTAGTTGATGATTTAATTCTACACATGAACCACAAATGTAACTCATCCTACTTTCCTGGTGTAAGCATTTGTTGTGTTTTCTATACACACACAATATGCATGACTATTAAATATAATGATTCTGCATTTTCCTTGTGCTACAACAAACTATAGATCTAAGGACTGCCTGAAATGAATTTACTGCCTAATGGCCATATACATATATTGTAGATCTCTGCAATATTTTTAATACTAGTCCAATTTTGCATAAATTTATCCTCATTACCATATATTAATATTAATGGCATTCAAATGTATGAGTGACATATGTATATTTTCTAAAGTGTTAAATAATAACTAGGAAAAATTATTCATGCACTGACTGGTTATGATTACACTAATTTACTAGTAAAATTTGTTACAATATCAATATATAACACATAAACACACAGACAGCACATAGCCATGTGGTAATCACCATGAATTCTAATCAGCCCATTGGCTTTTACATCTAATATCTTTTTTATTTTTTCTCAGTTGCACACAGTTCATATCTACTGGTGTTGAGCAAATTTTTTCTATTTCATTTTTAAAAAGTGATGGGAATTATGCCACCATTAATTTTTTAACAACGAAAACTTATAACCAATTGTGGCTTATTATTTATTTTATATTGCCCTTAAGTAAATATATTTGTAGCACTTGATTGGTACTTGAACCATTTTTATTATTCTTATTGGATTACCATTCATAGCTCATACTTTTGGCTTTGTTTTAACCTGTCATGAAACAAAGTTCTGGATTAATGACTTCTAATTCCTATTGATTATTAGTGATACTCTCATTCCATTACTTATTTCCATGCTGGCCTATTTGTGACAAATTTTGAGTCCGCATTATTTGATTGGAATATGAAATGACTGTTTTATATATTGCTGCTAAGGCATGTAAATAAGCCCTTGTTATTTTCTTAATCTATATACATGTTTTAGCTAAATACCTAAAATGTTCAATATTTCTAACATTTCTCCTTTCTTTTGTACTTTTGGGTTAAACTCAATGCTTTATAGCAGTAGCATGCTGTCTTACTTTCAGGTTTAGTTTCTCTGTTATTGAACATTTAAACAAGCTTGATGACACAGTTTTACAAATTGTGCTTGTGAGTATTTTATTCTTTGACTAGATCAATCCCTACTTCATGAGCTATTCCTCATTTAATGGCTCCATGCTATAAGATGTCACTTGCAACCAAAAATTATTGTCTTTGCTGATTGTTCCTCATACCCAATAACAGTTCTATATAAAGCTTCCTCTAGAAAGTATCCATAGTCAAATTGTTTTACAAGACACATAATGCAAGTCTTTTTCTCCATTTGCTTGACATCTATGTCCATCAATTCAGTGTCTATTTGTTTTTAGGCATTTTCAGTTCATATAAACAGTTTATTATCTCTCTAATGTTCTGTCTTATGAAAAAGAAGGAAGTGACTATTTTTAAGCTTTATTATTGTTGCTGCTTATCAAAATAAATTCCCAAGTACACTTAATATATATAGGCCAATCTGAGGGATTCTCTGTATCAAATCACTATGTTAAACTGTGACATATACACTATTATTAAGGCCAATTATCTACTAATTGGTAATCTGTTGATAGTAGTCTTTTTCCTGACCAGAATTTTTTTTTACCTATTTAAAATGTTTTTACTATTCTGTTTTATCCCCCTAACCAGTTTGAGCTGTCAAACTGGGCCAATAAGCTATGCCCAGATGTGAATATAAAGAGTGTAATTTTGGGTCTAAAGCTTGGGTTTCTGGCATTGGGTCATGAGCTGGACTATCATCAAATCTATAAAGTACAGTAAAAGTGAGTTTGAGAGACACAGGCAGTAAATAAAGATTTTAATAAGTAAGGAATGTGTATGTATAAATTTACAGCAAATTCAATCTATAAATACTGAGCTGGGTTCAGATCTATATGACTATATAAGCATATAAGCTTGGATTGAAAACATTATTGTGTTTTTTTTTTTGGATTCATGGCTTTATAGTTAACTAAAAAGGTAAATGGTGGCTGCTGAAGAGTTGCATTAGATCCAAAAATCTAGATGCAGTACTCTCAGATTTAAATCTCCTCATTGATTAAGGCCACAAAGTAGAAACTAGTTTGGGGATATTGGATGAGTAGGTATTAGATAGGGATTTTGATGCACAAACCTTCTAGCATCCACTGATTACTATGCCTTGTGCTTGGGTGGCACTACTGTATGGAGAAAGTTGCTACTTTTATAAGACTGTCCAATAAACTATTAATAATAGGAAATAAATGCCCAATTGAAAAGCTAGATCAATTCATTCAGAGATACACTCACACATAGTTCTCATTGTTGTACAACCAATGAGGAAAATTCAACAATAGAGCTGGAAACTGCTCATGACAATCATTGATATACCTGCATACAAGGCAAGCCTACAGTAGGCTGGAAAAATCAGGTTCCTAGAATGAGTCACTGCATTCCTCTCAAATATTAGCTGCATGCTATAGCTAAACTTGCATAATTCGCCAACCATAATAAAGGCGACGTATTGTATATAAATATTCATACATTCTCTATATATAAGATATCGTGTCTGTATATATTTGTATTATGTTTATTATGTATAATAAATATCATTATATTTATTTCATGAGATGCGTTCTTATTAAAAGTGCAAGAGTATCAACGTCAGCCCTATTACAATATAAACACGGCAAATTCCGCACCCATAGAACTCTACTTTTATGCCCTTTTGTTTCCAAATTATGATCATGCCTTATGCAAAAATTCTATTCTATTACAGTTATATATATCATACACAAGTGATTTTTCTTTTTCATATGTCATAGCATCGGCCGGGAGGCGAACCCACAACAGTCTGCAAACCAACTACTTGCTTGCAAGGCTGCTGCGATGACCTCTCGGCTAATAAAGCTTGACTTTTATTTGCATTTGGCTATAATTGTGTCACCTAGTGCCAATCCACTATAAACAAGTATAAGTTATTCTTGAAACAGTTTAAGCTAGGTTGGCAAGATAATCGTCCAAAGCATGACAAAAATACATTCTAATGTGACATTATTTAGTCTTGAAAGAATACATTGTAATGTGACTTTATTTAGTTTTGAAAATGATCCATTAGCTCGATAAGAATTACGAAACTTCCTGCGCGCCACCTATAATCAAATGTATAAATTATACTCGTTCTTAAAAGGATTATCCTTTTGTAAGGAAATTGGTTGGGCAAAATAATAAATAATTGAACTTTTTTCTATTTTAATTAATTGGCAATAAAGTGGCAGAACAGGAAATAAATTAATTATTTTTATATACTTTTTGAAAGAAGAACAAATTCTTAATATTAAAATAAAATTTCATCTGTCTATTATCGGAATGACCACGGACTTATAATTGTTTTGTTCTTAAAGATTTTAATAAATTGATTGTCAAAATTCAGAAGGTATTTCAATAAAAAGACATTTATAAACGTTTAAAATACAATACCATGCTTTAAAATTATAATAATTCAAATACTCTACACAATAATAAAAGAATAAATATAAAAAAATTAAAAGGTTGCGACTACTTTTGACACAAACTTTATTAATTGTATATAATCATGATTTGATTTATAATACGTATGATTATCAGATTAGGAATACGATAGTAATACGTTTAACGAATGTAACACTATTAACAACTAACACTATTTAAACAAAACCTGGTCATACGTTTGGATTATTTTAATCATAGCAAATAGTTTTATTCGATTTAATTCGCATTCATAATAGTTTTCTAGTTTTGCTGCGTTAACTAAACAATAAAAATTTTACGTTTGAACTTTCAACTATAAAGTTAATAAGAAGACAAAAGTATTAGAGTACAAATTCATGAATACCGTGATATTATGTTTTCTGCCTGAAAATAAGTGTAATTAATGGCTTAGCCTGTATGCTATAAGCGTGCAAATAACATTTATTTATTATCTCTTTCAATACAATTTATTTAGAGCTGAGATTTTCAATCTGGGGGTTGCAGCCTCCTGGGGGGCTGTTGATCTTGTCAAAAGGAGACGCGAAAAAATAAATTTCAAATTTTCAAATCAGAAATAGTTAATTAGATTTTTTTTGTCTTGCGTTGTTAGCCGAGAGGTATCGCAGCCGCCATGCAAGCAAGTAGTTGGTTGCAGACGGGTGTGGGTTCGCGTCCCGGCAGATGCTATGACATATGAAAAATATATATATATCTTTTTTTAATTTTATTGTGAAAATTTATCTTAGTGCGATTTAATAATGACTGCCTATCTTATAAACACAGCGAAATAACCTTATTTATGCAGATTACTCATGTCATCTTTATAACAAATATATCACTGGTATTAATACATTTGATAAGTCTTAATTAATCAGTCATTCAAAGACAGTGAAGGCAGTAAAGAAAATGAGTTGCAAATGAGTGTGTCATATTTTACCAGAACCAGCAGAACCGTCACATATTGTCATGTGAAAAAATTTGTAAATATGATTCTTTTTACTTGAAATATGGATCGTGCCTTCATATAATGATCTACACAATACTGTGCTGCAATCTAAGTTATCAAATGATTGCATGAGACCTGGAAAATTTGGGTGCCATTTAGATACTATATATCAGGGGTGTCCAACAAGTCGATCGCAAAGACATTTTTGGTCAATCGCGAAGTCAATCTGGTGAGAACTGTCGGGTAACGAGTGAAACAAATTAAGTTAAGATTTTCACGTTGTTTTTGTTATTTTTGTTTTTCTTCTAATTTTTTTTTCAATTCTAGATAGGTGAAATCCACTAAGTCGTATCATTACTGAAAATAATATTTTTAATCTTGATTTAATATAGCTAATTTGAATTAATAAATATTGTTAATAATTAATTACTCACATAGTATGTATTTCACACCTCCCTCTCCACTTAGACTACGCCTATAACAACAAGTCGAACGCAACACATTTTTAAAATAAAAAGTAGATCTTATGAACACAAAAGTTGGCCAACCCTGCTATATATAATGAAATAGACAATTAAATGTTTTGAAAGAAAGGCCAAAGAATTAAAATGATAAACTACATTTTTTTCAAAGCATATTGAATTATGACAAATTAGTAAAATCTTCTTTTGAAATTGCTTTATCAATTGCTAAAAAAAAAAAAAAACTTTTATAATTGGTGAACATCTAGTCTTATTAACAGTAATGAAAATTTGAAAATATATCCATGTTTCTCAAATACCAAACTCTTGTGTTTAATGATGTAATTTAAAAAAAATAGATAACATTGCTGACAATATAACTATGTTATTAACACAGTCAAAAAAGGTGCTATAGTTGTCATATAACTTGATGAGTCAATTGATAATACGAACAATGCTAATTTAATGATTTTTGTCAGATACTTGTTAATTCGCTAATTCATGAAGATCTGCTGTTTTGTAGAAATCACTTAGGTGCAATAATATATATATATTTGAAAAGATGAATAATTTTGCACTGACTGAGTTCAGTCTTGACTGATAAAATTTAAGGATTTATAGTAGAATTGAAAAGGTTTGCCTGAATGTAAACATATTCATTGTATTATTCAAAAGAAAATCTAGTATTTCAACATGGAAGAATTACTTACTAAAAATATATCAGAAATATTCACAATAGTGAATTGCTTATAAAGTAATACTATTAATACAAGAATCTTTTGAATTTTAGGCCAAGAAATGTATTCCAATTATAAATCTTTATTATATCATTCAGAAATTCTAAAAAGAATTTTGATATTAAAAGATGAATTAGCTTCTCAATTTTTTAATCAAAATAGGATATATTTGCTTTCTTACCTGACAATTTTTTTTGAAAAAGTAAACTAATTGAAACAATGTATTAAATTTAAACATAAAATTTCAAGCATTTCAAATTAAACTTTGGCATGGTTAAATTTTTTTAGAAATAATACAGAAATGTTTGCTTCTCTTCATGAATTTATTGAAGAAAATAACATTTTATTATCAGCAGAAAATAAAAAAATAATGAAAATAAAAATATCATTTGCTTCATCCTACGATTTAAGGAATCTCCCATATGAGAGCAGATTCAACCCTTGAATCTTGTAATAAGGATTTGTCAGAATCTTGAATCCAGCACATAAAACAAATCATCTGGTTCTGTTCTCATTCACATATCTTTCCAAGACTGTATTTTATCACTATTACTAATTAAAATAATCATAGATCTTATACATCCATGATAACATTGAAAAAAATCTAAGAAGTGCTATATCAAATATTTTACTATACTGATTTTGTGGATAGTTGTATTAACATACACCCACCACATTGGATTGTTATTAAAATCCCTTTTGTAGTTTATTTAATTTTTGTTCTAATTATGATTAATGAGTTTTTCTCTTTTATATTTCATGGCCTTTGTAATTTTTTTAATATTTTGAATTTGATTAAAAATATAAATAAGAAAATTATTTATATAAACATAATAAAAGTAATTTAAAGTGATCGCTTAACATCTTCACACTCTCATTTCCAAATGCTTAAGATTTTCCCATACATAAACAAATGTTTGGGTTGAAAGGATAGATGGACTCATTCTATCTTTTCACAAAGGCTTTATCTTGTGTTTGGAAGTGAGAGTATTCATTTATAGTTGAAAAATTCACAAAGCACATGTGCATTACCTTAATGGCTGATTATTACTATTATATAAACTAAGTGTAAATATGTTAAAACTATATGATAGTCAAGCATTGGTGGTCAAGTGGTCAACATAGCTGTCTTACAAACAGTTGTTCCAGGTTAGAGGATTTGTTTCCCGGCTGATGCTTTGACACATGAAAAAAAAACTGTATGATAACAGCATATGCATGCATTATTATTTTTTTCGAGAGGGTGCAAATATTTCTAGATATTTCAAATCAGCTTTCATGTGAATGAGTTTGAAAAACACTGGTTTAGAGTATTTGTATATTGTTGTACCTCAAGATCCATGAATTGCCGCTAAATACTTGGTTAAATCAGATTTATAAGTAATTGATTACACTTCTCATCCAAACATCTGTCTGAAATTAATAATTGATTGTCTTTGAAGATAATTTTTATAAAGCTTTAATGTTAAGTTTATGTTTTATGATAGTCTCTTCAATTCTGATATAGATCTAGATTTAAATTCACTTTTTTTAAAATTAGTTATAAAGTGATTGTTAATATATTAAGAAGTTGTGTGCTATTTTGTTTAAATAGCACAGACATTGCTATTAATTGCAAAACTTTAAATTTCCCTTCAAAATCAATGTAGTTTTCATTTTCCTTTTTTCTTTGGGCTTTTCTTTTAGTTTTAAATGTCTCTGGTAGTGTGGAAATTGTTTGGATTTTGCCTAGTTTGTTCTTGTATCTTTTGCAATTCTGATAAATTCATTATCTATAAAACAATTCAATAAAATATATATACAGAGTATTAACTACTACTCTTTAAGCTTTATGACCTAGAGATTTTATTTTAGATCTCCATTTACATTGAATGTGTTTTCCTGCTATTATCAATAGATAATGAAATATTTTCTCTTCTTTTCATGTATGTTTTTAGTTTTTTTAATACTTTCATAAATATTATTTTATTACTTACTTTTTTTTTAAAACTCAAAATTAAGTTCAATTATAATTAATATTCATAAATAGATTGTTTTAATGTTTTATCATTTATCCCTTGGTTTAACAATTAACTGAAGCAGATCACTATATACCATTACAGAAAAATTATAGTAATAATAATAGTAGCTCTTACTTCATCAAGAAATTTCATTTTACAATTTTTTTTTTTCATAGTTACCTAGTGGTCTCAATAATCAAATATATTGACATGAAACACTTAGGATTATATTGTGATTTTCTTTTCAATAATTATGACAAGTTTCAAAAGCCTAAATAAATTTTAATACTTTTAAACAACAACTTTACTATTGAATATTATGAACTTTAATGTGAGACCTTACCATGGTGACCAACATCAATTTGTATTTATTATTTTGATTTATAATTAATTATTTCTTGCTAGTATCTTTTTAAAAAAATCAAATTTTTTAAAATATCCTTCATTTTTAAAATGGTGGTGATTTTGTAAAATTCATGGCATTATGGAATAGTGGCTTCATTAAAGCTATGTCACGCAAGGGTAATATGATGACCTTTATTATAATAATGTATATTGTATATTTATTCATTATATAATACACAATTTTATGTTTTGATTATAGAATTAAAATATGATCAATATACTTATCAAATTTTTATCCAGTATTCTTGCAAGACAATCAGTAGTTTTATTTATGAAATATCTAAAATTAAAAAAACATTTTTATTGTTAACTTCAAAAGCAAAAAGAAAAATAATGCTAATTTTAGTTTTAAATTAACTTTCTTAAGTTTACTATATAGATTGGCGATTATTTACAAGTATTATTGAAACAAAAAATATTTCAAGTAGAAAAGCAATAAGATAGATGTTCGTATAATTGAGCAATATTAATTAGTATATTCAATAGTCAAGTCGTTGGGTTGTTGTTAATGAGATCACCATGTAGCTGCAAAAATAGCTGATGCATGGGTTTAATCTCTAGTCTTAATGTTATTTAATTTTTTTAGAAAGAGTGATTTAGTATTATGACATGTGGGATTAAAGCTTACATAGCATTTTATGAACCAGAGTGTGAACAGAATGAATGTTTATTCAGTATAATACATAATCAAACATACTTGTGTCACATACATTAATAAAATGCATTAATAATAAGTTTTAAAAGTATACATTAGATTAAATATATTCATTCAATTGAAAATTAAAATTTTTATGAATATTATTTTGCTGCTATTAACAATAACCATTATTGTAATTGTAAAATATAGTTTTCATAATCATAAGTTATTTTGAGAAAACAAAAAAAATGATTTCATATATTATGCAATTAATAATCATTTTATATAATCAAAGATTACTAAAAAGTTAAAAATATCATTTATTTGTTCAATTTTAAATCAATAATCCTGAATTTGTTTCTGACATATTCAAGATAATAGTGACTTTTATCATAAACATAAAAAATACAGTACCAGTCAAATAAAATAATAAAATAAAATTAAGATTTATTCATTACATTATACACTACATGTTACATGTGAAAAAGATAAATGATCTCCAATATATGAATTTTGTGCTGAACCAACACTCATCAGTTGGTCCAGATCACCATCTCTATATATATGTATGGGAAATGATAATCTGGACCAATTGATGAGCGCTGGTTTAGTATAAAATATGTATATTGGAGATCATTTATCTTTTTCCCATGTGTATGGTCATGTGTATCACTTGTATGACATAAAGTGAATAACTGTAGGGAACTTGAAAGTCTGAGTTCAAATCCATTCTAATTGCATTTCTTTATGTAATTTTTATTTAATTTCAATTGTATTTATGTAAAATAAATTTGCTCTTCCTTTAAAAAAAAGTAACAGCATGCCAAAAAAATTCAAAGTGTTATTGGTTAGATTACGAAAAAATAAAAACTTTATAATGGAACATATAAAAGTCGATTTTAAAATGTACATTGTGTTAAGTTAATTTAACAAATCGCGATTCAAAAAATATCATTCTTTGGCTGCATAAGAAGTTTAAATAATGGAATATCAACAATTTACTATAGATAAATACTCTTCACATAAAAGAGATATATATGAGAGATAATGACTTGGGCCAACTGATGAGTGCTGGTTCAACATGAAATTTATCTGGGGGGGGGGGGGCATTTGTCTTTTATTGAATCATTATTTACATGAATTTAAAAAGAATGGGGAAGTATGGAGGTTGTTTAATATATTTATAAAGATATTACACATGGGAAAGAGAAATGTGAATAATTCCATGTGTGTATGTTTAAAATTTAAAAAATCAGATATATTAATCTTTAACTGAGGTTTAAAGTTTATATCTGTGCTAGAGATAATCGCTAGTTTAGAAAATAATAAGGTAAGAAAATTTTATATGGAATAATTAAGAAGGTAAAATGAATGGAAATAAGTATTTAGTTAGAATAAAAGATAAAGAAAGATTATATTGATAGTGATTAAAAAAAAAATTTTGGAGTAGTGTAATTAAAATTACTTTATAATGTAAATATTATATGTATTAAAGTTATATGCATAGGTATAAGTTATAAAGACAGAGGATAAAAAAGATTTTAAAAGAATATAAAATAGGATGGTAAATATGTTAATGATATTATATGAATTGAAAAGGTTAGGAAATATTTTTAAAAAATTTAAAAGTTTGATAGGAATTTAATAATTTTATAGAAAATAATGTATTTTAATGTTTGTATTTTTATGTGTTCAAATTTTGTAGATCTGATGAAGACTGCATGGTACAGTTGAAACTGTAATCAATAATAAAAGTTTTTTTGCTGAAAAGTGAAATGTGTAAGATTTTTGAAATTCAGTAATCATTATTGTATTTATCTGAGATGGATGGTGTCAAAATTGTGAATGAAGTGAGTTTGACAGTGGTAAATAAAAATGTAACAATTTTTAAAAAAAATTATAGTTACTGAAATTTTTTGATACAATATATTCACGCACAGGTTACTACTTTGTTATAAATCTGGCGAGAATTCGCTGCAAGGTAATTCAGTGCTATTAAATGAGAATATATCTATATGGGTTATACCTTTCCATAGTGTATTGACTCAGCTCAAGTTTTTTCAGAATGCTATGCTTTGTAAAATGTTTATTCATTAATTAGCACTTTTATTAATTTTAAGTTTTATTTTTGTAATCAGATTTTTATTAAATTTAAGATAATGAATTTTTTTTTTCTGTAGGAACTCATCCTAACTTCTTATTTTTTATACATGATTTTTGATTTACAAAACATTTGGAGAACCAATTGAGTCACTGTCCAGGATAAAGGTATATTAAATAAATATTTAAAAAAAACCCTGGAATCAGATCAAAAGTTATACAGATATTCCTACATTTTAAAGTAACACATTTTTATTATTTTTCAGGTTTTCAAAATTATAATGCAAAGCATTCTCTTTGCAAAATATATTTAATTGCTAGATTAAAAATAATTAATATAAGCCCTTATTCTTTCTATTGATAATATGTCTCTCATGCTATAATGAAATTTCTATGAGTTCCAACTTTCCTCCTCCAGCAATTTTCATTTGTAATATAAAATAATCCATTGTCAGTCAAAAATCTTTCTATCAGCCTTCAAAAAAAAAATAGTGGTGGGATTATTCAATAGATGAGCTAGCTGCCTGGCACACGTTGGGAGTTTAATGTTTTTATTTTTTGATACCCTCTAATTAAAATTTTCTAGATATCCATTTGTTGACCAGCAATTTGAGATTAACTAATTTGTTTGTGAGTCAACTATTAAAAAAAAAAAATTAAGCTTGCTTGCAATTTAGAAAAAAAAAAAGCCAAATTTTAATCAGTCCAGATTCGCTAACTATTACGTCATGATCTTACTTTTATTTTGTCTTACTATCTTTTATTTATGTAATTAATTTTTTTTAGTATCTTATTATTAATATCAATGTGGAACAGCAGGATGATGCTGGCGCCAATGGATTGCAATCGTGTTAGCGCAAAACAACATTTCATGCAATGTGGGAGAAAGCACACATATAATTCTTTTAACGTATGAACTTTATTTTATATATACATGTAGAACAACAAATTTACGTTTATAATATGCGTAAAGAATAATTTATTTGCCACATTGTTTTTTCATGTGTCAAAGCATCGACTGGGAAGCGAACCTGCAAACCCGGGACAATTGCTTGTAAGGCAGCTGCGCTGACTACTCGACCACAACACTTGTATGTTATATTAAAAATTTGAATGAACGGTAGAAAAAAAAAATCCACTTAAGAATCAACATCGATTTAATAGAACCTAATAATATTATTAAAAAAGTAGGAAGAAGAAGGAACGAACACATAAAATTTACAGAATAAGGACAAAGAGTTTGGGAAAGGAGCGGAATATAATAAATTTTAAAAATTATCATTTTCATTTAAGACTTTCTTTTAACATGTCAGTTTTATTTACAGATATAATTATTTTAGCATATCAAGTTTATTTTGAACACAACAAATTTATGTTTATATATATGCCAAAAATTATTTATTTTGCTGTATTATTTTTCTTAACGCAAACTTGTAGTGCCCTCTATTAACTTAAAAGAATACTATAATAAACTTTTTTTGATATAAACATAAAAATGAAGGATATATAATGTAAATTGCTTATATATTTTTGAAAAAAAAAAATCACTATACATGTAAAAGTCACAATTCTAATGTTACATGTTTTCTTTTTTCGTTTTACATTCCACACTTCTCTGACTATGTGCCAGTAAAAGTCTAATGGGAATAGCGAGAAAGATATTTGCCAAAAATTTAAAAATAGGATTTGTTAATTAAAATTGTATTATATACTAAAATAAAAGGTCACGTGATTTTTTAGCATAATAGTCAGCAGCTAACTCTTTTTCTTCAGTGTCACATTTTTAAGTATAAATAATCAGCTAATTACGGATAGTAATTCTCAACAGATCTCGAACCTATTGTTGGCTACTTTCCTGTAAAAAGTAGCCAGAAAAGAGATAGTGCTATTCTAAGGTATCTACTACTTATTCATATTTAAATGAAATGATTCTGGGATTTTAAAAAATATCTTATTATTACTGTAAATGTCTCTGTTTATATTCGGACTGGGACCAATTGCTGGGTACAAAGTTCCATCTTCTTCAACAAGATTGATTATCATAGGCCTCCTAGTTTTTTTATTTTCCGTAGTGAACTATAAAAATATGATACTATCAATTTTGTGACAGAATTTTATCTATTTAACTCATGAAAGTACCATCTAGCTATGATAATAAGTAAAAAAAAGATATGTTGAATTCATGTTTATCTCATGATTTTATTGAGTTGATCTGTTATCTTATTTGCCCATGTTTTGAGGACATTATAAATAGAGGGATTTGAACTCAGGATTTTTTCATCTATTCATCATTCATTCTATCTCAGTCAACTGATACACATGACTGCACATTTGTGAAAAAGATACATGATCCTCAATATATGTATTTCATGCTGAACTGGCACTCATCTGTTGGTCCAGATCATAATCTCCCACCCATATACACAATCAATGCTCGGTTTATATTAAGAAAGCAATTCCTCAGTCTGAAAAATTCTGAATTCAAATCCCTCTATTAACATATATAAGAAACTATTTTTATAAGTCAATTACATAGCCTTAGAATTATATATATATTTTAACATAATCTTAGATCTTCAATGGCTCTAGCCTTATGTAATGATACAAATGTTTTATTTTAAAATAAATTAATTTTATATTAAAATCTTTATAGATTAAATTTTTTATGAATTATTAGAAATAAAATTAAAATGCAGTCCCTAATAGACAAATTAATAATAAAAAAAATAAATGACTATAAAACTAAGTAAACTTTAAAACAAAAATATTAATGCCTTATCTGGGAACACTATACATAAATTATCTATATTCTTTGAGAGTCATATAATGTCAACTTAAATTTCCATTTTATTTTAAACAGATTGACTTTTCAGTTCAGCTTTGTGTCTAATAATTCCACCAGAATTTCTAATAATTCCTTAGGCAGACTCCTGCTATTTATTCATTATGATCCCGACATATTAAAGCTAATTTGACACATTGTAATTAATTATCATATTCTTCTGAAAATTAGTCCAATGACATATTTCACTCAATAAAAGTATATTTAGAACTCAGGTCCATTATATTATTTTGAATATCATTAGCAGCCTATATTCCCATCCAAATTACTATTAATTAGATTTGAATTAGAAAATCTAAGATTTGGAAAATGTAGCCCTTTAATTTTATCCAACTTTCTACTTTGCCATGTGGTCATAAAACTTTTTCTTGAAATAGCTTAATAGTGTGTATATTAACAAACCAAGAAGTACCATTTACGCCTTTTTTGATAAATATGTATTTGTATTTTTATTATTTTTATTCCTGCATTATGAGGTTGCTTGAATAAACTTATGGCTATAAATTGTCTGGATAGGAGGATGGACACTATCATATATATATTTTTATATTCTGAATTAGGATTTTATAAAATAAATACCTTGCTATTGGTTCAGCAAACTGCTCTATAACTCTTTTATTACATGGTATGAACCATTTCTCTTTTCCTTATGTTTCAAAACCTCTTTCATAATATTTGTTTATTATTAATCAATCTTGCACCTTCTATTTCTTATACACACTTTTGCACCCATTAAAGCTTTTTGATATTATTTTCTCGTTACTCCTCCTTACAGCTTAAATAAAAACATTTCATCCCCACTACTAGCATCTAGAAGATACATATCGTTATTCCTATGTTTATATTCTGCCATACCAGTCTTCTCTTTAGCATTTTAAAATATTCTTTGATTGTTAGATATAATAGATCAGATGTACTATTAATTTAAATGGTAGTTCCAGCAACTAATGCTTATTTCAAATTAAAATCTTTCTGGATATCCAATCAAAAAAACCTTCAAATAACTGTAAGATTGATATAATAAAATTTATTACAAAGCCCAAACAAATTTACTTTTTCAGATCCAGCAATAAAACCAGCTGCATTAGATCTTTCCTGATTATTGTATTTATCTGCCTCCAAAATAGATAGTTAACAGCCTGTGTTAAGATTAGTGATTTAACCGATCACTTTTCTCTTGAATCATTTATTGAAACGCAAGGAATCAGTGAATTCCTGATACAGATAATAAAATGTAAGCTAAAAGAATTATGTGTTGGCATAATTTAATAGATTGGGATTTATATAAATTTTATAATTAAAGACTTCAATTTTACCTATATAATCGCCAAACTTTCAGTGAGTTTAATTCCTAGATTTAATTGTAAACACTAATAAAGCAAACTTGTTTTAGATATCTAGAAGAAAGTAGAAGACATGACAAAATAATCATGGACTAAGTATTTTCATTCATAGATTGGTTTGTATAGTGGCAAATAAGGTATTCTGCTACTGATTTAAGGCTAAATCTTGTCTATCTATATATGCAGGATAGTTTGATTCCAATGCACTTATGTTGCTTAAATATTTAATTCATTGGTTTAAGTAAATAAATATGTATAAAATATAGTTTCCAAGTGAATAACAGTGTGATTGCAGTATCTTCTACTAGAAAAAAGAACAATTATAAATGGGCCATATAAATCTGAGAGCGTTAGTATCTATTAATTTTCTCACTCCTTTCATTTACAATTGCTGAAGTTGTAAAAAAGTGACAACTGGCATCAACTGATGTACCATAGTAATGGGGTTAACAGCAAGATTGGCACGAAGGTTGCTGAAACAACTGTACAGATTTCTAAACTTGAGTTTGAGGTTACAGTTTTTAAATTTTTAATCCATTATCCTCAGTAGTGACATAAGAACAGAAGGTAGCAAATGAGAAGAGAATACACAAATTTCATAAAAGTTACCTATATAGTTTCTTAGCATTTTAAAACTTTATTCACAACTTACATGTATAACTTCTGAAGTCTTTGCCCACAGAGTTATTCAAAAGAGATTCAGGCAATTATACAATACTGTGATGCAGTTATTTGTTTCAAGCAAAGACATTCTTCATCTTAGGTAGGTGTCACAATATTCACTGTTAAAGATAATATTTTTGACAAAGCTTATTACATTCTTGATTTGATAATAGTTAATGTCTCATTCTGTGCTATGCTATAATAGTTATTGAGAATATACATAAAAGATTGATCTTAACAACTTAAAACATCAAGTCAATTATACAAGACAGTATATGAAGTAACATTCTTCCTTTACGATCTTTTATAGCTCATTTGAGCATCTCATCAATGCCGAGAAAAAGTGTTAACATAACAAGTGATTATTCAATGGTAGTATATTTTAGTCACCACTTTCTTTATCTTTTTACATAAGAATTGCAATTCAAAGCTGGAATGATTGGTAAAGGAAAAGACCAAAAACTGGGCTGTTATGAGTTTAAAATGTTTTACCACTAATAATTAGAATTATTTAAGCTTACAACAGATAGTGTTAGATGTGATAGATATTCTTGTTCATATTATATTGCAGTAAAGTAAAAAAAAAAAATCCAATAATATTATATTTGTTTTTAAATTTTTAGACAGAAAAATGGTATCTATCGTTATAAAAATACTATCGTTATTTAAAATATATATAATCTCTGACTTGGGTTTTTTTTAACTTCAGGTTTTAACTCTATAATAAAAAAATAAGTTGAAGCCCAAATCCCCAACTGCATTGCTTTCAGCTTTGAATCCCAAGTTCTCACTGATATAGGCAAAAGCTAGAAACTGGCCATGGGTGGAGACGAGAGCACTAACACTGTCTTTGTGAATTTAGATTATTTCCTTAACATTTTTGTAGCAGTGATTGATTTTTGAAGATTGAATGACAATTATATGTTCAATAAATTAAAATTTGCCTTTTAATCACAGTATGGATAAAAACTTTTAATAATATACAGGAATAAAAATGAGAAAAAATTATTTGCTCAAAATTTCATTTGAGTTCTAAATTAATAGAAATTATATTTAGGAGCATACTGCTTGGATGAATGGAAAATATAAAAATATATAAAAGATAAGGTTAATTAGCATAGAAGTATAAATGTATTATTGAGAAGAATCAGCCATTTTGGAAAAGTTTGACACTGGACCTTCAGGCATCAGAATCGATCCTGGGATGCCCTGATTCCAAGTTGGATGCTCTACCAATTATGAAATGGCACAAGGAATTTTGGAGATATGCTGCCTTGTTAGAAATACTATTTTTAAATATATGAATTATTGATTTATGATGATTCTTCATTATTGGAGGTTTTAAGAATTGTAACTATTCCTGAGAGAGGTAAGAAAGTCAACCAGATCAGTTTCTTATGGTATGATTATTATCATCATTAGTTAAATAATAAAAAATCTGATCTACCACAACAAGCCAACTATCATTTTCAAACCTTTCTATTTTTTATATAAAAACTGTGTAATGGTCTAATGGTACAATTGCAATGCATTAACTTATCATGCACTTGTCATGCTTTTGCCTTAAGATCAATTCCAGATATAAAAAAATTTCAGGTTTTTAAGTAGGGTTAGGATATTTTTTCAGGCAGCTTGCCATAGCCAATTTGGATAACTATTCTTAGCTAAAATGTTTTTAAAAAAAAACCAATAGAAAACTGCTCTGTCTTCACCACCTGGCAGTTAACAGCCGGGAAAGACTGTTGGAAAATATTTTGTCCTATATTAGAATATTTTCAGATAGTTTTACTTCTTTGTCTTTTACATATGTAAAACTTTTATTTGTGCTAATAATGCATTATTCAAAATATAATATGTAAGGAAAAAAAGTGAGTTAAATTTACATAACTGAATAAGATTGAAATAATGAAATTAGCTCAGGGAAAGTGGCAGAATTGAGCTGTGATTAATGGGTTCTGAGTCTGGAAGGCCACTACTTTAATCCTACATTAAACTACCCAGGATAATACAACAGTTGTTAGTTATTAACAATTACTATTAATTGGGTTAATGCTAATTAAATTAAAATTACATCCCTACAATAGTTTTTTCACATAGAATAATATATACTTGCATATCATCATTATCAATCATTATCAATTCACAGTTCAGTCTATCTCCTCTAATCTCTAAACTCTCTTCACATCATCCTGAACACTTTTTTATTTCATTCATCCATCTCATATGTTGTCTCTTTCTGGGTCTTTTACAATCTCTTGGAATCCAGCTTAAGATTTTAATTATCCATCTATTATCTCTTCTAGGAGTATTTCCATCCCAACTCCATTAAGATGTTAGTAACATCTGTTTGTTCTCTTACCCATTAAATTTTTAATCTATTCTTGTTACATCTCTTCACACTTCTCTGAGTGATCTAAAGTCTCTGTATTGTTCTTCTATTAAGTAGCAAAGTTTCAGATCTATAAGTAAGAACTGATAAAACATATTTATTAAAAGCCTTTTTTTTCAAATGTATAGGCATATTTCCTTTTAATATTAAGTTACTCTACCAACAGCATTTCTACCAAATTTAATTCTATGATTAATTGTATCCAATATGCTTTACATCTGTAGTAATACTCTGACCAAAGTATTTGTCATTGTTAATGTTTTCTAACTTATCATAATTAATCTTTATTTTCATCTTTTAAGAAAATCCATTGAACATTACTTTAGTCTTTTTAACATTTACCTTTAGTCCTACTTTCATCTGATAACTCTTGCAACATTTCCTGCAGCTCTAAAGCATTATTTGCAAAAACAACTACATCATCTGCAAAATCTAAATGACTTAAATAATCTCCATTTACTTTTACTTCTTTAGCTTCCTATTTTAATCCTCAAAATATTTCTTGCAGCACTGCTGTAAAAAGATTTGGGGATATGTAATCACACTGTCTTACACCTTTCTCAATGTTAGTCTTCCTAGTTTCATTATGTAATCTAATTGTTGCTGTTGCATTATTATAAATATTCTTCAGAATATGACAATGTCTTGGATCTATACCTTGATGATCTAATGCTTTGATCACTGGAGAAATGCTTATAGATTCAAATGCCATTTCATAATTTGCAAATTCAAAACATAATGGCAATTCATATTCATTGTTTTTTTTTTATAACTTGTCTCAATACTTGGATATGATCTACTGTACTAAAACCACTTTTGAATCCAGCTTGTTATTTTGGTTAGTTGAAATCCAATGTTCTCTGTAGACAAGTTGTAATTATCTTGGTAAAAATTTTGTATAAAACTGACAAAAGGCTGATATGATTGTAATTTTTAATATTTTTATCAACTTTTTTAAATATTTACATTAATACTGCATTGTTCCAATCATCTGGTACATGCACATATATCAGTAAGTCATAAACAAGTATGGGTATTTAAAAGAAAAACTTCTAGAAATGAGTTTTTTAATGATTATACAAATGAATTTGTATACCACCAATATGTCCACATGTAGAACATACTGGTTCATTTTTTTTAATATTTGATATTTTGTGGCGCTGTAATTTCTTTCACATAAAACATTTCTTTCTGAAAGATTTCAACACCAAATCTAATTGTAGCTGTCCAATGCCATTCTATTTTCTGCTATATCTTTCCAATGCAAATAATCAGCATTGCAATTCCTTAGAATATCTTTGGAATAATCCTTATAATATAGATTCAATCAAGCTTTGAGATAATCTTTGTAATTAAGACTGGATCTCTCTCTCTCTCCTACAAAAATCATACTCAAGTTCATTATAAAATACTTTTAATAACGTGAAAGCTAAAGTCTTCAACAGACACACCTTAAACATGCTAACGTGACAGCCAATCAGATGGAATAATGACATCACATGGACCTCTCAATTTTCAAACCCAAGTCAGAACTATAAGAAAAAGATGGACCTATATTCATCTATCCCTCAATTATATATAAATAAGCCAGACTCAAGCATTTTGAACTAAGGGTGTGAAGCTTAAATACCTTCACATTTAATTCACTGAATATTATATATAAATAAACAACACGAAATCTTTCGATTTACTACGAAGCATGTTTAAGGCGTATCTGTTGAAGGCTTTAGCTTTCACGTTATTACAATATTTTCTGTTTACACTTAATAAATTTATGTAGTACCGATGATGAAAAGAATATAAAATCTTAATGTAATTGACATGAAATTAATTGCTTTTTTGTTTATATATATACAAGTGTAACCTCTGGTTGTGTTGACTGGTCTCATTTGAGATCAATATGTAATTGTCCTTCCTTTTGTAAATGATTCTTATGGTTTGTGAATAAAATTTTCTTCTGAAAGATAAATTTTATATATTTACATTTGTTAATATCATTTCATTAGATTTTAAAAAAATTGCTTCGTAGTAAATCGAAAGATTGCTTCGTAGTAAATCGAAAGATTTCGCGTTGTTTATTTATATATAATATTTAGTGAATTAAATGTGAAGGTATTTAAGCTTCACACTCTTAGTTCAAAATGCTTGAATCTGGCTTATTTATATATATAATTGAGGCATAGGTGAAGATGGGTCCATCTTTTTCTTATAGTTCTGACTTGTGTTTGAGAATTGAGAGGTCCATGTGATGTCATTATTCCATCTGATTGGCTGTCACGTTAGCATGTTTAAGGCGTATTTGTTGAAGGCATTTAGCTTTCACGTTATTACAATATTATCTGTTTACGCTTAATAAATTTTATATATTTAATAGCATCAAATCCAGCAAATTGAAAAACACATTGATCATTATTGTGATCTTTTTATTGTATTTTTAAAAATTTTTCAAGTCTCACTTCCATACAACACATTAGACAAAATAACAACTCTATTGCTTATTTGCTTGCAGAGATTATTTTCCTGTAATGAAATACCCTCAGCAGCAGCACATCAGAGTCTAGGCATATTTCAGCAACCAAGTTACCTTAAATTATAAAATAAAAAATAATGTTTATTTTTTTCCCATGCAACTTTATTAACTTTATGTTTAAAAACCACTATCTATACGCTATTGCACAAAATTATTTATTGCAATTAAAATTTATTATTTAGTTTATTTATTAGAATATGTATTTCAGTTGGTCTATGTCAATATGTGTTTTGGACATGCTAGAAGAAATAATAATAGATGGGCAATTGAAATCTTAAACTGGATTCCAAGAGATTTTAAAAGACCCAGAAAGAGATCACATGTGAGATGGATGAATGAAATAAGAAAGTGTGCATGGGTGATGTGGAGAAGATAGCTAAAGATCAGAGAACATGGATTGTACTTGGAGAGACCTTCATTCTGCAGTGGATTAATAATAGTTGATGATGATGATGTCAATATGATAATCATTTTTATTTGCTTGCCTATACAGTTTATTACAAATTTGTGATATGTTTACTTCACCTGTGATCATATACAATATTCCTATGATTTTGGTAATGGCAGGAACTGTTAGTTGATACAGGTAAGTTTCAGTATATATATTATGTAGATTTAAAATTGAGTCACTAGAATAAATTATATTAAGAATACCAAGCAGTAAATGACTTTCACCAATAAAGACAGTATATTACATAAGAAATAAGTTTAAATATCAAAATAATTGCATTAATTTAGCATAAGTTAAGTCTTGAGCTCTTTTCTTAATCATAGAGTAGTGAACTTGGGAGTTGAAAGTATAAGATTGATTTTCAGGTGAATAAAATAAAAAATAATCCCAATTCGTTTATTTAATTGGAACTGCTGCACTCAATCTGTCACCTGGATGCTTTAATGCCATGAACTTTTAAACCATTAATCATATAATTATGGATTTATTTAGTGTGAAGGAAATGACTTCAATACAAATAAGCAAAAGGATTTTTGGCTCAATACCTGCCTGAAAAAAAGTAAGTAATAAAGAAAAAAATTTCATTCTGGTCAATTGATATATCACATGATCCCACAAGTAATTTATAATAGTATTAAATAGATAATATAAGTAAGTAGAGGGAATTGAACTTACGATTTTTCAGTCTATAATTGTTCTCCACCCCATCTTAAGCAACCTATACGCATGACCACATACATGTGAAAAAAAAAAAAATCCCCAATATCATTCGTGCAGAACCAGCATGCATCTGTTGGGCCAGATCATAATTTCCTACACATATATACAATCACTGCTCAATTTATATTTAAGATAGCAATTCCTTAAACTTTACTGGACAGGCTTCAATCATCTACCCTTCCAACTATTCATCTATCCATGTCATTGAAAAACCGATGATGGAATGCTCAAAGCCCTTACTGGATTTAATATTGCAGTCATACCCATGTAGATATTACATAAATCTAATCCCTTATATTTCTGAACCACCACATATACATATATATCAGTAAAAGAGAGATGGTCTCAACTTATACTATAATGCAATCTATTTCCAAGACTTATATATAATTTGCTTATATTGAATGTTTTTATATATACAAGTAGTGGGGTTTGAACTTGAGATTTTTCTGTCTAATTCATCCTCCACTCCATCTCAAGTAACTGATACACATGGTCACATACATGTGAAAAATATAAATGATCTTATGTGATTAATACAGGTCTGGTAATATAAGGGGTCAGATTGGCATAATGTTTACATAGGTATGACTACAATATCAAATCCAATAAGTCTTTGAGCATTCTATTATCAGTTTTTCAATAAAATGGATAGTTAAATAATTGGAAAGATGAAAATATTGAAGCCTGTCCATTAAGGTTTAAAGTATTGCTGTCTTAATATGAGCACTGATTGTGTGTATGTGTGGGAGATTATGATTTGGCCCAACTAATGAGTATGCTGGTTCTGCACAAAATACATATATTGGGAATTATTTATTTTTTTCACATATACGAGTGATGTGTGTTTCAGTTGTTTGACATAAAGTGGATGATGAATATAGACTGAAAAATCCTAAGTTCAAATCCCTCTACTTACATACATAAAAACATTTAGTATAAGCAAATTACATATAAGCTAACTACGTATTGCCTTGGAAATGGATTACATCACCCTCCCCTTTTAATATATATGGATATATAATGGTCTGGTGATTAGATTGACATGATGTCTACATGGGTATGACTACAATATCAAATCCAATAAGACCTTTGAGCATTCCATTCTTGGTTTTCAATAAAATGGATGGTTGAATAGTTGTAAGAGCAAGAAGATTAAAAGCTTGTCCAATAAAGTTTAATGAATTTCTATCTTAATATAAACCGAGAACTTATTGTATATATGTATGGGAGATTATGATCTGGCCTAACTGATGAATGCTGGTTCTGTACAAAATACGGTTATTGGGGATCATTTATCTTTTTCATTATATGTGTGATTATGTGTATCAGTTGTTTGAAATGAAGTGCAGGATGAATATAAATTGAAAAATTCTAAATTCAAATCACTCTACTTAATATATAAGAAACTTTAAGTATAAGCAAATTACATATAAATAAATAATATAATATAAGGGATTTGAACTCAGACTTTCACACAACCCTCAACTCTCCATGCCATCTCATATTGCTGACCCAAATATCTTTTCAACATGTGTATGATCAGGTGGGTCAGCAATATAAGATGGCATGGAGAGTTGAGAGTTGTGTGAAAGTCTGAGTTCGAATCCCTTATATTATATATGTGCAGGTGTGTGTGAGCCTATACAGTGTATTAATTGATAAATAAATAATAGAAAATTAAATTAAATCTCATTCTTTTACATCCATGTAAGTCAAATATATTAAAGATTGCAATAAAATAACAAATCTTAATCTGACTCTAGATGGCACTTCTAGCACATTTCTAGAATAGCTTTTAGCTAATCGATTAAGAGAAAAAAGAAATCTGATCTGCACTGAACTCCTCCAGCGGACATACTTTATGCTAGACATTAAAATGGCTTAAAATTTTTAAACAGTATAAGGTTTTGAACTGCAGTGAATTTACTTATGTGTATTTATTGAATTGACATAAGATATTTAATTGAATATTTTAATAATTTCAGTTATATATTAAATTTGGGCACTTTTGATCTTCTCAGAAATAATTGTTTACAAATTACAACCATATTAATAATTAATAATTTTACTTTCAAAAATACTGTTTAATATATAATAAACAAAGAAATATCCACTTTATAAAAGTGTTTTTTTTTTTATGATTTTGCTTATCTTTAAGTAAAAAGGCTGTTTTTTATTATAATTTTTTTTTTTTTTTTGGTTAGTCACAGATGTTGGCTTTTAGATATATTATTTTTGGTAGTTTATTTCTGCACAAATACATTCTTTTCTTAAATATTAGGATGTCTTTTTGTGATGGTAGGTAAATCTATCTTTATTTATAGAAAATGGTTTGGCTGGCAAAATTTCAAATATTAAAGCTAAACAAATTATTTACCGTAAATAATCAATTTTTCACATATTCTATTTTAACTTTATAAATAGAATTAAAAAATTATTTTAAAACATAATTCAAATATTCAAAAAAAAATTTTAATTACATCACATTAATAATACATATATATAGAATAAGTATTTATTCTTTTGGTATCACCCTTACTATTAATAACATATAATTATTAACCAGCGTGGTGAGTTTATTGGCTTTTTACCTCTGAGTTTAAGATCAAGAAACACCATGGTCTTTCTTCTCATTTACCTGATAAGGTAGAATGAATGTATGTGTAAATGATAAATATTTTTCCAATAGATATATACAATCATGACAGACAAAAATAAATTATGGCCCTTATTACCAGGAGGCTGTAAAGTCACCAACCAAGGCAGCAATTGGTGGCCAAAAGTGGAGGGTGCTAAGAATCCCCTGCTTGTGGACCCAGTCTGCCATTTGATAACTATTTATTTTATGTACTTACAACTGCAGATCACTTTCAAGTGAAGGAAGATTGCAAGAATTAGAAGAAGAACTGTCTTATATTAAATGGGACCTTATTGGACTTTGTGAAGTTAGAAAAAAAGGTGAAGAGAAAATTGATTTAAAAGGTGGGCATGTACTCTACTATAAAGGCACAAATATTCAAAATACAAGTGGAGTAGGATTCATTATAAATAAAAAGTGGAAGAACAATATTGTGGAGATTGATGGTGTATCGGACAGAGTGACAAGATTAGTTATACAACTTAATAGCAGATACCAAATGCAGATAATTCAGGTTTATGCCCCAACAAATTCTCAAGGTGATGAAGTAGTAGAAGATTTTTATATGGATGTACAAACAGCTTTTGATCAGAGTAAACAACATTTTAAAATTATGGGAGACTTTAATGCTAGAATTGGTAAACAAATGAAAGATGAAAGTGCTGTAGATAATTTTGGTTATAGTAATAGAAATGAGAGAGGACATAGACTTGTGGAGTTTGCAGAAGAAAAAAAACTTTATATTACGAATTCTTTTTTGAAAAAAATGTTAAAAAGAAATGGACATGGAAGCATCCAAATGAAGATACAGCAGAATTGGATTATATTTTGACTAACAGAAAATATTGTAATGTTCATAATAAATTTAACACAGAAAGTGATCATCGATTAGTAAGATGTAAGATACGTGTTAATGTGAAACTAGAGAGACAAATTTTTTTAAGAAAAATAATATTTACAGTTGTTATTTCTAATCTTCAGAAACATTCTAATGAATTTAATTTAGAACGTACAAATTGGTTTCAAGTATTAGTAGATTTTGACCATGATTCAGATTTGAAAGAAATTAATAAGAAGATAACTGATACCTTTTAAAAACTGCAACAAAGATATCTGGTAGAAAGAAGTAGCAATTGACCAATAAAATTTCTACTGAGACTAGGGAATATATGAAGAAAAGAAGAATTATGAAAATATATAAAAATGATGCATTAAAAAGGATTGAATACCTCAAATTTTGTAAAATACTGTCAAAAAGAGTTGAAAATGATATAAGAAAGTATAACTGTGAACTACCAAGGAAAGCTGTAGAAGAGAATAAAAATCTCAAAAATGTAAAACATTTCGATATTAATAGGAAATTTATATCTTCAATAAGAAAAAAAATTGAATTATTACTAAAAAGAGAGATGACATCATGAAATGGATAGAAAACTTTTATCAAGAATTATATAGTAATAAAGAACAAGTACCTCCTATATCTATTATATCTTCTGAATTGCCCAGAATTTTAAATGAAGATGTGAGATATGCAATTAAATTTATGAAGGAAGAAAAAGCTCCAGGTAATGATGGAATTATAATTGATATATTAAAAGAAGCAGGTGAAGATATAGACAAATTTTTAGCAAAGTTATATACCAAATGTCTAAATGATAAAGATGTGCCAGATGATTGGAAAAATGCAGTATTAATATTAATATTTTAAAAAGGAGATAAAGAAGGTATTAGAAATTACAGACCTATCAGCCTTTTATCGGTTTTATACAAAATTTTTACCAAGATGATTAAAACTCCTCTACAGAGAATATTGGATTTCTATCAACCAAGAGAACAAACTGGATTTAAAAGTGGTTTTAGTACAGTAGATCATATCCATGTATTGAGAGAAGTTATAGAAAGGACAAATGAATATGAGTTGCCATTATGCTTCAGGTTTGTAGATTATGAAAGGGCATTTGATTCTATAAACATTTCTTCAGTGATTAAAGCATTGGATCACCAAGGTATAGATCCAGAATATTGTCATATTTTGAAGAATATTTATTAAAATGCAACAGCAATTACATAATGATACTAGCAAAGTCAGCATTGAGAAGG
Source organism: Epiperipatus broadwayi (assembly GCA_028023455.1). Lineage (NCBI taxonomy): Eukaryota > Metazoa > Onychophora > Udeonychophora > Euonychophora > Peripatidae > Epiperipatus > Epiperipatus broadwayi. The sequence goes on along the minus strand of JAQFVV010012485.1, from coordinate 3,831,531 downwards.
GTGTAAGACAGGGTGACTCTATATCTCCAAAACTTTTTACAGTAGTGCTGCAAGAAGTATTTTGTGAATTAAAATGGGAAGCTAAAGGAGTGAAAATAAATGGAGATTATTTAAATCATTTAGATTTTTTTTTCATATGTCAAAGCATCGGCCAGGAAGCGAACCCGTGACAACTGTCTGCAAAACATTGCTTACAAGGCACCTGTGCTGACCTCTCTGCTACCAACACTTGACAAATCATTTAGATTTTGCAGATGATGTAGTTGTTTTTGCAAATAATGCTTTAGAACTGCAGGAAATGTTGCAGGAATTATCAGATGAAAGTAAGAAAGTAGGATTAAAGATAAATGTTAAAAAGTCTAAAGTAATGTTCAATGGATTTTCTCAAAATATGAAAAGAAAGATTGATTATGATAAATTAGAAGAAGTTAACAATTACAAATACCTTGGTCAGATTATTAATACAGATGGAAACATAATGGATGAAATTAATTATAGCATTAAACTTGGTTGTATTGCTTTTGGTAGAAATAACTTGATATTAAAGAAAATATGCCTATGGGTTTGAAAAGGAAGGGTTTTCATAATGGATCTGAAACTCAAAGAAGTATGGACAGATGCATGTTAGGAGTAACAAAAAGAAATCAAAAATGTAATATATGGGTAGGAGAACAAACAGGTGTTTCTGACCTCATTGAAAAAAATAAAAGACTGAAGTGGAGTTGGGCTGGACATATTCCTAAAAGAGATGATAATAGATGGGCAATTGAAATCTTAAACTGGATTCCAAGAGATTTAAAAGACCCAGAAACAAACCACATGTGAGATGGATGGATGAAATAAGAAAGTGTGCAGGAGGGATGTGGAGAAGAGAAGCTAAAGATCAGAGAATATGGATTGAACTTGGAGAGACCTTCATCCTGCAGTGGATTGATAATGTTTGATGATGATGGTGGTGGTGAATTACCAGCATCAGCAGAAAATCCTTATCTTCATCTTTTCTATACTATTGTTCATCATCAGAAGATTATCATTTTCAGCATCATTAATATCTTACTTTTGTTATCATCCACACTAAATAATAATAATAATAATAATAATAATATTATTATTATTATTATTATTATTATTATTATTATTATTATTATTATTATTGTTGTTGTTGTTGTTGTTGTTGTTGTTGTTGTTGTGTTATTATTATTATGTAATATTATTATTATTATTGTTGTTGTTGTTGTTGCTGTTGTTGGTGTTGTTGTTATTATTATTATAATATATTATTATTATTGTTGTTGTTGTTATTATTATTATTATTATTATTATTATTATTATTATTATTATTATTATTATTATTATTATTATTATTATGTTTTTCCAAATTATTAAATTGATTTGACTCTTTTCTTAAAAATAGAATGTCTTGTGTGAAGTTTAACAATAAATTGTCATTACCATATTACTTCTTCACTGGGCTGCCTCAAGGCAGTGTTCTTGCACTACTATTATTTAATGTATGCATTGATGACCTAAAAAATTACATTAAATTTTCACATCTTCTATGTTATGCAGATGATCGCAAAATTTTTAGGCATATTTATTTTATTAATGACTGTTTTTACTTCAAAGTGATATAGATAATTTTCTGAATTGGTGTGAATATAATTATATAAACATAAATATGGATAAGTGCTCCATTGTCTTTTACTCTAGGAAATCTGAAATCTTAAGGTTTTTCTACTATATTGGTGATTCTAAAATCATAACAAATGATCATCAAAAAGATTTAGGAATAATATTTTCCAATAATTGCTCTTTTCATAACCACATTAATTTTATGGGAAATAAATCTCTTAAAATTGTAGGAGCTATTTACAGATCTGGAAAAGCATTTAGTAAATTTACAAAAATTAAACTTTTTATATCCTTAGTACTTCCCATCTTGAAATATGGTTCAATTATATGGAATCCTCATAATAAGACAGATATCATAAAAATAAGTCTCTTTTTTGACAAATTTTTAAAATTAAATAGTTTAAATAATGAACACTATATTGACTTAATGCTGAGACGAAAAACAGAGATCTTAAATTTCTTCATAAATTTATTTCCCAGAATATTTCTGTATCTAATTTGCTTTCTATATTAAATATCAAGAAACAGAATTATAACACTCGTACTCACAATATTTTTGAACTTAAAATTGGTAAATCTGATATATTAACATTTACCTAGTACTTTTAACAAAGATGTTTCCAATAAAGATATCTTTAATTTAGATTTTAAACAATTCACTAAAATCATGTTAAAAAAACATTATCCTTAATTTCATTTGATATATTACCGTTTTACTTATTTGTTCATTTTATTGTTTTTTTCTATTTTATTGTTATTATTTTTTTAACGCTTAAAAAGATTTGTATATAATAATTACCTTACTGTGCAATCTATAATTGGTAAATGCTGTTGACATGTACATTAAATAAATAAAGAATTGAATTGAATTATTATTATTATTATTATGATGATGATGATGATGATGATGATGATGATGATGATGATGAAATATTAAAAAATACAAATATAAATCTTCACTATATATATTTCTGTTTGTGATTGCTTTTTCAATTGTTGACAATAAAAAAAAATGCTAACATAGTTCGTCGATGCTTTATTAATGCATGTAACTGTGGAGATAATCCGCATCATTGTGATATATTAATCTGCTACATTCATGATCCGATTTCAAATATGAATGGCATTTGAGGATTATATACATCAGCTAGGTATTAAAGATACTAACAACTTTTTTATTTATTATCATCCATATGAGTTCATAATTCTTTCAGATAGATCTGACTATTGCCAATCTTATCCAGCGCTGAAGAATATACCAAACATTAGAAACAGTATTCTGCAATACTTTTTTCCAAAGCCATTTACTGCCATTTCCAATGACCAATGGGCATTGAATTGCGTAGTTTTTTCTAAGGCTTTTTATTATCTTAGATTGTAATAGGGATATTGTCAAAGTAAAATAAATGAAGTGAATTCCTTTTTTTAATATAGATGCTGAATAGTAAGTAATCTTATAACTTGTTTAAATTATAAGGTATTCTATTATATGGGTACTAAAATCATGAATTATATTTATTTTATGCTTAATGTGGATTCAGGAACTCTGAAAAAAATATTAACACCATTAGATATGAAACTACCAAACCATCACATGATGACCATTTGCTATGTTTACACAAGCTGTTATTAGCAGTAATGTGATGTGATGTGATGTGATGTGATGTGATGTATTATGGCTTCTCCTTAAACGAAGTCAAGAATATCTCAGCAATTATGCCCAGATAAACCTGTTAGCCACTTTCTTTTACATTCCCCACTCTAAATTTACCCATAATCTGCTCTATCCCATTTCCACAACATAATTTTTGTCAACTCTATAACCTTTATATCTAAATCCCCCTTATCTTTTCCCAAACCCAGCATAAAAACCAATAATTCACTTTCTGTATAATCACTCTTTTCATATTTATTTTTCCACAACTTCATTATATGTACTCTTTCTGTTTTCAAACATTTACATTCAATTAACAAATGCCTAATATTTTCAATTCCTTCCTTACATAATTTACAAAATAAATCACCCATATTTTTCCATTTACATGTATATTCTTTTGTAGCTAAAGATCCCGTTCGAGCCTTAAACAATAAACTACTTTCCTTACTATTATCATAAATTAACTCACACCTAATATTCTGTTTATTTCTATATATATTTAAACTCTTTTTACTCTCCATACTATTTCTCCATCTCTCTAACTCCCTAGTCTTTATTAATAAATTTATTCTTTTATCCCATTCCTTATTACTATAACACTCAATAATCCTCTTAACACAATCATCCCATCTTTTGTACAAATATACTGATATAAATTCTTTATCCAAATCTTTTGCATAGCGCATTACCTTTCTCACCCATCTTGTTACCTGCCCTTTACTCATAACCCAATTAAATACTATTTTAGCTATTCTTTTATTATCCATAAACTGCAATCTACCAAACATTTTCATTTTAGTTTTTGCATCTCTCATATGAAAACTTGACCATCCCATTTCTCCTTGAATTGCCTCCCTTGCTGTCCATACTTCTGCATCCAATGCATGTCTTCCTACTTCCCTTTGAGTAGCAAACTCTAATTGCAGTAGCGCCACCCAGTGCAAGCTTTAGTAATCAATAGATACAGGAAGGTTTTGCATAAAATCCCATTCAATAAGTAGGCACTAAATTGAAATTTTATGCACAAACCTTTCTGCATCTATTGATTACTAAGGCTTGCACTGGGTGGCACTACTGTATGGAGAATTTGCTACTGCTAACATTAGATATGTTGATTGATACACTTCTATAATTGAAAACATAGATGTCAAAATTATAATAGGGTTAGCAACTGACTTAACAAAAATTGCTAATAAAAGATGTACATATCATTGGAAGTTTTTATTTTCTTGGTTCACTTAACATTTTTTTTTTAAAAATACAATGAAAATCTGGAAAAAAAAATTCTGAATATCAGGTCATAGCTTTAAAAATGGTGCTTTCTATATTTTTATGGATGTGAAATTTGGACATTGAAAAAAGATTTGAATTATTGTGCTAATATAAACTGTAAAACAAAACTATGATAAACAAATGAGTGGCCATTTGTTAGGATTAAATCAGAACTGGTACTTGCAATATAAATGACAATGATATTGTCTATATAAACCACATCATAGATTATCTAATTGATTAAAAATTTATGATGCCTGGAAATATTGATAACATAATGAACATGAATGGGTTCATCATCCAATATGCCTTTGAGTAGCTTGAACAAAAAAAACAGGTGTTAGGTCAGTCTAGAAAAATAGTATTCATAAGTTTTACCAGAACTTGATGTCATGTTAAAGGCACCTAATAATCAATAACAGTTTATACTTTAACAGTAATTTTGATTATGAAATTCTTTTATTGTTTACTCCTTTTTGAAATTTCCATAATAATTAAAACATTTTACTGCTCACTGTCTGAAAAAAAATTCTAACTTGCTGGAAATTTTCAGCTACGTGAAAAAATTTACCTAGATTTGAATCTATGGATATGAATGCAGAGGTAAGTTAATATATAAGTTCTTTCATATACACCTGGGTCTCACTTTATACAGTAGATAGGTTCCTCAGAAAACACACACAAAAGAAATCGCACAAAAATAAATGTAACTTACCTTGAAAAATGGGGGATATGTTCCAGTAATTTTCAGAAATCGCATAAAAGCAAACCAACAAGGAAAAATTACTTTAAAATTCGCTTTAAAAAAATAAGGAACTAAAGTATAACTAATAAACAATTTCAAATATTTGAAAAAAATTAATACAAGATAAACTTTTTTTTATTAACTACAGTATTTAATTTTACATTTTTCATACATATTTTAATCATTACCACTGTTTGACAATGTGCGTTCATTTGTGCACTAGTAAGAAATCAGATTCATGATGTATTGTACAACTAGTGCTACTTTCAGTCTTGAGCTGTGTTAATGGTTTTCTGTTTCTATATTAAAAAAATGAGATCGCGATCAAAACAAAAAAATTATACATTATCATTAGAAAGATTATTTTCAGTTTATAAAATCAATAAAATCTTCGTTATTATTTATTTTAAAAATCTAAAAAAATATTTATTTCTGTTAATATCTAACAAAATACTTTTTAAAAGTTTAAATTTTTTCAATATTTATTGCAATATTTTTATACATATGTATAAATCTATTATTATTATTTACTTATTAGTATAAGTAGGTTATTTACATAGAAGCTAAGATTCTAAATACAGCTTATGACCATATTAATGTAAGCTGCTAATATAACATTATATTTTTGAAAGAAAAAAAAGTATTTCAAGTCAAAATAAGTTCTTAATAATTTAAATTTCTTGATATCTAATAAATATAGTGAAATATGAAGTATATAAAGAAGAAACATGAATCACATAACCTCAAAATCACATTAAAATAATTTGCATAAAACGAGACCCAGGTGTATATAAAATTGTACGACACTATTTTTAATAATTCTAATAAATGTAGGATTTAAATATAAAGGTATTCCAAAAATTAAATAAATAAATGAGCTGCATTGTTTGGGGTTCATAAGATATTTGTGGATTGGAAGTGCTAAACCAATGAAGTCCTTTTGCATTTACTATAATAGCAAAAATGTCAGACTTTGAAGCATTGAATCTTCTTTTTGGCAATTCTAATACCTAAACTTCTTAAGAACTTCTGACAATGAAGTCATTGGGTTATTAATTAACTTTTTGGAATATGCTCACACATATAAAAAGATTTATAATAAATCTATATCAAGGTAAGACCAAGACTGAACATAATATAAGCTTGATTTTTAGATGGTTCTTCTTTCTAATTTGTAGTCTGTCTTTTGTCAGTTTTCAGTAATTAAACACAGTGCCCTGTGCAGTTTGACCCAAGGGTAATATGCCAGACTTAAGAGTTGATACTTGCTGAATCAATTCTTGGTAGTAATTTTTTTAAATCTCAATTTGGTCAATAATAAATGGAAGTGCTTTGGTCAATTTATTATTCTATCATTTGATTGCTTGAATATCGATTACATGATCTCCTGAGCAACTAATCATATTTTTCCCCTTATTTTTTAAACAAGCATATCCCAAACATTGTTTATAACTATTGAAAAAGAATCAGCATGCAAAGTCTTTGCATAGAAAATAAAATCCAATCAGTTTAACAGGCATGATTTCATAAAACTACCCATTGGTTTGTTTTTTAAAAGTTACTTCCACAAAACAAAAATTGTATTCATTCATTGTCAATCAAAAACTAAAACCATTTCCAAACCATCAAAATATATATATACTCATCTGACCATAAAAACTCTAGTTTTAATACTAATGAAGGTCCATTAAGTAAAAGTTAAATGTAAAAGCAATGGAATAAATAAACCAGCACAGATTTTTATTTCTGTTGGTCTCTATTTTAATACTGCTGGTCAATTGCCTTTGTGAATGATTACTGGTAATGTTGATGAGATTGGCATGATATTTATTTATAATAAATGACAGTTTAGCAATACACCTTGAATATATGTTATTATATACATCTATAATTAATAATGGCTCAAAATTATTAAAAACATTAGAAATTAATGTTATGTTATAAATGAAGTTATAAAATGAATCAAGGCCATTGTAATATATTTGCTTTAATTGAATATTCACTTTTGTTGCTAATTGATTTTCAGTCTATTTATAGTCACTTGAAAAGTGAACCATTTTCCATTTAGACTCTATAATACCAGGTAAAATTGCTGGTTATTTGCATATGTAAGTTGTCATAATCTTTGTTTATTATTTGTGTAGACTTAACATGTATTAAAGATCAAATATATTTACAACTCTTTTTACAAATGTATGTCAATTACCGTCAAATAACCATTCACACTGAGATAGTTATGTGTCTCAACAACATAATAGTTTGTGTGCATATATTATATAAAGTTGAAAGGAAAAGTAGAAATAAACACAAACCAATTTTTTGTAGATATTTTCTATATTACATTGGAATGAACCATTAAGGATTAAATAATTGAGAATTTTTAAAAAAAATATTATAAATTAAACATTGGTATTGTAAAATTATCCTAGCTATTTTGATTAGATTGAGAAATGTTTTAATTAAAACTTGTATAACATATTTTGATAAAAATCCTACCAAGTTGTTTTTGAAACTATTAAGATGAATTGAAAAGTGTTATTAACTTTTTTCAATCAAGGTAAAGAAAACTTACTTTTAAATTACTGTGTTTTTTTAATTCTACCCTGACTATAAAAAGGTTAAAAAAAGATTAAAAGGGGAATTTTACAGATTATAATAAGAATGCAGTGCTATGATTATAAAGTTATAACTAAATGCAGAAGACAGTGCACATCAGCTGCTACTTGTGTCACAACAGTAGAGTGAGGATTCACATGGAAGTAAAGGACTTGCTTTTTGTGTTTTCCATAGACCATATTGTGTACTAGATGGTATGCCTGAAATCTATCAAATGTTAGACTAAATGGAGTTAATAGAATTTCAACAGTTACTTAATTATACCTTTTATGAAGATGACAATAAGCCAGTCTACTGTTTAAGAGGGGACTAGCTTACCAAGACAGACTATCAACTTGCTGAAGAATTAGTTTATATGTATACTGTTTTATCTATATGCAGAGAAGCACAGATAGGTACTGTGTCATATATATATAAAGTACAGCTGATGAATAGAGTGTGTTATATATATTGAGAATGATATTATTCTAAATAATTTCCTGAAAATGGTAGTTAAAATCTCTAATTTAGAAATAAAACAAGTAAACAATTTTTGCTTGAATTATACATCTAAAAACAAAGGATTGATTCATAAATGATTTTATTTTGGAAAAAAAAAAAAGAAACTCCAAACATCTTTCTAGATTAAAATAAACTAAAGAATTTATTAGAATATTTTTAAAGACATTTACAATTAATTAAAAGTAATCCGAAAAAAAAAACTTTTATTGACTGTCAAAGAATTAATATATAATATTGTAACAATGTGTAAATATATACATTGTTAAAGCGTGTGTATATATATATGAGCTACATGATTTTTTTAAATAAAATAGGAAAATAAAATTATAAATTTTCATATTTACTTGTTTGAAGAAAAAAAGTTAAAATAAAAAGAAAAGTACAAATATTGGGAAATAGGTTAAAATATTAATTATAACTTATCTTTCTTTTTTTGTATTCTATTTTAATATATAATTTTTTCAAAAGTACTTTTGATTAAAGGCTTTTAATTAAAGGTTTATAATTAATTGAAACAAATTTCATACAGTATGTAATTAAGTTCTAGAGATCATGATTCCAGACTGATTAAATAAACAATATATAACTAATTTCAATGTAGTTAAAATTGAAAAATAAGATAATGAAAAAATGTTACTAGTTAAAAAAATAAAGATCAAATAAATCGATAATATGTGTTACAGGTAAAGCAGTGGGTAGAGTCAGAGGGTACATATACTGAAATCATCTATTGTTTGTGGTTAATATCCAGACATATAGAAGCATATAGAAAACATCAGAAGAGAAAAAAGAAAGAACAGCAGTAGCAAAAAATGCCATAAGCAAAAGAAGAAAGCCAGTTAGTTGTATAAGAAGTCTATAAGCCAGTTAAACAGCTGAATTAAGCAGGATAAAACAATATTTATATGGATAAGTTCGAAGAAAAATGTATGGCTAGATCCAAAAGCCGAGTGTTCATTCTTTTCCACAGCCCATTTCCTGAACATCATTAGCCAGATGCAATGATATATATCTCCAACTTGCCTTTCACCAATCTTTATACCTTCCATGAACTGAATCTATGGAATCAAACCTAGCCATGATACACTAAACCAGGAGGAAGTGTCCAACTGCCAAGAGAAGCCTGTTATAACTCTGACAGTAGCAGAAGGCCGGAGTAATTACCCAAATGCTGTATTAAAACTCAGACACTACACAAAAATCCTGGGTAAATATGTTTAGATGTCTTGAAAAAACTTTTTAAATTTTATTTCAAGAGTGAACTTTTAAATTTTATTTCTAGCTAGAACTGTTTAAAAGTCATTACTACTTATTAATTTTTTTAAACACATGTAAAGAAACGTGATTGTCTTGGAATATTGTAATAAGAATAAGTATTCACTTTTTTTTATTTAAATGTTTTAAATATTCTTCATGTTATATATTTTTTAATAATAATAAATATGTGTAAATTATTAGAGTGGTTTGCATTTCTCTCTCTCTTTACCTGAGGAAATAAATGATCATATCTAGATATTCTGTGATGCCCATCTCATGTTTAATAGCTAGTCATGGGTAAAGTGCTTGAAGTGTGTTAGTATTGTCTCATGGGTTCCAGTCAAATGGCTGGATAGTGCCCTAGGGTTTAAACCCATTATAAATATCCTCATGAGATATGGCACATTCCTTGCAGCCAGAGAGAGTTACCTTGGTCTGGAAAAGTGACCATTTTAATATTTTTATTAAATCTCAGTCTGACCAGGAGTATGATTAATATGTAAGTATTGATCATATGTTACTCCTCTGCTTGAGTAATGAGGTCTTGAAAATAATGTTAAAGATTAATATAATCTAATAAAGTAATATAATAAATAATTAGACTTAGAATAATTTGTAAAGGAAAGTTTATTTGAATCCCATTACAATATATATATTTTAAAATGTAAAAGGAAATCTTTTTTATCATTAGAAATAATGGATTAATTAATAACTTTGAGTCAAGCATTGTTAGCTGAGAGGTCATCGCAGTAGTTGTTTGCAGACGATTGTGGGTTTGCGTCCCAGCCAATGCTATGACATATGAGAAAAAATATTAATAACTTTGATTCATACTATCTATTTTTTTATACAAACATACATGAAATTTTATGTATATTTTTGGCATTGAATTAATTATGTCTTGAAAAAATATATGGTTTATTCAGTTTATTTTTTTTATAAACACCAGTGTGTGCACACATTTCCATGTGCAGACACATATATGTTAAATCAATCAGACTCTATAAATTATTAATATGAATTCTTTTTTTATAAGTCTATGACAATGTGAACATGTTAATTTTTATTTTTTTATATAGGAATGTCTGTGTGTTGATGAATATAGATGTTTTATGTAAACCTATTGAGATATTGGTAAATCACAATATGGTAGCTTATTTCTTTTTTGTATTTTAATCAAAATCAGAATGCTTAATTTATATGTATAGTTGTATTCTACCAACCTTAATTTCATTTTAATTTAATTGTTATTAATAAATTTATATTTCATTGTTTAAATTATTCCAGTAAATTTATTTAATCCTAAAATATTGTTTGTATTATATCTCTTGCTCACAGTAACAGTTATAGAGTTTTTTCTCACTGAGCTGAATTGGTGTATAATGATCTGTTATATAAAAGTGATTTATATTTAGTGTTTATGGGCATCTAGTTAATAATTTCATTACTTCTCTAATGCTGAATGGTGCAAAGGAGATATCTCTTAAAGTCTATGCACTACATTTCATTTTATTTACTTAGAAATTAAGTTTATAGTTAGGCACTACATTAATGGTACTAAGTGGCCAGAGCATTGATGATGATCAGCATGGTTTAGTATCCCAGCATTATTTTTTTAATTGGCACTTAAGTGTGTGCATCCAAATTATTGTTTAAATAATCTGCCTCAAACTGTCAAGGGCTAAATCATCTGGTTTATAGTATACCCATCTCAGATCCAGTCACAAGATTAACTGTTGATTTATTTATATTTTTTGATCAATCACGACGATGCATGATTATTGCTTTTGGGTAATGCTGGATGAACTTATAGTTAGTTCTGTATTGATCTATCATGTTCATTCCTCGTGATATTCATTTATATTTACATTTTATATTTGTTTATTTGGGTGGGTGATGATGATGATGTGTCATCACCCCAGGTTCACCCCAGTTTCTCCGTACTGTTACAACGCCTTTCCTCATGAGTAGGATCTTACATTTTTTTGAAACTACAAATACATTGTATGAGCCATTAGAATATTTGGTACTTATACATTAATCTGGGGCGGTGAAATTTTAGTCTTCATTAAAATCATTATGATTATCTATGATTGCTAAATATTTGATAATAAGTTGTGGAAGATCTCCAGAGCATTTTTATATCTATTATACATTCTTTATTAACTTTTAGCTATCACTAACCTACTTACGTTTTAAAATTGGATTGCATTTAAAAGAATGTTAAATATGATTTTTTAAGTTTAGTAGTATATTTCAATACCTACTGTTTTTAGACTCCGTTCTTACCTGTTGCTATTTTCAAATTTCATTAAGTCAATTAATTTTCAAAATTAAATAAAACGTACTATCAAGTATATAGCAATCATATATAATCATAATGATTTTAATGAAGACTAACATTTCACCGCCCGGACTAATACCTAAGCGCGAATATTTTTTCCATTATTTTCGTGGAAATATAATACACTAATTGTAGTTTCTATAAATTAATATTTATTCATTGAAAACATTTTCAGGTAACTGTTACACGCGCGAAAGTTCGTATGTAATTATTATAAGTGTATTGTGTATTTAAAGTAATTAAATAATGAATTGATTCGATTTGTTTCTTATTTAGCAAAATTTGTCATATTTTCCGTTGTTTTATGAAACTTTAAAAAAGTAATTGTTTTATAATTTAAATTGCTGTAGTTGAATTTTTGTTAACTCTTATCCATTTATATATAAAATTTATTTTTAGAATCTATTATTATCTAATAAATATATGTTCTATGTTTTATGTCATAATCTTTTCTCTTCTAATAATAATTTGTAAAATAAAAAAAATTTCAGATGTCACGTGACTCGGTTATTTCTGATCAATGCCAGCTGTGTTCACTAGAGGTTATTGCTCTTTCCAAAACTCAAATTTTAACGATTCTATAATTGTGAGCTTGATAAATATGGGTCAAGTCATTCTGATTTTCACTTATTGGTGTTTACCTTGTCATTAAAAAAAAAACTTTTTATCTTCCAACTGACAAATTCATTTAAAAGCAATAATTAGTTTATCATAGTCATTAAAAAAATAATGAAGTTTTTTAAAATATATATATATAGCATTTTTACTAGAGCTAAAAAAAAAAAAAAAGGAAGAATTATATTTTTATTTATAACCTTATTTCCTGTAGACAGTAGACAAAAAAATCTATAGAATGGTATTCAAGCAGACTTAACGCAATATTTAATTAAAATAAGCATTACATCAGAGGTGCCTCAGTTAGATAAAACACAGATCTGGCAATGACAATTTAGATATGCATACATAGTACACTTTAACATTATAACCATAACAAGTACAACAAAAGGAAGAAAGAATCGATAATATAAGAGGGAGAAGAAAACTAACTTCTTAAACTTCATTAAAAATTAAAAGAAATTAATATTAGGTTAGTTGTTAGAAAACTCGTGATGTTAGAGCATGTGGTACGGCAATTCTTTTTAACCGGCTGAACTGATAAATGATACCGATACTTTAGCTTTTAAATACCACATTAGTATGGTATTAATCCACACAGGATAGTTAAAATAAACAAAGCTTTAAAAGAAATGTTAGCCGGCAATAAATATAATTGATCGGGCTTTTGGCCAAAATACGTTTAAATTTGTAAAGTCTGTTGCATGGGGGGTAATGTGATACTTGAGCGCCGGAAGTAATATGATGGATTACAATTCAAAGATCTTAAGCTCTTGAATGCATCTCTCTATCTCAAAACTAAACCCTACGGAAGAAAAACCTGGCAATCCTCTAGCTCTTAGGGTTTCCATGCTGTTACCCATTCAAGTACTGCCTGAGTTGATATTGCTTAACTATGAGGATAATGTCATAAACTTTATTTTTATTGAAAGAGTGTAAGAATCTTTAAAAACTATACTACATTTAGCTTTAAATGATTTATACCTCATTAATATTCCATTAATGAGCAATGAAAGTTTTCTGCCAAATAATGCTGTCTCATTTAATAATGTCAAACACTCATCACTCATAAGTCTGTTTTTTTATTTACCATAGTCTCTGCTCACTTCTTAGACCAGTCAGCAATAATGGTCCTTATCAATCTAAATTATACTTATTATTCAATTAACACAACAAAACAATATTACTTTTACATATAAAAACTATGAAATTACTATTCTCATAAATTTACATTCTATTTGATTATTGTTTATTTATCATAAACTGTGTCACTATCTCCACAACATCTCATATAGGAGAGGACACTTAGCCTTCACTGATGAACTGTACAGATGCATCATATAGTATACTCTCACAACAGACAATAATATATTTATAATACAATTAAAGAAAACTTATAAATCCATATACAGCATATTAAAAAAATATATTAAAAAAAACTGATTGTTGCACAATCACTTATTTTATCAAAACAAAACATTCTATAGGCTTTAGATCAACTACCTATATTAAAAAAAAAACCATGACATTAGAAATTAGGAGCACAATTATTATTGGTAATAATATACTCACATCAATTTTCACACACTTTAAGAATACATTACAAAAAGAAAGAGTATTTAAACTTTTTTATAATTACTTTGGGGGCTACAGATGATCAAATAATAATTAAATCATAAGATTTTTTGCAAATTAGGAGAGCATGTCTGATTATTGCTATCTAGACTTGCTAGGCATATCAAAGTTTATATTTGCACATCTAAGGCAGTTCACTTCTTCATATCTCATGGCTAACTTTTTATCAAAAGAAATATATTCAGTTTTGAATTTGTGTCCAAGAGGAATTGTCCACTCATGAAGAAATATACATTCACATCCCCAAATCAAAATATAAGACATATCTACTTATAAAAGTATTAATAACAAAATGGAGCCGCACCTTTTATCACTGTTGTTTCAGCCACAAATTTACTGGAAAAAACTCATCCATTGAACAAACAGTACTTCTATTCGAGACAATTAGTTATACCATCTGAAATGCAAAGAAATGTAGTACAATGGCAGATTAGCATAACATAATAGTTTTTGACTCGGTTCCAATTGGTATTTTCATATAAACAATGAAATTTGAAATCAAAGGATTCATCTGAAAACATATCAAAAATAAACATCCATCTGTAATAAATATTGTAGGTAAAATGATTATTTGTTTCACTTTTACATATTTAACATACCAAGAAAAAATCAAATTTGTTGACTGCTGAATAGGTTGATTAATGTTTTTGATTATATGTTTCATGTTATAATCCTTATTTTAAACTAATCATTGTTGGGAGAGTGTCACCAATTTCATTAATATTTTTTTAAAATTTTGTTTCTATTTTATTATAACTGTTCACATTTTAATATAGTTAATAAATGTTGAAAATAGATGTTTTTAAAATTGTGTATAAGTAAATCGCAAGATTACTTTACCAAAAAATTAGCCAATTGTGTAAAAAGATTAAGCAACTCTAATATAAGGTGAACAAAAAATTTAAGATTTCATCTTAAATACAATGAAATATTTCAATGTATTTAGTAAATAGAGGGATTTGAACTTAATTTTTCAGTCTATTTATCCTTTACTCCACATCACTATCCTATTAATATATATATGAATACATAATGGTTTGATAATATGAGGAGTTCGATTGATGTAATATCTACATGGGTATGACTACAATATCAAATGCAGTAAGGTCTTTGAGAGATCTATCATCAGTTTTTTAATAAAATGGATGATTAAATAGTTAGAAGGGTGAAAAGATTGAAGCCTGTCATTAAAGTTTGAGGAATTGCTATCTTAATATAAACCGAGCACTCATTGTTTATATGTGTGAGAAACTCTGATCTGGCACAACTGATGAATGCTGATCCTGCATAAAATATAAGTATTGAGGATCATGTATTTTTCCCATGTGTGTACATGTGTATCAATTGCTTGAGATGGAGTGGAGGATGAATAAATTGAAAAATCTTGAGTTCAAATCTCTCTAATTACATATACAAGAAACATTCAGTATAAGCAAATTATATACTGCCTTAGAATTGTAATTAAGTAAAGTATATTTTTTTAATGTTTATATTAGTTTACCCAGTAATGTTGAATAGGAATTGTGCATAACTGGTAATAATTGACCATATTTTGAAGTGCTACAACTTGTGATAAGAAAAATGATTATATATTCTTTTAAAATAAATAAATAATAATTATAAAAATGTCTTTTTCTGTAAATACCTTTACTATTTTAGTAAGTTTTATAAAATCTTCCAACTCAAGGCATAAACTATATTATAGGTTTTAAAAGTAATGGGTTCTTTTTTCATCATGTTGCTACCCCATTTTTAGTCAATAAATTTGTATTTCTGCATCAAAGCATTATGGTCAAATATGATTTTTAATTTTATAAAAATTTATATGCATTTTCATAATAGGCAAAGGTCATTAAAATTTATGATGTAACTACAAAACTGATATACTAGAGTAATTGTATTAACACATTATTCAGTAGTGCCACTCAGTGCAAGCCAGTGTGATCAATGGATGCCAGCAGGCTTGTGCATAAAATCCCTATCTAGAGCTTAGATTGAAAATATTATTGTGTTTTCCAATTTTATTCTCATAGTTTTTTAGTTAAGTAGAGATAAAAAGTGGCTGCTGAAGGGTTGCATTAGATCCTAAGATCTATGTGCAGTATTCTCAGATCCAAGGCTCCTCACTGATGAAGGCCACAAGCCAAAAACCAGTCAGGGGATATTGGATGAGTAGACACTAGATAGGGATTTTGTGCACAAGCCTTTTGGCATCCATTGATTAGTCTGGCTTCCACTGAGTGGCACTACTGTATGGAGAGTTTTGCCTGTTTTAATAACAGTTATGAGCAAGCATAAGAAATGGTGATCATGTGATGTTTGATGGTTTAAGACATTATTCCTGCTTCCTGATTAAATGAGATTTTTTTTTTCATAATACTTTATCACTAAGTTACATAAACGTGATGACATTGGAGCTTTTTTCCCCGCTAACCAAAGGCCTCATTCTGATTAAACTTCTCAGATGGAATTTAGATGAAAACAGAAATATATATATAAATAGAGACTTTTCATCTTTTACGTTTAATTAATAATCAGAAATATTCAGAAACAAAAAATTCCTCCAGATATTATCAACTGGTGTTACATAATAGATAGTGTTGGGGGGAAAGGTCACTTTTTAAAAATTTAACCAACAATAACCACCGCCCCCCCCTTGCAAACGCCCCGACAGGACGGCCGGGTTTATTCCCCAGGGGGCGGTTCCCGGCAAAAAAGGGTTTATATGAAAAACAGTTTAGGTTCGGTGGCGAATTTGTCGAACATGTTTGAGAAGTGTATTCTTATGGCAACAAAGTGTACCAAATAATATTATAAAATATTACCTAGGTGGGGGTGCAAGATGCAAGGTAATAAAAGATGTTAAGTGTTTGGGTTGCAAAAAGTGTTGGAAAACCAACCAATTGCCCCTTTGAACATACAAAATAAAATAAAGAGAAAGTGCTTAAATATTACTTTAAATGAGAGGTGGGAAGCAAAAGTTCTTAAAAAATAATGACAATAGTCGTTTAAATAGAAGTTTGGGGGCGGCGAGGCGGTGCACAAAGAAAGAGGAAAAAAAGGGCCCGTTGCAAAGGTCCGACGTGGAAAGTGCCCCCAGCAAAGCGCCAAATAATCAAAATTGGGCTACCAGCGAAAGCCTGGATGAAAGCACTTGAGGGAGGTAAGGTTGGACGTCGTTGAGGTCCAAGGGTTGGTAGCAAAGCAAGAATAGCAAAAAAGAAGGTTGTAACAAAATACCAAGCAGCGAGAAGATGGACATAACAAAAAATAACCGATTAAATCATGGCCCGAAAAGAGCCCAAAGAGTTAATGAAGAAAGAATAAACAAAAGAAAGGCAGAATTAAAACAAAATATAAAGTTCCCCACCACCAAGATTACAAAAGGCGTCAAACAGCCAAAACAAATAAATGAAACATAATTTCGAAAAAAAAAGAGAAAATATATCGTAAAGAGAATTTCTATTGTTCCAAAAATCTTCGAAAAAACGTAATGGAGGATATAAGATTTTAAAAATCAACATCAAAAAAAAAGGAAAATGGTCATAATATCGGGTCGTAAGTTTTAAAAAAAAAATAAGGGGGGTTAGTTATACCGTGGTGGCCGAAGCAAATAATCAAACAAACAAAAAAAATAATTTGCCACAAAAGTAATTTATAGATTGATTTAAATGAAAAAAAAAAACAGAAAGAAAAAAATAAAGAAAGAAAATCGGGGAGATAATTCATTGGAGTGTTGGTTTGGGGGGGGGAACATGTCTCTTTACCAGTTCTTTAGGTGTGCTATATAGATTATCTCTCTTCAACTCCATTTCTCCATCAATTTCCATATGGCGCAAGATCTCCCTACTTTGTGGTTTGTTTAGGAAATCTCTATCTGATTAATAGGGTTGTTTGTATTAAAAAAAATATTATTTTATATTGTTAAAAATTATTTAATTATGGTTTAGTTAAAAATGTAGATTTTATTAAAAATTTAATTAATATTTGGTATAATTTAAAATATTTTTAAAAATATTATTAAATAATTGATTCTCAAGTGTAATTGATAAAGATAAATATAATTTATGATTTATTGAAGAAAATATTAATAAAAAATTTGAAATATTTTAATTTATAGATATTAGATTAATTAATTTGATAAAATAAAATATTTTAAAATATAAATAAATAAGATATAAAAAGGTTATTATATAAAATAAGATTAATGAAATATAAAAGATTATAATATTGATTAAATATTATATGAGATGGTGATATAAGATGTTAAAGATTAGGAATATTTTATGATGTTTGATGTGAAATAAATAAGTTGTCATTGTGATTGTTATATATATGAAGTTAGAAGGCATGCTATGCCATTGTAATAAGGAAATATTTTCACACAAGACTTCACATAATTTTTTAGTAGTAAGTTAGGATATATATATGTAATCATAATAAATATAATGGTAATAAACTATTATAAATATTCTTTCAATCCACAGAAGTACTTGTTGGCTTTCGACAAGATTGAAAGACTGTTTATAATAGTTTATTACCGTTACATTTATCATTTTTATTATGTGTACAATATTGTTCTAATTAACAGACATTTTATTTATATTATATATATAATAGAACTAGTCAACACATAGACAATATCAATAACAATCAACAATTTCAGCCTGTTGTCAAGGCAACCTTTTAACAATAAAGGTGAAATCCTACCTTTATTAATGGTCTAATATATAGACACTAAAATTTGCAACTTGATCCCAGAGGTAGAAATTATAGATGTAAAGAAGTTTAAATAAACTTTTTTAAACAGGAAAATATATCCTATTCTGAATGTAGACTAATAAATAGTCAATTGTAACATTACAAACTGCAATTATAAAATTCAAATTGTCCCAAGAGCTAAAGACTAAATTGGTTTGTAAGTAATCATTAAAAACCAGTCAACACTTAGACAATATCAATCAACAATTTCAAACTGTTGTTAAGACAACTTCCTTTTAACAATAAATGTGTGTGTGTCTATATGTTGTCATGTGGAGTTATATAAATACAATAGATTTTATAAGTAACATAAGAAATACCCTCTTTCTCAGCAAATATTAAAGAGAACAAGAGATTTAACTGGGATTATCTCAGCCACATGCAATTTGCTCTAAAATGTAATCTCAAACAACATTGAGCAAAATATTTACTTTAAGTAAAGTTACAAATTATGGGAAATAATCTTAAACATTATGAAAGCTTGTGTGAAATCAACATATATATTTATTTTAAAGTGAATCGTGAATCTGTTTAACTGTATTATTTTAGTAGTTGCAAATGATTGGATGCAAGTCTATCAAACTGGAAATAAGATGCAATTAGATTAACATCAGTCAAAGAATTAAAAAGGTCAACAGTCTTTGAAGCTCATAATGCACAGATATTTACCATGGGAAGCCACATGTTCAGAACAACTGTAGCAAAATTGAGAGATGTTTAAATACACATAATATATATATATTGTAATGTTTTTTCACATTCGGTTAGGCCTACTATTTTACATACTAGAAAGTGCAAGTTAATCAAACCATGAAAAGAAAATATATTCTGACCATTTATGAGTTCGAACATTTCAAGAATATAGTTATATTTCCTGATTAACTGCCCTAATAATATTTGCGATTTTGAATTGCCCATGAAGTTAGTTTTAATTTATAAAAGAGGGCACCATAGTCTGTAGACTCCTAACTTTCTTGTATCTTACAATATCGAAGCAAATAAATGAAAAGATCGAGATTATGTTTATACGTTTAAGGTTACTTAAATGTTTATATGAATTTTTCTTTGGAATTTTCACTGGGCTTAATCAACAAATATTGGCAAAGGTAAATTATACATTTCAATTCTAATAAACTAACATTAATAATGCACAATGAAGTTAATGGTAAAGATAAATATTTCATTAATACAAATTAAAATATTTAATAATATATTATTAATATAATTGAAAAAAATACACACATGCTAATCCAGATAGTTAGGTAAAATAATTAAAACAATTTAACAATTAATGTTCACTTTTTAAGTTTCTTCTAGAAGGCTATAACTGAAAGTCTCTATAATAATACAGTGAATGTCTCTATTGATAGTATATTTTAAGCTTATAGTTTAGATTAATTTGCAAATACTAAATTTAATCACAAATCAGGAATTAATAATCTTAGCTTACTGGTAAGTTTTGTAGTATGTGTTTATTTCCTGGATTGTAAGAGCTCACAGCCTTTGGTTTTAAACTGTTCTTGGTCTGTCTTAAGGCTAGTCACACACTTTTTGGGTAGATGTCTTCATGAGGAATAATGTTGGCAAAAGCTCCAATCCACTCCTGCATGAGTCAAAACCAAAAAGACAAATGGGACAAAGTATGAAGTTTTTCTGATCTTTTATAGCCTTGGGTCAGTTTTTAGACTTTGCACATATATTATCTTTTGTTATAAAATATAAGTTGATAATCGTGTACATTTATTTTGTATTTTCAAGCACAAAGTTCTTTTTTATATACAAATTTCTTCGGCCATCTTTAATTAGCTTTAAAAAGATTTTACTGATTGTAATCTTTTACTTTTGAAATTTCTTTCTTTTTGTTTACCTGGATTAGTAATCTGCATGTACTTTTATTCTTTCCGATTTTAACTTTCATTTTTAATTAAACAGATAATATTAAACACAAAAATAATTTTCATTGTATGTTGTCTAAAAAATAAATTATACTAACTAAAAAAGAAAATTAAATTGCATCTTTTAAACAATTTTTAAATTTTACTTTTTTTTAAAGCTTTTTTAAATATTACCAAATGCCAATATATTTAAACCATATGTATGTAAAATGGTTCAATATATACAAATAAAATGTCCATTAATTAAAAATTATTGTAATAACAATAGTAATTAACTATTATAGACAGTCTTTCAATCTGCAGAAGTACTTTCTGTTAATTCCTTATCCCTCCTCAACTGCCATTGAATGGCAGTTGAGGAGAATTAAGGAATTAATCGAACGTATTTCAGCAGATTAAAAAACTGTATATAATAGTTAATTACTATTGTATTTATTATTTTTATTGTCATTATATATATATATCTAAGACAAAGTATACTAAAATTTATTGATTATTATATAATTATACTTTTATTATTTAATAGAAAATAGATCGAAGAAACATGCAGTAACTGAGACCAGCTGAATCTAAAAAAAGAAAGCAACCAGAAGATCATGGTCAAAAATCTAATAAAAAAACAAGAAAAGCATTGGACATTAAAAAAAATACTTTGAAGGCATCAACACAGATGTTCCCTATTAAACTCAAGTTGTAGCCAAATACACCATTCACTACCAATCAAGTCTGCATGTGCAAATTCATATAGCTATAGTACCTTATTATTATACATATTAATAAGTAATTGAAATATATATATTGCTTGTAAGTATTATTGCTGATGAATACAACAAATTTTAATACTATAAACATGTTAATATCACAACTTTCATTTTACAATACCATGTTTTATGACTTATTATACAAAATCAGTAATAATGACTACTGTTTTTTCATAAACAATTTTTTTTATTTTATTTAATGACATGTTTTGTCAATTTCCATGCCTTAGAAAAAGTAAAATTATACATCTGAACAAAGAAAGAGAACTCTTTTTGCTTAAGCACATAACTTTACTTTTCTACCTTTTCTCTAATTACTAGCTCATACAACACAGTCCTTATAAATACTATGAACACATCAGATTGTTAATTTATTCATAACTCTAATGACTGATCTAAACTGAAATCTTTTTATTGCAAATCTACTTCAAGAGTCAGAAAATAGTTTAAAATATATTTATAAAATTTTGTATATAATTTTAAATTCTACAAACTTCCTGGTATTAATAATTTATATGTAGATAATATGATTGTTAATAAAAATTCATTGAATAATAATGGATATTTACTCCAATACATGCAATAGGGAATAATTAAATAATCAATATTCTCATATTCTATAGATTTGGTTTATTGTATTTGATATTCAAGTTAGTGAATCAAACCACTTTTCTAAATTCACTTTTCAGCCAGTATAAATTATTAAAGATATTGTGGAGTATATAATTATATGTTGAATATTTCCATCATTTAATTGAATTGTTATACTTTTCTAAGTGCATATATCCATTTTGTGAAAATGTATAGATTATATGAAATACATTTTGAGTTGAATTATTCGCTTTTCTTATATATGAGGGACCTAACCAGTGACATCTAGCATGGAAATTGAATTGCTTATCTTTATGTTTCTGGACATAAATTTAAAATGATTTAGAAATAACTAGGCTGTTTTGCATGAGTAGTTTTATATAATTTTAAATTTTATCACAAGGCAACATTGTATTCACAAATGGACTCTGTTTTGATATTAGATTAAAATATTCTTTTTGAAATTTGAAATTATTGGATTAGTTTTTAAACTAACTAATCTATACTCAGTTTTGATTTTTTTCTAAACCTAACAACTTTAATTAGTTTCCAGTTTAATTTATATTAACTAATTCTTTAATTAATTTTCATTTACAATGTAACCATTAGCATAATACATAACAAAAAAATCATAAAACTGTGTTAATTGCAGGTTTTTGTAGAAATAACTTGATTGTATAGATAGAAGATATAATATTTCTAATCTGCATTCAACAATGTTATTAGCTACATAATGGATCCCATTATTTTGCACAGCTAGAATTGTTATTTTATTTTGATTTCAGTCACAAATTTATACTTCTAAATTTTCCAACTTATCAAAATCATGCTTTTAATAATAGATTTTTAATTTTATTTCAAAATTGTATATAAATATATATGTTTGTGTGGTAGTTTTCTATTCTATCATGTCAGCCGCTTGATAGCGTTGATGCTAAGCAAAAACACAATAGAATAGAAAACTACCTTTTGTGTTTATGTATGCACACATTCCCCTTTTTTATTATGTAATTATTTCAGTGACTTTGTTCAAATAATAAAATTTCATCAACAAGAACCAACGTTAGTAGAATATCATCAATATTCAATTAATATTATCAAATGACAATAGGGGGAGTGCTTCAAATAAAAAATTGTTTAATTTATTTAATTTGAATATAAATATTCAATGTTTTGTTTACTGTGAATTATAAAATATTCCCTACATTTTTGTTTTATTCATCAAAATATTTTTTTCAGGTTATCAAAATATATTTTTGACTTTCAAATTAAAATATAAAGTTTCATAAACAAAAACACTTTTTAACTTTTAGAATTTGATTACAATTTATTTTGTTTTGTCAATTATTCTGTTTATCTTTTCTTAATTGAAAACATTCAGGATTGTTTGTCCTTGATATAAAAAACCAAATAAGATAAAAATTATTACAATAGTTCCATGAATCTACATTTGGTTCCAATACATGGATCAGATATAAAAATTCATGGATAACAGGAATCATATAATATAAATATTTAATACAGTAATATATTTAAATACAAGTACATACTATATACAATATGTATGGGTGTGTACATACTTTGAAATGAAGAAAAATTCTAATGTTATTCACATTTAATGAAGAGAACTATTTTAAATATAATTTAATTCTTTCACTACCAGCATCATTGTCATGACTTCAAATTAAACAAGTTTTAGTTGAGTTTAATTTATTATAGTTTAAGACAAACAGCAAGAAGATGGAATAATAAAATCAGTATAGATCAACTGAATGAACCGCTAACTAGAGGAATATCAACTTCGGGAACAAAATTAGTGATGTGAATTTAGTTATATATATATATTTAAAGAGGTGACATTATAATACATACATACATTAATATTTTACATTAAAAACTTTTAATAATTTTAGGTACACAAAAAATAATCTTATTAGATTAATTTCATAGAAATATACTTTTCCATATATATATGCTAGATCTTTATACAAGGATTTGACATAGCGATCATTATTAATTTGTAAAAAACTAATTTAATTAACAATAACTATTTATTACAACAAACTAAAAAAAAATTGATTTTTTTCCCGCCTAAATATCCACCATTATTTTAATGGTGACCATGTTGTAAGACTGATGGCATTATAGGATAGTGACGTCATAAACGCTACATTATTGGAAGCTAAAGTGGTGACATTCAAGCCAAAAAATACTGTCAGTATATACATCAGTCATTACATGCAATAATTGTTTTGATTATATACATAAATATGATTCCTATACTCACTTCATTTTCATTTTGCAATCTTGACAATCAGTACTTTAATTTATAGCATATCCAAGGTATATAAAACTTTCATTATAAATGGCAAAAAAGTAAAAAAAAAACATACAAGTTTTATTCATTATAGTGCACAAAGCAAAACATACCTCGCTCATACAAAGTAACAAAATGTATCAACCTTTACCATGCTCAAAATCTTTATCGGCCCATTGAATTAAAGTTCTAAATTTTTAATTGGTTCAATTACTGAATCAACAGTAAAAATATATTCATCTTTTAAAATTATATATATTTTTTAGTTTAGTTTCTAAATGCAAATTAATAATTCATCAGAATATTAAAATAAATGAAAGTTGTTGATGTGATAATATGTTGGACAATTTCCATCATCTATCAATAAATGTTGAATGTATAGAAACCTTTAAACTTTATTTAAACTTTTCAAATACAAACAACTTGTTAGTAATGACACACAAATAGACAACACAGGTTAGTAATGGCACAATGTTTCGAGTAATATTATTCTCCACTCTTCTTCAGGTATTGCTGGCCTGACTAATGACAGTATTACCATAGAAGTCGAACTCGCACCTTTAAATTCTGAATATCGAATTAAAGACAAATACTCTAACTAGGGTTCGAAATTCGATATTTTTTTTTACCGGTAATTATTGATTTTTAAAAATAATAAAAATTACCTTTACCAAAATAATTATTACCGACTTTAAAAACAAAATTTTAATTTATTTAGGTCTGCCATAAAACTTTTTTTTAAAACATTTTATTTTTTTGTAAAAAGGAAAATTAATTTTTAAATCATTTTAAGTTTGGGAAAAGCAATTAAATTCTATTTCAGCTCAATTATACACTTATCTATTTAGTATTTATATAGATTATAATAGTCTAGCTCAATGGTACTCATCTTATAGCTAAAGACGCCGTTCTATGGAGCGGTTTTCGTGCTAAAACACATAAAAATGCTGTTTCCACGGCCGACACGTTCGAACCCGCGTTTTCTATAATACAACTTTTTTGTTGTGCTACAGAATGCAGGCCGCTATGTCACGTGGCAGTACAACATGTATGTCACTAAGCAGCAATTACATTTTCCGAATTTGCACAGTTTATAAAATAATTACGGCTTGATGAGAGAGTTTGTATTTGAATTGTATTGAAATGTTGTTTTCATTGGATTTTTTTTTATTTTAAACTATTGAAATGTTCAGATTTTTTAAAACAATAATTATAAGACTTTTTACAACGTACTGTATTGAACTTTTATTTGGGTAAATGTTAAATATCTATGTTTTTATTGAGTTGCAATTAGGTAACGTGTCAAGTAACGTACTGTTAGTAACATTCCATGAGACAAAGAAGATTCTACTGTCTGTATATCTTTGAAGTAAAAAAGAGCGGTACAAAAAAAATATCCAGTAAGAAAAGTCCAAATATACAGGTTTTTTTGTAAATTTAATAAAAAGCAAATATTATAAACATGTTTAATAAGTAAAGAAGACATTTGTATGTGTTTGTTGTTGTTTAAAAAAGTTTGAGTTTCTTTCTTCTGTCCGAGTACGCTTATGATTTTGAATTTTTTTATTTTAGCATTACAAACGAACAGAACACTAACCCTAAATCTAACCATAACAACCTTTACTTTTAACACAAGTAAAAAAATATCCGATAGAAAATTGATAAAAAAAAAGCCGTAACACAATTTAAAAAGTATACGATATAAAAAACACGAATAAAAAATAATATTTAAAAAAGACAATTTTTTGTTTTTATTTTCGCATTACAAAAAAGCACAAAAAAATTCTTAAAATCAACGGCCCGTGAATGTTCATATTTTATAGTTTTAGCGTGAAAATGGCGCCATCCAACGGCATCTTTAGCTATAATACAAGCACCAGCTCAATTATAAACCTATCTATTTAATACTTATATGGATTATAATAGTCTAGGACTATATTCGAAGTTGAAATGGTTAAAATATTCTCAGATATAAATCCCAATCTTTTCCTTTTCAACATTTTCAAATATGTATTTCCTTTGCTAAATTGCTCAATTAAACTCCATCTAAAATTGATGCTCAAGTCTGTGTAGCGTATAAATATGTAAGTAATGCAATACTGTTACAAAGTTCCAAATGTATTTTGATTTGAATGTTTCTATAAATTGCTGTTATCTTCTTCATTTTATTGATTATTTTTTAAGATTTCCCTTCATAATGTTTCAAAAAAAATCAAATATGTGGCAATACTTTAAAAGAAAAATAAAGAAGCTGAGTACTTAAAGTTGCAATAAAATTTTGAAAACTATCAGTGGATTGACTTCTGGAATGAGAATTCATGTAAGCAAGATTCATGCCAATGACTTTGAAGAGGATGTTAATGCTGATACTTTTTCAAGCAAGTAACAGGCAACTTTAGCACAATTTTTGCCTACAAAGCCTGTTACTTCTGCTACTGCAAAAATGGCTTGCAAAGACAGATTTAGTTTTAATCAAATCGCAACTTGTGAATTTATTCAAAGTAACTTGGCAACAAACATTTATGACAACATGCCACCAACTACAGGTAATGGTGTAAAAAAATTAATTTTCACATATCTGACCAAAAAAACTGCACTATCTGAATATTTTGGGAGTCAAATTAAAGCTGGAACTCATTCAATTTCTATTGATGAAAATATGTCCTCCCAGAATCTTAGATATATGAACATCAATGTACATGATGTAACAAAACATTGGTCTCTGGGTTTAGTTCCCATTCAAGGCCCATTAGCTAGCAAGAAAGTCACAGAAGTTGTCACAAAAGTATTAAGTGAATTTCAATTAGATCTAGAACATCACATTGTAGGATGACAACAGACGGTACTTCAATAATGATAAAATTTGGAAAGAAAAATAGCTTCATTCATCAATTATGTCTTGCACATGGACCACACTTACGTGTTTGCAATATTCTTTAAAGAAAAAGCAACTGCAAAAGAAAATGGAAAAGGAACTCATGCTTGATGAAGGAAATTTTCAAGATATTTAGACTGCGATGATTGTAACATTCCTCTGACTTTAGACACAGTTATTGACTCTTTTAAAACATTTGATTATGATAATAAATATGCTACTTCAGAAATTTCTATTGAATTGATTTTAAATGTTAGAAAATTTTGCAAGATATTTAGAAAATCTTCTTTGAAAAATGATTATCTACGAGAAATTGTTAAAAGTACTTTGAAGAGAAAAGAACTTATTCTAGATACTTGTACAAAATAGAACAGTATTTAGCTATGGTTTCAAGACTTACTGAATTAAAATAATGGATTCCAAATATTTTAAGAGTTAGCAGAATTAGTGAGGTAATTTCCTATGAAGAATGGAAGCATTTAGAAAATCTTGTGAATGTATTTTGCCGCATTCAAATTATTGTTAATGGGCTTTCTTGTGAAAACACTTCATTCTTGAAAAATGAAAATTCCATGAAATTCATTTCAAAAGAATTAGACAATTGCAATTTAGCATTAGTTATGCAATTTAAGAAAGTCTTGCAGGAATGACACTTCACATAGAATATCGAATGTCATTGCATTAGTAAGTTATCTTGAACATCCCAAATGCTTGAAAAGAAATGTTCTGAATATGAACACCCCTTCTTATTGCCACATCATAAAAGCATTAAGGAACTGGCTGAAGAAACATACAACAGGCTTTTTTGGCCTTTTGCAGATAAAGAAATCCAAAAAGAAATCGCTCAAAATGAAATTTCAGATGTGGAATCTGCAGATAAAGTTGATCCAATGCTTCAATGATCCATGAAAGAGGTTTCAAAAAAAGCTAAATCTAAATGCATTATCTCTCATAGCTTTTCTTTAACCAACAGAAAGAAGTTTTTTGAGGCTGCTGGAGAGTGATCTGAACATCTAGAAAAACTGTTACGAAGTTTAAATACTGTCAGAGTGACAAGTGCTGAATCAGAAAGAGCTTTTCCAACTGCAGGATAATTTGTTTCAAATATAAGTCATGCTTGTCATCAAAAACATTAGATAGTTTATGCTTTTTTTTAATAAAAAGTATTTATTGTTAAATTTATTACATTTTGTTACATAATGAGAAAGCCAGGAAACCTTGTCAAATTTGGTCTGTTATGAAAGTTACTGTAAGCTTATTTCACTAAAAATTCACATGAATATATAATGCTATTTTTTTCCATAACTTTAAAGAACTTTAATTTTTTATAAAATAATTTCTATTTTCTTAAAAAAAGTTTGTTTTATTTGTTTCAATAAAAGAATTTTTTTTTATTTTTTTTATTCAAGTATCTTTTTCTGTTAAATAAACCATTTTTTATTTCTTTCATTTTTTTAATATTTTTAATTTATTTTCGATAATTACCAGTAATTATCATTAATCACAAATTTTACTTCTGTATGTAATGGTAATTAAAATATCTGTAACTTTCGAACCCTAATACTAACCAACTGAGTTATTCTGTCAAAGGCATCAAATAGTAGAAATTTCATATTTTTATATATAAGGATTGGTTCAAATTCTCCTGAGTCTTTTCTTTTTTTTCCCCAAATCCTCTTGAGTCCTTTAATATTTTTTTATTTTTTTTTAAAAGCAAGGTTAATTAGAGGCTTCCATACATTATGTATCACCACACTGGGTAGGGAAGCTTCTAATTAACTCTGCTCTTAGAAAAAAAATAATAAAAAAATTGAAGGACTCAGGAGTATTTGAACCAACTCTCACATATAAATATATGAAATTTTTACTATTTGTTGTTTTTGACAGAATAGTTCAAATGGATAGTGTTTGCCTTAAAGTTGATATTCAAAAATGTAAATGTGTTAGTTTGCCTCCTATGCTAATACTGTTACTGGTCAGGCCAGAAACACCTGAAGAAGAGTGAAAAATTATACTAGTCAAAACATTGGATCATTACTAACCTGTTATCTATTTATGTGTTATTACTAACAAGTTGACTGTATTTGAAAAAATTAAATAAAGTTTAAAATTTTCTATACATTCAACATTTAGTGATAGATGATGAAAATAGTCCAACATATTATCACATCTAATATACCATCATCACAAATTTTCCCACAAATAAATGTTTTTTAAAAAATAAATTTATATTTATAATTGATGTAAATAATCTATAGCAATCAACATAAAACATATTCTTATCATCCAATTATAAATTCCAGTCATATTTATTGTCTTTTTTGTTAATTTGTTTTCATATAAAAGTAAATATTTTCTACTAAAATCTGGATTATTATTCTGAAATAATTAATATTTCATAAATATATTGTGAAGAAAATAATAAATATATGAAAAAAGGTTAGAGAATTATACATTTTCTTTTCAAAATCAAAATGAAAAAAAAGAACTATCAAAATCATTGACAAATGCTCTCTTGTGGAGAGAATAAGAAACAACCAATCAGAATTTTGAAAGTCAGTTTTTTTTTCATTGTTATATCATTAAATTTTAAATATTATTGATTTATTAGTAGTAAAAAAAATTCAAAAAGTGGCAGAATGATTTAATACAGTTTTCTCAATAAAATAAAAGTAAATTTGCCAAAATAATGTTAAAAATAGCAGTTTGAGAGTGAGTTAAAGCTGCATACAAAAATAACCATTAATATTAATACAATTTAAAATGTGTACATTAGTTAAAATATATTCAAGCACTCAATTTTTATTTATTTGTTAAATATTAATTCCATCCAAGGCAAAAGTGCTATCATCATAAATCTAAATTATTTTTGGTTTTTTGTTTAAAAAAAAATTACTCCAAATATTATGCAATTAATAATAATGTTATATCAATACTAAATATAAGCTAAAATAGCAATTGTTTAATTTTTACTCAAGTAATCTTATAATTTGTGTCTGATATATTAAAATTGCAATACATCATAAATATAAAAAATATCACCAAAAGCAATATTAGTTTCATTCAGAAACAAACATTTTAAAACAAACTTGGTCACATACAACAAAAAAATGTATAAATAATAATTTTTTTATTTGTGCTCTAGTTCAAAACCAATTTTTATTTAATTAATTTCTAATATTTTCCTATAGAAATTTTGATTTGCCCTAAGAAAAAATCGATTATTATATACTGAAACAATTTCATCAAATTTAAAAAAAGATTTATTCATTTACATTTTAAAATTACAGCAAACAATTGGGTATGATGTCTCTTAATAGAATTTTTATTTAATTATGATTGCATCTATGTAAAATAAAATTATAAACCATTGCTTTTTTAAAAATAAATAAATAACAGAACTGCAAAAACAATTCTAAGTTTTAGTGGTTAAATAATTACAAAAATTAAAAACTTTGATAATATAAAATGCTCCAAACATAAATTGTAAAAATGTACATTGTGTTAATTTTTTTTTATATATTTCATTTTAATGTAATGAATTGTGATTCAATGAATAATATTCTTTGTCTATGTAAGATTTAAAATGGCAAACCATAAATTGAGAAATTGCCATTAAAAAAATTTAGTAATTGAAATAGTATTATTATACAGTATATTTAGCCACAGATTAGTATATATATATTTAATAGAACTTTTATTCATTATTAATTTTTTCGATTTTATTTTAATTGGGATTTCTTTAACATTTTTTTATATATTTTGAATTTAGAGCAATAAATTAAATTTTTTGCTATAGGAAATCATTATAATTGTTATTCTTAATGTGAAATTTTTGATTTACGATATATTTTTATGAATCAATTGAGCTAGCTATCTCGAGTAAACCTATATAACTAAAAGTTTAACAGCATATACCTTCTCAGCATGAAGATGTTTTTTTATGAAATATACATTATTTGAAACATCAGTAACAGTATTTAAAATTGTAAAAGTTCAGTAATTAATAATTTTATAATAAAAATTTATTTTGATCCTAATGAATAAAAAAGATATTTGCAATATACAATTAAATTTCTCAACTATAAATTGTGATGGTAACTGATGATGATGATCAAACCACCATCACAAGATTTTGTCAGCTAGCACTGTATTCAAGTGTTAGTTGATTCATAAAATGTAAAAGTATAAATATAATTTAAAAACTAAAAGGCACATTTGTGGGTAATACATATACACACATATTTATATTGTCGGATAGGTAATCAAATATTGGCATACTGCAATTCCTTTTTTTATTTGTAATATAAATTTTTGTTCATTTTCTTTAATGTGTTTTACATTTTATATTTACCTAAGATAAGAAAAAAAATAATAATTAAAATGTATGTCACTTTATTTAATCAAATTTATAGATAAAGATAATGTACTAAAAAGATTGCCTTAGGTACAAATATTTCATAAAAAATTTTTAACAGTGTTTAATTATATCAGAGACTAATTAGAAACATTGTTGTATCCAAATTCTAATAATTCTTTTTGGTGAGTAATTAAAGAATTTGTCTCATTGATACAATTTTCTTATATTTTTTCTTATACCAAGATATTTTATCAAAATTTAATTGGTAAAGTGTTTTATAAAAAAAAATCTTGAAATTATTTTTTGTAAAAATTAAGACTCATCTGTAAGCTGATTAGAAAAATAAATTAATGTAGATCAAAGATAAAATATTGCAATATTTTTGTTCTTTGGTGTGCATATAGTGATCAGTCAAAAGCAGTTGGCAGTCAGAGAGAGAAGTGGCAATCAGAGAGCAGTTAGCAACCAAAAATCCAGCAAAGAAAGTCAGTCATCAGAGTTAGTGAGCAGTTGGCAATTACACTATAGTACAGAACCAGAAAAAAAGAATTCTTGGATAACTCTTGGAATGTTTTTGATAGACTTAACAAAAGATGTTAATGTAGCCAGAACAGCTTAGTAAACTAAACAAAATGGAGAAGTTTACCAAGTGCACCAGATCTAATTTTCAAATGGTCACCATGTGAAATGTACTGTTATGTTGAAACCCTGCCTTGCAAGAAAAGTAGTTGAATTAAAATCATCTATTTATTCTTTTCACTACTGCACATGTTAATAGACCATTGGGAGAGCATTCCAGGGAAATTTTGTTTTAACTAAAAACAAGGGGGATGTGATCTCTTATGAATAAGTATTGCAGGTGAGTCATTGAAATATTTAGAGCAAAAATGAAGAGAGTACAAGTCCCCCTACCACCATTGGTATAAGTAAAGAAAGAACATTTAAATTTATTATTGTTGTTGTTGTTGTTTTATTTTTGAAATATATCGATTTCAGAAATTAACATTTTGTCCAAATCATATATATATATAAATGTATGTGTATAGAATTAGATAAAAATGTATATAATTTTTTCATATTTATTTAAAAAATTAATGTCTCAGCAAAAGTAAACTATATGTATATGAATGTATGTATGCATATAAAGTTAGATAAAGATGTAGATAATTTTTTGTACTCATTTGTTAATATGTAGAAAACATTAATTAAAATATATCTCATTGATATTTTTTGTCCTCTGGTGACATATCATCAATCAGCATGGGTATTATATATCTATATTTTGGTGTTTATTATATACCCAAAAAGTTGTGATAGGAGTGCATACGGTAAGAAACTAAGAAAAGGGAGGGTGTGTGTTCTTATTGCATATTAATGAATTATAAGGAAGGGGTGTTCTCTTATTATGCATTAATGTATTTTGAAATATGGGCTTTTATATATTTATTCACAGAGGGCATAGATGATTTAATATTTGGATATTAAAATGTTTGTAAAAAAATGTATAGCTATAAAATTGCAAAAACAAATTAGTTGCTTTCTTATAATGTTATTATAATAAAATACCTTTTTATTTTAATTATTGTTATCATTAGTTACAATAGGCTCTATATTTGTTTTAATATGTAAAAAAGAGTGGTCATTTAAAAAAAGGTGAAAATTTTTTTACAATCATTTAGACTATAGATGATATGAGATACCAGTAATTCTGAAAAAATAAGTATAAAATTTATACTAAGCGATTTAAATTCAAACTAATTTAATTTTTGCAAAATAGAGACATACTTAGGAAAATACTGGGATAGAACACGTTCAATTTAAAAAATATGGAATTAAAACACTTTAAAATTGATAATAGTATAATAAACTTCTTATAGCAATTGTATATTAATAATCTAAATGATTAAATCTTTTTGTGGCCTATATTAAAGGTATCCTTTTTACCAGCCACCATTAGCAGAAATAATTTATGAGAATGATGTAAATTTGAACAAATAAATATTTTGAACTTACATTTAGTAAAGTTATTATTAACTGCATAATGCAAGAAATTATTTTTCTCCTCAAAATTCTTTGAACACCAAAAAACAAAAGGATATGTGTTCAAACCCACTTTGGCAATGGCACTCTGCATGAGCATAATGATACAAAACAAAAAATAAAGGTGTGTTTTATTGCAAATGACAATTATGCAATAAACTGAAAAGAATCATGCTTTGCAATCTCCAGAAAATGGTCAATATGAAAGAAAACTTTGAATAAATTTTGCATAAATTATTGCCAACTTCGCTTAAAATTTCAATGTAAGCTGACACTCCCAAGATAGGCTATGAATATGGAGACCTAAGTTCCCCAAAAGTGTTTAAGCCTTACTAAGCTTCACTTTTTTGTGAAAAGCACAATTAAAACTTACCACTCAAAGGTGAAGTAAAAACAAAGAGTTTATTTCAATTATGATATATATTTTATAATTACAATTAAAATATTTTTTGTTACAAGCAAAATAACATTCATAGGAATTTTAATTTATAAAATTGATTGAGTGAATATCTTTTACCTTTTATATATATTTTAAAATTTAACATTATTACATTTTGTTGTTATATATGATCAAAGTATGTTTTTGATTACCTATGAAAGAAATGACTGATCTTGCAAGAATATTGGATGAAAATCAGATAGATACATTAATAGCTCAATTAGTAGAGTGTTTGCCTTAAATTCAATATTCAAGAATCTAAAGGTGTGAGTTCAACTTCTAATCGAATATTGTCACTGTGCATATAGACCAGCAATACATTAATAGTATTTTAATTTTATAATCAAAACAATATTGTATACAGTATAAAAAATAAACTGTGTACTGTATTACATTTTTAGTGTCAACATTCATCTTTTATTTCATATGATATGGCTTTAATGAAGTCATTATCCTGTGACATCATCAATCTTACAAAATGGCCATTTTGGAAAAAAAGATGATCATTTTAAAAAAAGGTTTTTAATTTTTTTAAAGATAGTAATAACGAATAATCAATTACAAATCAAAATAGGGATACATATTAATAATGATTACTATGAACAATCCTCGCAAAGAAGTCCATCGCTAACTAAGATATAATTGATTACTTTTTCAAACTGCCACTGTATGGTAAAAGTTTTCAATGTTATTCAAGTTTTACTGATCTCAAGCCTTTCTCTACCATAACACACTAATAAAATTCTTTATTTTCTTCATCCATCTCACATATGTCATCATTTTAGATCTTTTACAATTTCTTGAGTAGCAATTAAAAACTTAATACAATACATCCATTCCAGATCCATATGTTTTTTTCTTTCAATGAAGGCAGTATTTCCTAGTTGTTCTCTAGCTCATGTATTTTGCTCTTGATCTCTTCTTGCTACCTATAATATACATACCTCCAAACTATTGAGTGATCTAAAGTAATTTCTTCTTTTAAGTGTCTAAGTCTCAGATTTATAAATAAGAACTGATAACATCTATTAAAAACATTCTTTTTCAAACACATGGGCATGTTTTCCTTTAATATTAAGTTATTTCAACCAAAAGCACTCCATTCAAGTTTAATTCTATTATTAAATATATGTTTCAATCTATATAAATAATCTGCCCAAGGTGTAGTTGTTAATTTTTTTTAGTTCATAATTATCAATCCTTATTTTCTTTTTCAGAGAAAATCCATTAAAAATTATTTTAGCCTTTTTAGCATTTATTTTTACTTCTATTGTGTTCTATTTAGTACGTTTTAATGTTCAATATGTGATGAAAAAAAAATTTATTACAGGGTCAATTTGTTTAATTTCTAACTGCAAACCAGTTATGAATAGCCCTTTACAAGAAGAAATATTTAAAAGGACATATCTAGGTTAAGTATATACATTATGCTTGTATTTCAATATTACATCCATGTTCTGAGTATTTGAATGGACATATTAAGGTCTTACATATTAGAGGTTAGATTAACTTAAGGTCAACATCGGTATGACTATAATATTGGTATCATCAAAGGCTTTGAGCATTCCATCATCAGATTTCCAGTGATATGGATGGTTGAAGAGTTGGAGACGATTGAAGCTTGTCCATTAAAGTGTGTAGATTTTCTATCTTAATATAAAACTAAGCACTGATTATATATGTGCGTAAGAGATGATGATTCAGACCTGATTTGAGTGCTGGTTCAGCATGAAATACATATATTGGGGATCATTTATCTTTTTCACATGTATGTGATCATGTGTTAGTTATATTGGATATAGCGAATGACTATAGGGAGC
This sequence comes from Epiperipatus broadwayi, assembly GCA_028023455.1. Taxonomy (NCBI): domain Eukaryota; kingdom Metazoa; phylum Onychophora; class Udeonychophora; order Euonychophora; family Peripatidae; genus Epiperipatus; species Epiperipatus broadwayi. The sequence goes on along the minus strand of JAQFVV010012485.1, from coordinate 3,795,398 downwards.
TTAAAAGTCTGGGTTCAAATTCCCTTTAATTACATGTAGATTAAGTATATACATTATGTTTGTTTTTTAGTATTAAATAATATTGTACTAAATAAATATGAAATTTTATTTGTAACGTGTTTATTCACAATATTTTTTTTATTTCTTATTTATAAAATTAAAAATTTTTTTTTCCCACTAAATCAACATTTTCTAAAGTGTTTTTTATTATAAATGCATTTTGATTAAATTAACGTTTTATAGCTGAATGATTTCATTCCCAGAGCAAAGGCTATTGCTTCTATAATTGTGAATTGATTTCTAGAAGTCCAATGTTTTTAAACGCATATAAATAAACTATAGTGCATTGCATAATATGAACACAGTTTAGTATTATTATTTATTAACAATGCAATATATTATGTAGCATCCAAAATTGTATAAGCATCATCACTCACTAATTGACATAGGTCTTAACCTTGAATAGTACATCAAAGAGAACTATCTTGAATACTAAAACAGTTATAAAATATAATAAACTTATTATAAAAATAGTATAGTCATTATCCAGATATAAAAGATTGTTGAGAATAAAAGAATTTCAAAGCTAGCCAAGGATGTTTTTTCTGGATTTTATTTTTGAGAGCCCCAAGTGATTATTTGAATTAATTTCCCAATGTTTTATTTTAACAAATTAATCTTAATTCTTCATTATATTTCAAAAAAATTTCAAATTATTTCTTAAAAATATATGGTAATAAATTAAATTCATTTTAAAAAATAATATTTCAACTTTACAAATACCATGGAGCCATTATGCAACATTTTGTTCCAAATCCCCTGCATTCAAATGTAGTGTATTATTGATGAACATTGATCGCAATACAATACATATAGATTATTGAACTGAAAATGGATAGCACTTTTCAACATGCATATATATATAATATACTTTATATATATATAAATAAAAATTTTAGTGTAAGCAAAATTTTAAAAAATAATAATAGTTATTAATAATAAATTGCAGAAGGGAATTGCAGCTATTGTTACTATATGAGTATTCATAAAGTATACAAACAATGGGTGGGCTGCTCACCAACATGCATTAGCCAGCATGAATTTATTGATTTTTTTTATTCTGACTTTAAGAACAAAAAACATCATGGTCTTTCTTTTCAGTTGCCTGATAGCTCTTTACTGAAATATAAGTTGAGTTTTCTTGAAGGCAGAATTAATGTGAGTATGAATGATGTTTTTTCTTCTAATAGATATTTACAGTCATGACATACAAAAATAAATCATGGCCCTCATTCCTAGGAGGCTATAAAGTTGACAGCCAAAACAGTATGGTTGATGGCTGAAGGTAGAGGGTGCTAGGTATCTCCTGATTGTGGACACAGGCTTCCATTTGATGACAATCTTTTATTTAGATAAGTACAACTGCAGATCACTTTCAAATTAAGTAATATTATAAAAATTGGAAAAAATGTCTCATATTAAATGGGGCAGTACAAAAAAGGTGAAGCAACAATTGATTTAAAAAGTGGTTATGTACTGTACTACAAAACAAAAAACATTGAAAGTAAAAGTGGATTAGGATTCATTATAAATGAAAAGTGGAAGAACAACACTGTGGAGATTGATGGTGTATCTGACAGTGGCAAGATTAGCTATTTAACTTAATAGAAAATATCAAATGAAGATAATTCAGTTTTATGCCCCAAACAAATTCTCATTGTGATGAAGTAGGGTATTTTTATAGGAATGTAGAAAAGGTTTTGATCAGACCAAACATTTTAAAATTGTCATGGGAAACTTCAATTCTAGAATTGGTAAACAATTTGCTGTAGATAAATTTGGTTATGGAGATAAAAATGAGAGAGAACATAGACTTGTGGAGTCTGCAGAAAAAGAGAAACTATATATATATATTGTAATGGAATGTACTTGCTGCATTCCATTTAAATTAAAGAATGAAGGCCCCAAACATTAGGAAAGCCAAATATAATGGAATGTATCTTTATATATGATCTCAAATGAAAATAAACATATGAACTTTTGTAACAATAATTATTAGTTAACCAAGCCCCTAACTTTGATACACCAAATGTAATGAATAATTAAACGAACATATTATGCTGACCACGTTGTGGTGTCCAAATGTAATGGAACATACTTTTACTCCATTATACCAATCATCAGTTAACTGGGACCAACAGTTTATGGTGCCAAATGTAATGGACAATATATCATATAAACATATTATACCTCAAATGTAATGGAACCTCAATATATGAGAAGAAAATAATGCTTCAAACATTGGATGATAAACGTAATGGAATATATATAATCTAAATGAATCCAATTGTTGAGAAAGCCTAATATACTAAATTATATGATTTAAATGAAGAAAGACAAAATTATCCCAGTTATATTTAAATAAATTATTTATATGCCCTTCCAACTAGCTATACATGAAATAAATCTAAAATCATACAGAGCAATGAGATCTATCATTATAATTTATTTTCAAGGTTGATGTGACTAACTAATCAAATATATATATCAGAAACAAAGGTAATTCTATTAAATCCAATATACACATCTAATTATGTAAATTTATGTATATCTAAACATATCAATGAATAATAATATGTGTAAGTGACCTAAAGACTAAACAATAAGTGAAATATGAAGTTATCATCTATTAAATTGTGAATTCAATTAATTTCATAATGACTCTAGCATTAAAAGTAAAATAAGAATAAAATATTTATACTCTTTCAAATAAATTACAAAGGCATTACTTATAAAACAAATAGTACTCCTTTATTTTTATATTATGGTTTAATTTTAGGTAATATCAATGTTTTAAATACAAACAAATAATATATATATATATATACTTGCAATAAGTATATATATTAAATATATAAAGACATATCTGTGCTTAACAAGTAGGTATCAATATAAATACAAATCCATATTTATATTTTTCAGATATTTAAAATAATAAATAAAAAAATATTATATACAGCAAATATATATAAATTATTGTTTTGGTATGCATAAGAATCATTATATAAAGTTAAAAAAAAATGGAAATAAATTAATAATAAAACAATTTTTATAATAAACATTTGCGAATAGAAATTTACTTATTAAAATATACATAACAACTCATATGCAACCCAAACTTATAAGCCATACTTTAAGATTTTAAATTACTTAAGTGTTAATTTTGACACCTATTAAACGTTTATTGCTGTTAGAAAACAAGATGCTTGAATTGAATATTTATAAAACGTTATATTTTTATAATGAAAAATAAAAGTAAACAAAAATATCGATCTCAAAAATATATTTATACATATAAAATTCTTTACTACCTTTCAAAATTCACTTGTTTAGTTTTCCTTCAAAAGTCAACTTATTCCTTGTTTTATTTCTTTATCCGTTTAATATTAGAATGCATTCTAGTTAAAGTGAAGAAACTATCACGTTAGAGAAAATTGTCAATTCTTGGATGTATGTATATTTTTATCCTTTTAAAATTTCTTTCCTTGAAAAATAAATAAATAAATTGAAATGTTGAATCCAATATATTAATTTTAGTTACCTCCAGATTATTATTAGATTGATCATTATAGATTCCAGATAGCTATGTCAAATTTCGGCTTCAAACGCGATGCAATTTGCTTAGTTTTTTCTTTTTAAACTGCCTTGGAATAAATGAAAGAAAATGGTGCAGCCTCTTGGCTGTGATATATCTCTATTAGCCTGTCATGATTTATGTATTTACCATAGAAATCTATCTTATTCCAATATTCTGAAGAATGGTAATTTCAAAGAAACAAAGTACAACAAAATTTTATCCTTCAGTTGGTTTTATTACTATCTTAATAATAATAATGGCCTCCTCTTGTTTTTGCTGTTGTTCCACGTGCTAGCAAATGCTGTTTTGAAAACCATTGTTACACATGTTTTATTTTAAACAATTAACATTAAAAAAAAAAAAAATATCAAGCATATATATAAAAAATATTAAATTGAAAATTTATTTGACAGCTTTAAAAATATACATAAATAATAATATTGCATTTTTTTAATAATCACTGCAAATAAAATAATTTTTTTATATAATCAACAATTTATATGTCTTCATTTATTTATAATAATTAAATATTCATAACGATGTACCATCAACATATAAATAAAATAATAACTTCAAACAATAACTATACCTAATAACCATAAACAATAATAATACTTCATATATAAACATCAACTCAAAGAGATTTTTTTTTAAATAACAAATGACAATTTTTAAAATATAGATAGACTTATCGATATTTACAATATATATATATTAGAAAAATGTTAAACACAATTGGACTTGGAAACATTCAAATAAAGTCACAGCAGAATTGGATTATATTTTAACTGTGATCATAGATTAGTAAGATGTAAGATACATGTTAATGTGAAACTAGAGGGAGAAAAATTAAAAAAATAATACTCACAATTGATATTCTTAATCTGCATAAACATTGCAATGAATTTAAATTAGAACTTGCAAATCGTTTTTAAATATTAACAGATTTTGAACATGATTCAAATTTGAATGAATTCAATAGAAAGCTGATACACTTTTAAAGACTACAATAGAGATAATTGGTACAAAAAAGCAACAATTGACCAGTAAAATTTCTTCTGAAACAAGACAATTTATAAGAAAAGAAAGAATATGAAAAAATATAAAATGATGCATTAAGAAGGATTGAATATCTCAAATTTTGTAAAGTGGAGTGAAAAAGTTGATAATGATATAAGAAAGTATAATTGTAAACTAGCAAGGAAATCTATAGAAGAGAATAAGTCTCAAGAGTGTATTTCTGCAATAAGAAAAAAATATAAAACTATTACCAAAAAGAGAGATGACATTATTAAATGGATAGAAGAGTTCTATCAAGAATTATATAGCAATAAAGAATAAGGAAAAATACTTCCTATAACAACTATATCGTCTGAATTGCCCGGGATTTTAAATGAAGAAGTGAGACATAATTAAAGGTGAAAAAATAGAAATTTTTGGGGCAAAGTTATATACCAAATGTCTAAATGATAAAAATTTACTAGATGATTGGAAGAATGCAGTATATTAATATTTTAAAAAGGTGATAAAGAAAATATCAGTATTTTATCAGTTCTATACAAAAAAATTTACCAAAATAATTACAACTTGTCTACAGAGGACTTTGGATTTTAACCAACCAAAAGAGCAAGCTGAATTTAAAAGTGGTTTTAGCACAATGGATCACATCCAGGTATTGAGAGGTTATAAAAAAGACCAATGAGTATGGGTTGTCATTATGCTTTGGATTTGAAGATTATGAAAAGGCATTTGAATGTATAAGCATTTCTTCAATGATTAAAACATTAGATGATCAAGATATAAACCCAGGATATTGTCATATTCTGAAGAATATTTATAAAAATGCAATAGCAATAATTAAATTACATAATGATACTAGGAAGATTAATATTAAGAAGGGTGTATGACAGGGTTACACCATATCTCCCAAACTTTTTATAGCAGTTTTGCAAGAAGTATTTTGTGGATTAAAATGGGAAGCTAAGGGAGTAAAAGTAAATGAGGATTTTTTAAGTCATCTAGATTTTTCAGATGTAGGTGCTTTTGCAAATAATGTTTTAGATCTTCAAGAAATGTTGCAAGAGTTATTAGATGAAAGTAAGAAAGTAGAATTTTAAAAAAATGTTAAAAATTAAAGTAATGTTCAATGCATTTTCTCAAAACATGGATTAATAATGATAAGTTAGAAGTTATCAACTACAAATATCTTGGCCAAATTATTATTACATATTATAACTGTATACATATAAGCCATTATATTACTTTCAAGTAAAAGTGAAAAAAATCTATAAATAAAATCAACCTCAAATAGAAATATATGGGAAAACAAATTAATAATTTTAAACTTATATAATGCACAGATGGCAAACTAATTATATAATTATTTAAAGTTAAAAATCTAAAAACAGGTTGATTGTAATATAAAAGAATTTTAAAAAAGCTGTTAATTAGTTAAAGTTAAAAATTATTTTTAATCTTAGAATGGAAATGATTTTCTATAATGATGTATCAGCAAACAGGCCTTTGGGCTCAGATAAGAGATAAATTAAAAAATACTAGTGATAAAATATTGTTCCCACTCTAAAGCAAGCTGGCCAATAATAATGGGAATGAATACATGGTCCACAGAAAAAGTCATCATCATCAATAAGAACAGCACCAAGCCAGGCAAGATCGATCCTGGAATTCGTTGATAAGAAATTCAAAATGATATAAAAAAATTTTGGCTAGATTTGGATTGCTCATGTTGATTTCATATTTATTTAAACATGTATTCATGTATTGTGGACCTCCAAAATATAGGGATCATGCAATAAATTAGTTTCCCATTGTAACGAGCACAGACAACGTTACATTATTTTTTTATTATTATTAAACATTAAAATAAAAGGTTCGCATTTAAAAATTTTTTTTTTTAAGACAGAAAAATTGTAAATAAATTCTACCTTAAACTCGTATATATATAAATCGCACAGATGAGAAAAATTATTAAAATAAAACTTTATTAAAGAAAAAGTATTTTAAAACTAAATTTTAAAAAGATTTGGAGATAAAATTATATCTTTAAATTTATCTTTAAATATATCTTTGGATTTGGAAAACAGGTTAATTAATGTTATGGAAATGATTATTTTAATTAGTCCAAATGAACAAGCCCTTGGGCATTTAAATGTATAAACAATGGTCAGATAGGAAAACAATAGAAACTTTTAGCAAATAAAAAGAAATCCCTATGGAAACGGACCTCAGCGAAAAGACCACCATCATCGATGACATAATGTTGAGTCAATCCTTAAGATTAATATAAAAGGAAAAGTTGGAAATTATTATGGATTATTAAGAGAGGACTGAGATGTGTTAAGTCAGAGAGTTGGAGGTGAAGGGATTGAAAGATGCACTTTCAATTCCTTCAGTTGTTATAAAAATGGAAAAATGAAACATCGCTTTTCTTATACTGAGTACAACAGGATCGTCGGGGGATTTAATGTGGATTCCAAATGGCATGCAATGAATAAAGAGGAACGTTGAAAAAAAAAATTGTAAGAACTTTAAAAACATTTTGAAACACTAAGAACTTTAAAATATAAACTTTCTCAGTCTTTAATTTATAAGAAATAGAATCCTATCTGACCAACGTTATTTATTAATTAGTTATAATTTTATTTAATGTATTTCTTTGTAAAATCATTTCCATTTAGTTTTTTTTTTTGTTCTTTAAGTTTATTATGATTTCTGTTTTCCGATAAATTAAAATATATCAATGTTAAACTTAAGTCGGGCATGAATGGCTGTATAGATTTGTAATGTTATATTAGGGGAGGGTAATCTTAGGTTATTTGTTTCATAGTTAAATTGGGTCAATGGATTGGATATATTGGTGTGGTTAGTAGATGTAATGCAAGATTCGCTACGGGCAGAATCGTTTGTATACGCCGCACTCACCCATTTGCCTATGGAAGGAATTATAAGTCGGAGACCGCAGTTCCTTTCTATGGAAATTTTTTTATTGCTCTTGTCAGATAGATGTATGTATTCCTATCTGATGAGAGGCAATTTCTTCTCTTAACTTTTTGTGCTGCCGTATTTCGTATTACATTGAATACATCGATATATCAAATGAATTGGCATTAGTTCGACTGCAAATTTTTGGCCTAAGGTTAAATAAGGATAGAATATTTTCTTTCAAATGCAAATCTATGTAGTCTATTCATACTCGACACTAAATAAAAATGCATTAAATTTAAGTTGTTTATAGATGCTTGCATGGATTGGTTATCGGTTAATTATGTTTTGGGTATTCATATTTGATCAAAATATATAGACATTCGATAAATAATGATATCTTACAGTGAATATCTAAAATGTATTTATTCGGATGTCTTTTAAGTTATTGGTGTCGATGCAAGCATCTTATACGTGAATGCTAATGGGTTACTTATAAATTTCCCTCTGCAATTGACGGTATCAATGACTTTATATTTTGATCATTTATGTTTATTTTGAAATGTCTTTAACCGTGAAATCTACGTAACCGATCTATACTCAACATGTTTTAAAACAAACTTTTTTAAAATCCATTTGTGCGAACTAATAATAGTATAAAATTTAAAATGTAAATTAAAAATCGAAAATAAAAGTTAAAAATAAAGTTAAATGTTAAAGTAAACATATTAAAATAAAAATGTTATATATATGTGTGCGTAAATAAATTTTTGTATGTTAATTACTGGCAGTGGCTTATTTTATTCCTTTTTATATATTCTTAGATAAGAATTTATATTATATTATTTAATCTCTGCTACTCCTTGAGCTAGTGACTTGGGCTAACGACCGGAATCAAAATTAAAAAAAAAAAAAATTTTTTTTTACTTACATATCTGCCTACTTTATAAATTTTTCTAGGTTCAAATATCTAGATGGCGCCCTGTAGTGCAGATCACATTAAGTCTTATTCTCCGGATCGTTACAACTGGCCACCCAACTTGGGCCGATCTATTAATAAAAACCACATATACCCTGAGTAAATTTCTTTTTTCAAAGAGAAATATTTTTATCTGTTACATAAGTCGTATACTTTAAATCTTATAAAAGCACTGCCAGAAAGAAATTGCACATATATTAAACATGAGAAAGTATAACTAATTTTAAACTGTATTTCGTTAAAAAGAAAGTCAAAAGGTTTCAATTAATGTTTTTTTTTGTTAATATATATTATGCTTTAACGTGTATAGGCGTGCACAGCCACGTAAGTTTATGATCGAAATGTGGTGCCTTACGATGAGTACCTTTGGGAATTATGTCAGTGTAACCCTATGTATGCATTTCAATCAGTCATAAATAAGTTGGTGGTATTTATAATTGTGCTGCAAATATACACGTATAAATCCATTATCTTTCAAAACGTATTTAGTTCAATGCAACCTTCTTAAATAAATAATTTAAATAATTTGCTTGTCATGCCATGTGTAAAAATAAAATGTATAAAAAAAAATAATAGAACTCTTGTGGGGAGGCAGTGTAGACGTGGATGTTCCTTAGGAAAATGATAGTCAACATTTTTTTTTGTATATAGTCTTTATACTAACCGAATGTTTTGTAAATTTTGTTAATCATGTACCGTAATTACTAACCCTAAGTAAAATTTTTTTTTTTGTTCATTTTTTTTAAGCAAGTTTACTGATATGTAATGAGCACAGACGTTAAGTCTTATTCTCCGGATCATTACACCATATTTGCACCAGCTGAGGTGGCCTCCAGAGTGATGCTTCCCAGAAAGCAGTAAACTATGGATTTATCTTCACCTAGTACAATATAAAATGGAAGTAACCTTGAATTGTATGAAGCATCAAGAACTGCAAAAATGGACTTTAATAAACCTACAGCATTGGAAAGTATGAACTTTTGCTTTAAATGAATATGAACATTAGTTATATAGTACAAACTTTTTCAAGTATTAATTTTAAGTGTCACTTAACTTTTAAAAGAAATCTCTATATCTTATCTAAGTAGAAATTTAAATTGTTATTTTTTTTATGTTTGCTAATATTATTTGCATTCTCATAAATTTCTTTTAAATTAATAATCTAAAATATGTGTAAAGGGCTGCATAGATTCATAAGATTGTTAGTCTAAGGTGTGTTAATTTTGGGCTAGTTTGTTAGTTTAAGATGTGTTAATTTTGGGCTAGTTGTTTCATAGTTAAATCAATGCTGGCAGATAGATGTACAGATGTTTTATGTCAATGTAATCTGGGTAGGCACATTTGGTATTCATTCCCTTGTGTCGCGTTAGCATACAGAGCATGATACCCACTTAAATGCATAGCCCAAAATCGTAGCTATTGTGTTGTCAATGGTCATAGATGTATTTCCTACACCATTGATTTTTTTGTACTCTGGTTGGGACAGTAAACTGGCAAAAACTGCTATCCCTATTTATAGAGCATCTCTTTAGATATATTTTAATTTGTTTTGTATCACCAATTGAGCAGTGGATCATTCCTGTCTATTGGTGAAACTTATTAAAGATCGTGGGGAAGATGCTCATTCCTTCCCACCATGATTTCTTTCTCTAATGATATCATACTACAGATGCAAATCCCTGTTAGCATGATTGTGTTATGCTAACAATCTCATTTTGCATTCATCACATCAGTATATCAGTAAGCTAGCATTCATTTAAACACAAATTTTTAGCCTGTTAAAAAGGATTGGTTTAGTTATATGTGTATTCTATGTAGCATATTTACACCTAGTAAAATATTAAATTTGTATTATATCTATTAAATGCATCCATTTGTGCATATACATAAATTAAATATATTTAATCGTTAATTCAGTTTCCAGAATATGCCTTTTTAATGTGTGTGCGGTAAAATAAAAATGTTTTGTTTAATTAATTTTTGGCAGTAATTTATTTATATATTTTATTAATATTTTTTTTAAATCAAGAACTAGAAATTTTAAATATTCAGAGTGATATTTTAAGCTCAGCTTCTTCCCGATCCAGTGACTGGGGCTTTTGGTTTGATAAAAGTTGAACCTCACCCATATGTATCTACTGCTTTTATAAATTTTCTAGATTTGAATAGCCTAGTGGCACCCTGGCATGGCAGATAGGTTTGTGAGGTTCTATCGACTATTATAATATAGAAACATAATTGATGAAAATAATCGAATTAAACATGGTTGGAATATTTTTGGTAGAAATAACTTAATATTAAAAGGAAATATGCCTACATGTTTGAAAAGGAAGATTTTTAGTAAATGTGTTTTACCAGTTCTTACTTATGTATCTGAGATTTGGATACTTAACAAAAGAGCAATAAAGAGACTTCAAATCACTCAACAAAGTATGGAGAGATAAATGTTAGAAATAACAAAAATAGATCAAAAACAAAATACATGACTGAGAGAACAAGCAAATGTTATTGATGTCATTGAAAGAATTAAGAGACTGTAGTTGGGATGAACATATCGCTAGAAGTGATGGTAACAGATCGACAGTTAAAATCTTAAACTGAATTCCAAGAAATTGTAAAATATCTAGAAAAAAATTATGCATGAAATGGATGGATGAAATAACAAGGTGTGCTAAGGTTATGTGAGAAGCTAGATTTCAGAGATGGATTGAACTTGGAGAGATCTTGATTCTGCAGTGGATCAATATTGGTTGAAAATGATGATAATGAATAAATTGAGGGGATATGTATTTTATCTTAGTGTCTACAAAAAATGAACTCCTGTATTTTTATTTTTAAAATAAAATAAGCAGCAAAATGCCTGACTTTCTTCACTATTAAATACACTTTGGCAAAAAAAAAAGTTCCAATAACTCTTTGCTTGTAAAAACATAAGACTAGTTTCTATCAAGAAATTATCACCTCTCTAATTACTTTAATGTTTCTAAATCAGTATTAACTTTAAATGTTCTAAAATTTTATAAAACTTTTGGCATTACTTTTACAAAATAAATTATTTTTATTGCATGTGGTAATCAGAGAAGGAAAAATGACTGCCAGAAATGATAAAAATTTTTGAATTTTAATGGATTTTTTGTTTATTTGCATTTTAGTGTAATATGAAGTTGCCTTCTCACAGATATCTTTTTGGTGATCTCTATGCTCTTTTTTTTGAAGCAGAGTCTCCCAATTAATCAGTGAATTCACTGATTGTTTTATTGTACATCTTTTGTACGATTTAACTATTTATTTAGAAAGCACCTTTATTACAATACTTTTTGTGCATGTTTTCTTTAAATTATCTTTTATTCAGATTGCTTGCCTTATCATGTGTGGTTCTTGCATCATTTTCTGTGATCATTGTGATAAGACAATTTTCCTTCTTAACCTACATCCTAACAAAAGTTCAGCTGAAATTTTTTGTACCAGCTGTAGGTGCTGAATGCAGATAAAGCTGTGTAGAAATGCTTCTTGTATGTTTAACATTTCTGCTCTACTGATCTTTTTCAAATTGAAAATGCCTTTTCTGCTAGACTACTCAATTATAGCTACAGAGACATATGTATTGAAAATTTTAAACTTTTACACAAAAAATCTAATAATATTACCTATTATTGTTGTTTCTAGAGATTCACGTTATGAAAATTTCTTCTTTGTAATCACTTCCTTTGCACTTGTTTTTTATAAAATTGTGCTTTGCCCAGTTTGAAGATCACAGTAATGCTAAGAAAATATTACCCTTTAATATGGCACAATATATTCCATTTGTACATGTTGCTATGGTTTATTCACTTTGGGTCGACATATAAATTTTTTTGATGATTAACTATGAACCGACATTTAGTACATTTTTTTTTATAAAACTTTGATATTCTCATTTATACCTGGCCATCATATATAATATAGGACAAGAGTTTTGGCTCTGAATAATCTATCACAAGGTGTATCTCTGACAAATGTGCAGCCATTATCACCTGAAAGCTTTTCCTGTCTATTCTAGAAATGGCATTTAACCCAATTTATTAATTGACTCTAACCTGAATCATTTGTTCCATTTTGTGGCTGTTGAGTTGTTCAGTGTCTTTGATTTTCTATCATATTTTTTATCCTGTCTGTAATTCTAGACAATGCATCTGCATGCTGAATTTGACTTCCTTTCTATATTCTAATATATATTCATATCCTACTAGTATTTCAATACAGCATAACATTCATGAGCTACAGTAGCGATTCTCAACCTGTGGTACATGTACCAATAGGAATGCATGAAAGATAAACTATTTTTGAAAAATTATATTTAAATAATTTATTCAAATAACGTAAAACTAGGGGGGAAAAATAAATTAAAACTATATTTCCATTATATCAATTAATGCCTTTGCAATAGACAAAATGTTCAGCCTTATTGCACTGTAGGTCACACACAATTTTATTATCATACTGCACATTGACTTTTATAGTTCATATAGGTCAGATTGGAGTTTGCTAAAGCAGAAATTGACAAGTTCTCAGTCCATGGGCAAGTCCTTCATATAATCAGTAAGGCATAGCAACAGCAATTTTTCAACATGTACAAGTGCAACTAGGTCTTATCTCAGAAATGTCAAATTAGTTTTGCCACCTGTGTATTTAAAAAATTTTGAATTGTGATTAAAGATTGTTTTTGATGCCATTTTTATTATTTAAATATTATTTTCATTTTATGCAGTTTTATATGTATTAAATATTCATTGAACTTGGAATTTTATTTGAAATTGTCCAAATGTTGATATTTCTTTTTAGAAATAGCTATTTTCTTGTATTTTACATACTTGTATTTTCTTAATCATTAAAATTTTGCTTCAATTTCATAATTCAAAACAAAGATGTCAAGTTGGAAAATTTGAAAAAAAATTTTTTTAAAAAAATATTGAAAAGTAAATTATTTAAATATTATTAACATTAAATATTATTTTATGGAGCCTTAACAGTCAAGTTTTTAATATTAATTAAAAAAAAAAGTTTCATAAAAAAAAAAAAAGATTCCATTTTACAAAAATAGAATTTATAAGAATGTATAAGTAAAATGCAAATATACATTTAATATATATATATTCAGATAATTAAAAAAATAAATCGCCCACATTGATAAATGATTAGGATTAACAAAAATTGACATAATACTTAAGAAATAGCTTCACAAAAATAGTAGCAACAATAATATTATTTCAAAACTTGTTTATCAAAAGTACAATGAATCCGAATTAGCCTTTTACTTGTACTGAAAATGAAATGGAACCTCAACACCAATGCATTTGCTGCACGACATAATCAATCCAAAATATGAAGCCATCTCTTCCTAAAAGATATTTTAAATCCAAACATATTTTAAGATGAAAGTCGCCAAATTAAAAAACTGTAAGCAATTAATGAGAGAATTTTTTAACACAACTGAGAATGTTTTAGAAGCTAATTATTATATTAGTTGAGAATTGCAAAGACTGACCATCCTTACATTATAAGAGAGAAATTGATCATAATAGTAGTAAGACGTTTTATTATTTGGCCCATTTTACCTACTAAATTAGATATTCCATTATCAAATATTGTATACAGGTGAATTTATAAAATGAAAGATTCCACAAATGATTCTCATTCAAAAATATGTCAATATTTTGTGTTGTGATTAAGTAAAAATACAGACATACCAAATTTTACTCAATTATTAATTTTTATACAATTTGAAACAGAAGAAAAAATTGCAGAGGCATATTTATGAAACTTCTTTTGGATTTACTGATGGAGCTCTGGCTTTTATAGAAAAAAATTGCAGCATTTTATTAAAGCAGATGCTCTTTAAACTTCTTTTACTAATTGATAACAAGTCATTCCATAAAGATTGACATTGTTTTGGGTCTGGAAAAGTTATAAATTTTATTAAAAACTGAACATTAATTTCACAGACATTTAGAATTCTATGTCAAGAAATGGGAAGTGAATATGAAACACTACTATTACACTCACAAGTCAGATAGCTATCCTTAGGCAAAGTTTTGAAGCTCTTTGAGCTTAAAAATTCAAGTTTTCCTTTGTGGGTTCTAAATTCAAAAATTTGATTGTCATGATTAGCATATCTTATTGTTACTCTCTCGGAAAATTAATGAATTACATTTAACTCTATAGAGACTAAACATTAATTTATTTAGTTAAAAACAATTACTGCAGCAATAAAAAAACTCAATTTAATAAAAGAATTGATTACAATAAACGCATATTATTACCACTTTCAAAAGGCTTCTTGGAGAAAAATACATTAAATATAATTCGCAAATTAGCTTCAGATATAAAAATCATTGCTTCTAATAATTTCAATAATATTTCCAGAAAATTATGAAAACAAAAATTGGCTTAGAAATCCAGATATAACAGGACTCCCCTCCCGCCCCCAAAAAAAGAATAATAGAAATTTCCTCTAACAGAGCGTTGATGGAAGATTTTAATAATATTACTCTTGTAAACATTTGGATTCAAAGAAAAAAATTGCAGATAAAGCTACTAAATTTTTTAATGTCAGTTTTCTCCAATTATTTATGCGAAAATGGGATTTTCAGTTTATATTTAAAAAAATTAAATTAATATTAGAATCTAATTTATGCTTATGCCAGATCTGATATTATGAAGTGGTCATTGATAATCGTGAGCAAAGTATTGTACAAAGTTTTGTTTGAAAAATTTAGAAGTGCCTTTCATTTGTTAGTAGACCCAAGATAAACATTCCATCTTGTTTGTGTGAAAATTTTAAGCCTTTACTTACTCATTTAAGTGAATTTCTTCATTAATTTCACTTTGTGAGAACTTTCAAATCCGCCAAAGATGAATTCCAGAAATCTGGATCAAAAAATAAAGTTTAAAAATAGATAATTTAGATGAATTTTCATTGCAAAAACGCAATTTGAACTCACCCCAGCTGTCAGTATCTGTCAGGGTACTATTACAATGCATGAAGAAGCCCAAGATTGGTAAATCCATGAAAAATAAATTCCATCAAGGACAAAAAAATTAACTCATGTAAAAATCATAATGATACTGGAAGTTTGGTAGATATTAGCACTAAAAGTACACAATCAAAGACAATCATGTTACTGAGGAGAATCCAAAAAATCATAAAATTTCCAACAGAAATTGAGGGAGTTACAAGCTCCATTGTGGAATACAGTAATTCTATATCATTAAAATTTAGGAAATACCACTAAAGATAGTGTTAAACCACAAGTGACTGGTCTTCCTCAAAATAAGATGGATTTGAACCAAACAAGCACCATAATTCATAGTCCAACCTCCAAAACAACATTAGGAAGAACTGCTAGTGAGGTTAAATCTCAAAATAAGCAAATGGTAATCAAAAAGACATTCTCAAGAAAGGAATTCAGGAATAAAACCCACAGAGGCATCAGCAAATGTTAGCAAAGCCAGGGAATGCTCCAAGCAAGTGAACATAGAAACTGCAAATGCAAATGTTTGAAATGTTATCTCAGTTCCCCCATTGACAAATACGGCGATGTCCTCTCCTACATGAACCTAATATCTAAGCAGAGTTCTGAAGCAATATCTTATGCTGACTCTCTTAGAAGTGGTAATGCAGATGTCTTTGCCTAAAGGAACTATTGATAACACTGCTCTTAATCCTGAGGACTATGACATTGTCAGTATGGAATTCAACAACAGAATTCCAATCATCCTGTTTAACTCTCTTGTGAACTATAATAGTAAATGCTCTTTGATTCTGACCACCACAAATAGAAAATGCCAGCTTTACCAGTTCCCAACAGATGATTTTTTCCTGTTGATTAAATGTCAAAAATTGGAAGATTCTATAAAGTGGGTTTTCCACCACCCGAATGGTCGATACTTTATAGCCGAATTTACAAATGTCCTGTAAAAGGAGTTATTCAGCAGGAACCAGGTTTTTACTGACAGGTACTTGGTGAAGGTTGACATGTCCCAAATTGATCCACGGGACAGTGAGAAACTGTTACCTGAACTTTGATGGTCGCAACTTGCAAAAATTGCTCCAAACCTATGGTATCATCATGTCATTCCACTATCTGTCTGAGAAAAGATCAAGAATAAATAGATCAGGTGCATTCACACTCAAGCTGACTCCTGACATATTGCCCATGGACATGCTGCCAGTCTTAGAAGAGAGAAAAGTGCCCTCTTTTGTTTCCATTAGAGATGCAAGACCATAGTGCTTTGCAGGTGGCGAGTGCACCCACTTTAGTGAGATTCTACCCTAGGAAGATATGCCAAGATTGTAAGGCTAAGAACAGCAGAAATCGATACTTTACAGTTGAATTTACAAATGTCCAGCAAAAGGAGTTATTCAGCAGGAACCAATTAGTTTTTACTGACAAGTACTTGGTGAAGGTTGGCATGTCCCAAATTGATCTACGGGACAGTGAGAAATTGTTACCTGAACTTTGACAGCTGCGACTTGCAAAAATTTGCTCCAAAACTATGGTACTATCACGTCATTCCACTATCTGTCCAAGAAAAGATCAAGAATAGATCTGCTCTAATACAAGTGCATTCACAAATCAAGATGGCTCCTGACATATTGGCCACAGACATGCTGCCAGTCTTAGAAGAGGGAAAAGTGCCCTCTCTTTGTTTCCATTAGGGATGTAAGACCGTAGTGCTGTGCAGGTGGCAAATGCACTCACTTAGTGAGATTCTGCCCTAGGAAGATATGCCAAAATTGTAAGGCTAAGAACAGCAGAAATCACAAATGTCAAGTGCAGGTAGAGGAGACAAATGGGATAAGCACGGCTAATCCACATGAATCGGAAAGAAGTTTCAGTGGCTATAGCAAGAAAGATCTTGCCCAAAAGACAGCAGTGGCAGTCCAATTCCCCAGTAGAGAATGTTTTGGATAAAGAAGTCTTGCTGTTGAATGTGGAGACCCTATCACCTCATCAGTCATGTTATTAACATGGAGGATGATTCTACCGGTTTGACAATGGGGTAACAAGCCAGTAGCAGCCTTCTAATTCACTAGTGGTGTATACAAACAAGAATTCCAATACTAGAGCAGTTAAAAGAAAATCCCATGATTCTTCCATGTCGCAAGCTGATGAAATGCGTAATTTAACCTGACAAAGATACGGCTGAATTATTAGACCATGCCTAATTTAACCTCAGACGAAGATGCAGCTGAATTATTAGACCTTCCCCCAACAAATAAATACAGGCCTCAAAGGAAAAAGCTGGAAAGAAAGAAATCAAGGAAAGTAGCAGTTCAACTAAATACATCTGGAATGGTTCAGGTCATTGTGCTGAACTCAACTTCGTAGCCAGCAACTAATGAATCAGGCAAATTTTTGCCTGTACACATAGACCAGGTTGAATCATTTCTACAGGGTGTAATGCTAAAGAAAATGGAGATGGTTCATCAGTATCTAGAGACAACACAAGTGTCTAATGATCCATGGAAGGACCAATAGTCTAGTCACTGGTCAATTCTCTGTAAATGAAACTGAACATTGGTGGAGTAAATGTGTAGGGAGTAAACTCCCTTGACAGAATCTTTGCAATCAAGCAGTGGCTAAATAAATCTCACCTTGATATCATCTGCTTAAGTGAGACTAAGCTGCATAGGAACTAAAATCAAGATTCATATCCTTGCCAATTTGGAGTCCTGCAGACTCAGCCCACTCAGGCATTGCTGTTTTAATTAATAAAAAAATGAATTTGGATCACTCAAGAACTTTGTATATGGACAAACCTTATAATTTTAAAATTGACCATTAGCAGTTCCACATTCATTCTAATCTAGGTTTATTTGCAGGGGACTCCGAGATGGCCTTTTTTCTTAACATGATCAATTATACTGTAACCACAATGGTGTTGCCAATAACTTCAACATGGCATACAGCAAATGTAGGTACAAATTTGCTGTATAAATGTATACAACAGATTAATCCAGTGCTGCTGAGTGGGGAGGGCTGCTTTCCTGATGTCTTTATACTCAGCAGCACCGTTCATTAATAGACCTGCTTTTTTGGCCAAAGCACTCTATCATGTACTTCATGCCAGCTTTGAACTGGTTCCTTTCACAGACCCCCTGGCCATGTTGTCTCTGAAAAGATCAGATCGTGTCTTCTTCCACAACTAATGTCTAGTATAAGAATGCTAAATAAGGCCACCACCCCTGAATGGACTTTCTCAGAGGCCTATATCCTATTTCTCAAGATAGGCCTTCTGAAGTTATCACCCATCCAAGCCTGGTCGTCCTTTGTGGGGGTTTTGAGTGCATTGATCAATACATTTCCCAGTCACATCAAGGGGTCAATCAAGCTACTCAGGGAGTTAGATGACATTGGCAAGATTAAACACCTTTCTTCAGAGGACATGATTACCAAACACAGTAAATCTCAAAAGCCAGTATAGGGACAGGAAAAAGGTGCTGGCGAGTCATATTGTGACTAAGAGAGCCAAACTCTTCCTGTCCATGCAGCACGACTGAACACAAAGCTACCTTCACTGGGTGATTGGTGCTAAGCATCCTACACTTTTCACGGTTACCGTTGACAAATGCAATTTTGCAGGTGAAGGGATGTTGCAGAAGATATACCAACCCTTTAAGACCAAACTGCAGGATCACTCATTTTAAATTGGTGATTGCTGGACTGAGGAGCAGAAAGTTGGTGATTATGGGATTGCAGAGATACACATTAATCAACCGCTGCTGAACTATCTAGATAACACCCATCCGGGCCAGCATCGGATTCCCAGATTCACTTTTGTTCACCTGTGCAGGTTTACGGCGCCTGTGGTACAAGTGATTCAGGTTCTAGCAGGACAGTTCTAGTCCATCCTGGACATGTACCCAATTGCCCTCATACCTTTCATGAAGCATGCCATCTCTTCTTCCCTTCAGAACATCAGGCTAATTTTCATGATACCTCCCCTGATGAAGACCATCAAGTCAATGGTCGAGGACCCAGAACATCCTGTCCAAAATTTTCAGCACCAATTTGCTGCAAGGGCTTTTACTGGGAGTGCTGTGGGGAAGTCTGTTCTCCTGGTGGAACATGTTAGAGCCAAAGCATTTGCCCCATATTGTCCAGTTGGACTTCCAGGCCACCTTCAACAGCTATGCCAGTTCAATTACTTGCTGTCTTCAGGCATCACGGGTTTCCATTGGTGTGACAGGATATTGCCAACTTGCTTCTGAACAGATTGATTCATATCTTGTTAGATAGCTCTCTTGCACAGGATTTCCAACCTGCCTCTTAGCACCTTGTGCTTTATTGCAAATATTGAACCATTGCTCAAAGGGATAGAGGACAAGTTGCCTGGTGTTTTTTTTTCCGGCACTAGAGGTATTATATCATATATCTTCTACGCGGATGATGTAACTGTCATCCTACCGTCGGTCAAGCCTCTTATTATTATACCGAGTGCTGGATGAAATTTGCAGAGTTCAATCTTAAAGTGAATCCAGAGATGGCAGTCATCTGGAGTATCTATGGGACCAAGAAACTGATGAGATTCTCTGGGCAGCATGTTTTCTGGGGTTTCCCATCTTGCTCTCTAAATTCCAAATGAATCACCTGATTTTGAGAATGCTGTTACACAAAAATGAGGACTGTTACTAACTTGTCCTGTCTACTTGTCCCTACCTGGTAAGGTAACAGTCAAATATGTTGGTCTTCCCATGGATTGCTTACTTCCTACCAATAATTAGGCCGACCAAGATCTTTCAGTCCTAAATTCAATATGCAGTATCTTTCAGTCCTAAATTTAATATGCATGAGACTGCTGTGGAAAAAGTCGCGAAAAGCACCATCTGCATCAGTCTCGCAAGACTACAAAACCCAAGGAACAGAATGGCCTAGAGACTACAAAAACCCAGGGAACAGAATGGCCTTGTTCTACATGCTACACATGTGCTATACTTAGAGAATTTTCTCCACCAAAAGTGCAATGAGAAAACTGGAAACTGAAGAGATTAGTAGCTTGTTTGGGCCTACGGTCACTCTACCCCCAAGATCCAGCAAATGGCTCCTTGAAATGGAATATTACATTGGAATGTTTGTGCAAATCATAGATCAACTTCCTCCAACTAAAAAAAAACATACTGGGACTCTTTCCCAAATCAGGAGAGAAACCTTAGTCAAAATTAATGAACTTTCTAATAAAATACAACCTGGAAGTTACCAACCAGCCAGTTTCTTGAGGTGCAGAGGGGTCATAAGAATGTTGTCCTGTGTGCTATGCCTTCAGGAGGTGGAAACCGCTGTTCACATTTCTTGTCTGTCCTCATTTAGCACTATGGACATCCATTAGGCCCCGTTACACCTCTTTCCTTAATGAGTCAAGCCATTATGAATGGAGTTTTCATACAAATAAAGCTGACAATTACTGTGCTGTTTGTGTTCTGGATTACTAGATGCATAATGATATTCCGGCCAAAGCTGAAGTCCCCGTGAGAGCAATAAGAGATTATCGCTGTGAAAAGTAGTCTTATTGTGCCTGCTAATGTTTGCTGACACATGAGGGTTAATTTCTTGGACTCAAAATATCTTTATTCCCAAAAATCTCAAATGCATGTTTGGATATTGTTCCTCTTCCTACAGGAACCTCATGCTATAGCAGCCAGGTGCCAATCGTAGAGAATGAACACTCTAACTCATGGGAGGTGCTCACACAGTGGCGGCTCAATTTTTGAGATAAGCATGTGGTCCTCAGCCCAATGAAAGTATACATCCTGTTTCAATATTCAGGTGACACTGAATAGGGACATGGGTGATCAAGTGGCCTTTCACCTTAAGGGTGGTAAAATCATTTGTGATAATGTTACTCTTATGACCATTGTTACTAATGTAATAATAAATATCTCTTAATAAAAAAATCTGATATTAATGTTTGTAAAATAAGCTCAAGATTCTCATTAATTTTGTTTTTTTATGTAGCAATTTCAAAATTGCTAGCAATAATAAGATATTTTGTTTCTAACTGAATGTAATATTTAACTATTACGGAAATTGTTTTAATTACCAAAAAACTAAAATAGATTCTTTTATTTGTATATTTTATTATGATACAATACTTGAAATACAGGCATTCTTCATACATCTGGAGCTTAATTGTAAATATAGAGGATTTGACACAAACTTTCAAGCACCGTTCAACTATCCACACTATCTCATACCACTGATACACATGATCACACGTGTAGAAAAGATAATCACCAATTCACATATTTCATGCTGAACCAGCACTCATCAGTTGGTCATCTCCCATATATATATATAATCAGTGCTCTTTATATTAAGATAGCAAATCTTCATATGTGAATGGGCATGCTTCAATCTCCAACTTTGAACTCTTCAACCATCCATACCATTAAAAATCTGATGATGGAAAACCCAAATTCCATGCTGATGCCAATATTATGAAGCAAAATTTTTTATACAGAGTGGTAGTATGGAAAAAAATTGATATTCTTTGCAGTGTACATAGAACGCCAAAAAAATTGAATGTCGCAGAAATATAGTGATTGGGTGTTGGTTTGGATTTCATCCAGATTATTCCGCACTGCTTTGCAATGGTATCCTAAATTGCTATTAATGTCTTGAATTCAAAGTACTGCTATTAATATGTCTGGAATTCAAAGTATATTTCCTTATTCAGCTAACTGCAGTTTCAGTTCTCAAATATTTTTTCTCTTATATACGAGATGATTAAATTTGGTTCCACCCAATACTCTTTCTTCTGTGATCAATAAAATGTAAGGTTTTTTGACAGCAATTATTTTTTCACATTTATTTCTGAACTACCCACCATATCTATTAATTTCCTCTAATGCTCATGTATTCTTTTTTTCAAAAAGCTGTACAATTTATTAAATCTAACAATGCCTATAACTACTTGGTTCCGAGGATATAGTCAGATCTCTTGGGCTGGCATTTCCTCGTCAGAGATGCAGTTTACTGATGTTCCATATGCATTAAGCTTGGTTCTGAATTTTGCAAGTTTTTAATGATGCTTCAAAAATGCTATGAGTATTTTATCAAAGTATGGAATCATGCTCTCCATGCCTTGAAATAATATTGTATCTATTTTTGCCTGGAAGATATTTGGTAGCATTGATGATTACAAATTAGGGAGTATTGATGAATTACCAATGATAATCCATGGCAATTAGATTTTCATTAAGTTATATCATAATTAAAAGTTCTGGAGGCTTCTTTAATGACCAGTTTGTTGAAATCTTATATTAAGATCCAATACTGCAAGGCTTGATGCTATCCAGCACGTTACATTAAGAATAGAATATACATTTTTGTTTTGAGTTATGCAATAAATGCTGCAGATATTTACTTGTCTACTAGGTTTTATCATAACAATAGGTATTGCTCATTTCCAGCTTTTGAGTCGGCACTAAGTTTTTGACAAGTTTGTTTTTTGACATTTGTGCAAATAGTACTTTTCTGAATTTGCAAGTGATTAATTTAACTTGGCCACTCAGTACATCCAACAGTTAACTTTTTATCTTTACTTCGTATGTAAACTGGGGAAATATATTCCAAATGTTTTTCTATCATGATCTTTTTAACAAATGGAATTTCTATATCTAGGAGTTTAAACTAATCCCTCTTAGTTTATCTTTCATTTTACCCTTATGTATACTAAAAGATTCAGTGTATTTCTGAATTTGCAAGTGATTAATTTAACTTGGCCATTCAGTACATCCAACAGTTAACTTTTTATCTTTACTTCATATGTAGACTTGGGAAATATATTCCAAATGTTTTTCTATCATATTTTTAACAAATGGAATTTCTATATCTAGGAGTTTAAACTAATCCCTCTTAGTTTATCTTTCATTTTACCCTTATGTATACTAAAAGATTCAGTGTATTTCTGTTCTCATAATTTTAATTGGATTCCTAACTATATTTTATGTTGATAGCAGTTTTCTTTAGATTGGATATTCCCTTAATGTAAGCTTTTTTTCCAAATCCTCAAGTGCTATCAGAAATATTCATGAACTACTAACATTTCAATAAAAACTGTCCAATTAAAGTTTGTGACATTATGAGTTGAACTGCTTAATTATCAGTAGTATTTTATATATGAGATTCAATTTTTCTTGTTAGACGTTGGAATTTATTTTCCTTCTATCTTATCTTCTGCAGACCTCGATTAAATATTCTATACCTTCTCACCTTTTACACTGATATTTTCTCCATTTACATATCTGAGCTATGTTTCTGATGTCTCTGCTGTATAACATTTGAACATTACTTCTGTCATTTACTTTTTCATCATTTTGCTTTAAAGACTTGTTTGTTGGGATTCAGGGTTTTTTCATTTATTTGGAATATTTTGGATTGGCCAACCTCAATTTATGGCCAATCTAGGTCAAATCTCAAACATCTAGAAATTTCTAAGTTTTACTGTCACATATTCCCCCATAACACTACTCAGGAAGAGCATCATCAATGAACTGGTCATGTATGCAATTTATTGCTAGTTCTTTCAGTGCTCATCATATTCAGGAATCTCCCCAGCTTGTTTATGATTTTAAAAATAAGCAGATTATTAGAAATGAGACATTTTATAATAGAAAAGTTAAACAAGCATTTGCAATATTTATAAATAAAATAACAGAGAATTATATACATAAATTAATAAAAATTTGTTATTTATACTAAATAAATATAGTTGATTAAATGGCTGTTATTTATGTTGGATATCTGTTAACATTCATAAAGCTTAAAATTTGTGTTTTCTTTATATGTATATATTCAGTAATAGTTTGTTGGACCAAGTTGCCACCGTTTATGTGCTAAAGCACATAAAAATGCCGTTCCCGCGGCCGACATGTTTGAACCTGCATTTACTATAATACATTTTTGTGTTACAGATTGCAGGCTGCTTTGTCGCATTGCAGTACAGCATGCATGCGAACCCGCATTTACTATAATGCATTTGTGTTGTGTTATAGATTGCAGGCCGCTTGGTCACATCACAGTAAATAAATTTTGCAAATTCGCACACTTCATACAAATTTTTATGGCTTGATGTGAAGGTGTATTTGAATTTTATGAAAATGTTTTTTTTATTTAACTTTTTTTTTTTAGTATTGAAATATTGCGATTTTCTTAAGTAATAATTATCCGACTCTTTACACCATTCTGTATTGAAGTCCACGAGACCAACAAATGGTGCAGGAAATCGCACATCTCGTTCGATTCTGTTATTTACCAGCAACAGAATCAGATGCCGAGTCATATTTGCAAACAATCAATGTGCTTCCACATTCGAAGAAATGTGATTGTGATGCCGAGTCATATTTGCAAACAATCAATGTGCTTCCACATTCGAAGAAATGTGATTGTGGATCATCAATGAAGATATTCTGTTGTAAAGGAACAGCTCAATTTCGCTGTCTGTTGCATTCATGCAAGCGAACATGTTCCATTCGAAAGCAGAGTTGGTTTGAAACCTCAGAATACCGTTAGTTCAAGCTTTACATGTTATATATTACTGGAACCGCGAACAGCTGAGTATCCAAGCTGTCCAGACAGAACTGTCGATCGGAAGAAGTGCCATCTTACATTGGGTCAATGGCTTGTGGGAGCTGTTCTGAGAGTTTGGCAGCTCGAGCATGCTGTCAAATCAGCGGGCCCGGTTTGACAGTTGAGGTGGATGAAACTCTCTTTAGCAGGAGAAAAAACCATCAGGGAAGAGTAGCCTCAACAGTGGATTTTTGGGGGAGTGTGCCGTGAGACACGTGAATGTTTCTTGAAGTGTGTTCTTTGTCGATCTGCATCCACACTTTTGCAGGCCCTGAAAGTCATCAAGGCCGGATCGACTATCTTCTCAGTCTGTTGGGTTATAAGTCTGCTGATCTTGAGGTGTCAGGGTTCCACCATGTGATAGTGAATCACAACTACAACTTTGTGGACCCTTCCACAGGCGCTCACACGCAGACCATCGAGCGACTTTAGGGCCTTTTAAAGTGGAAAAACAAGAAACGTGAAACTCACCATCAAGTTCTTCCCAACTACCTTGCAGAATTTATGTGGCGATGTCTCCACAAGGATGAATGTTTTCCTGGCCATCCTTTTCAGAGATGTCTTTGACACGGCACTCCCAATAGGATTTTATAAGTAGCATTTGAAGTCGAAGTGATTTTGAATATTTTTAATAGTTGTTGTTCTTTTGACTTTTCTTCTTACAAATGTTTACATTTTGTAATGTTTATCTAACAAAAATTTCCTTTTTGTTTGAAATTGTTCATGTATTTTGAAGATATTTAAGATTTGTTGTTGTCCGATTTAAAGTATTCATTGGTTATTTGGGTAATAGTTTTTAAAGTTGTTGCTCTTTCATTTTAGTTGTTGTTATTGTAAAAAACTCAACAAGCATATTGTTTGTAATACTTTTTTTAATTTGTTGTTGTTTATAGTTTAAAAAAGAAAGGTTAAAAAGTTTTACTTTTTTAAAATAAAAAAAAAAAGCGGGGAACACAAACCAACAGCAATAAAATTGCAAATTTTTATTTTTCAATCTAAAAAAAAAAGCATATTAAAAAAAAAAGCTTAATGAGTTTAAAGCCATTTTAGTATTTGTTGCTGTTTCTCTGTAAAAATGAAAATGTAAAACAAAGACTAAGAACTTTTACTTTTTGTTCCGATTATGAATTTTTAAATAACATTAAAAAAAAAGGTGTAACACAAAAAAAAAAACTAAGACATAATCAAATTGAAAATGGGTTTTTCAAAAAAATAGCATGGTGAGCATAAAGGCTAACAACTTTTAATTTTTGTTGCATTATATTTGAAGCAAAAAATAGCGGTAATACAAAAATATCCAGTAATAAAATTGCAACCCTAAAAAGCATATTAAAAAAAAAAGTTTAACGCCATTTTAATATTTGTTGCTGTTTCTCTGTAAAAATGAAAATGTAAAACAAAGTCTAAAAACTTTTGCTTTTTGGTCTGATTATGAATTTTTAAACAGCAACAAAAAAAAAGGCATAACATACAAAAAAAGACATAATCAAATTGAAAATTGTTTTTTCTAACAAATAGCATGGTGAGCGTAAAGGCTAACAACTTTTACTTTTTGTTGCCATTATTTTTTAAGGGAAAAAGTAGCGGTAACACAAAAATATCCAGTAATAAAATTGCAATTATACCCCTTTTTTTTAAATACCCTAAAAAGCATATTAAAAAAAAAAAGCTTAATAAGTATAAAGCCATTTTAATATTTGTTGCTGTTTCAAGAACTTTTACTTTTTGTTCCGATTTTTATTTTTGAACCAAAAAAAAAAGAAGCAGTGTAACACACAAAAAGGCTAATAAAATTGAAAATTGTTTTTTAAAAAAAAATAGCATGTTAAAAAAAAAAAGCCGTATATCTTTAAAAACATTATAGTACTTGTTGCTGCTTCTAAGTAAAAATGAAAAAAAAAGACTAACACAAAAAAAAACCGAATAAAATTGAAATTTGTTGATTTTATTTTACATTTGTTGATGTCATTTCATTTCATTTGTTTATGTTAATAAAAAAAAAAAGATTATAAAACACGATTTTGGTATTTACTTTTTTTTTTTTTGGATAACAAAAACCACAGCAAAATGTTTAAAGTCAACGGCCTAGGAATGTTCACATATTATAGTTTTGGCATGATAATGGCGCCATCTAGCAACATCTTTGTCCAGCAAACTATTACCGAACATCTACTTTAAGTTAATTAGTTTTAAACCTTCTTCAGTAATAGATTACTGCTTTAAATTATTCATAATTTAAATTCTTGAAATTTCAAAAAGTTCTTGCATTATCAGATCATTCATTATCAACTAAGATCCAGCAGTCAAAAAAAAAAGTGCTGCCAATTAACACAAAACAGAATGCAATGAAAAGCATGGGAATAATCTTCAGATATAAAGATACTGTTCTGAAAATGAACATTGCATTTATTTAAACTATTATTATGGTATTTTTTAGAAATAATTTAGTAAGAAAATGATCAAGTAAGTAGTCAATCAATCAGGGCCTAAATTTCTGTTTGAGGCATAAATGTTTTACATAGAATTATCTTATTTTGGTCAAATAAATTTATTTTGTGAGTAATGCTCAGAAAGGTTGAAAGTGGGAAGAGTAAAAAAAAAAAAGGATCATTTTAATGTGATAGATGTATTCTATCCCAATAACGTATGGTATTTAGAAAGATATAGCATTTAATAATAAAATTGATAAATAATATAAATGTATAAGTTTTTAAATATTATTCATCAATAAAATATATAAATACAGACGGAAATACTGTCAATTTCAGAGTGAAAATGTAGTTTATAATACTAACATGATGAATCCAAAAAATCTTCAATCATTAATTGTCTCAATGATAGAGATTCATATAGTGAGGGAAGTTTAGTTAATGAATATTTTACTTTATTAATTGTGCATTTTAGATATAAATATATATATTTTCAATACTAAACAAATGAATTTAACATCAGAAATATATACAATTTGCTTGAAAATAATATACTTATAAAAAAGTTCAAACAAGAGTAATTTATTTTATATTATACTGAGTTTCAAATTTATTTGTTTAGTAACATCAAACTAACAAACAATGAAAATAAACTACAACAAAAAATTCAGTTTCTTGACACTAATTTTATTTTCTTTTCTTGTTGTATTTTACTCCAAACAGTACAGTGTGCAACACCACATAATGCACATCCAAACTAAATACTCATTGAATTTTAATTTGCACTTGTCTTTTTAACTTCAATTGTAGCTATTATAATAGATATATTAACCAAATTTTAAATTTTGATTTTTCATTTATTTTTGTTATACATATGTATCTGCACTTTGAACGTTTCTGCAAAAATAATAATTTAATGCCTTAATGAATTTAATTTTTTTTAATAAAAAAAAAAAAAAAATAGTAATAAAATTTAACAAATAGTAAGAATATTCATTTCCTTGACATTTTTTTTTTTCTGTCATCTAAAAGGAAATGTAATTTATAACATTTATAATAGACTTCACCACTCTAATCTAGTCTAATAGCTATCGTTTATTTTATGCGGAAACGATCAATGTGCATAAGATAATCTGTACATATACATATATGTAAGTGATGCATTACAAAGCAAGTAAGTCAGCCCTTTACCAGAATCCATGATAATGTGAAAAGTAAATAGTAGGGCTGGAAATTATTATTACATATATATGTATATAAATATATAATGAAAAACAAGCCAGGGTTTTCTGTAATTATAAGAAAAACTTAAATGTTCAATCTATTCCAATACACAATAGTATATTAAAGAAAGAATTTTTTTTTCTTCTTTTTTTTTCCTGATTAATTACTTTGCTCAGCTAGAATTGAACAATGGTGCCATCTAGGGGATCAACAAGTAACTGTCTGGGAGAGGAAAAAATGCTTTTTTTTTTTTGTCAGACTTATTACAATGTTAAATCATAAAACTATAAAACACCAACTTCTTTTTATGTAAACTCTAAAATACTCTGAAGTAACTTCAATCTAAGGACAGATCACTAAAAAAAAATGGCTTTTATTCAAGGTGAAATCAATTCCTAATAATGGCAGCTAATTATGCTTAATATGAAGAAATTGTAGCAAATTGGTAAATGGACAATTAACATATATATATTTGCATTGCCAAACAGGAAAAAAACTTTTACTCCGTGATGAGTGTTTAATAAATTCAATTAATGCTTATAAGATGGCCAAGGATGTAGGAATTTGGAACCATGGCTATGTCCCTCATTTTAGTATCTGCTGAAGGAGTAAATTTAATAACTTTCCTTCTCATTTCACCACCCATAAATAAAAGTAAGAATTTTTTGAAGGGGAAACAAAATCATTATCATTAATATTAGAGAAGAATAATAGCCTCTCACAATCAATCAAATGTTTTTAATTGCTCTTTCTCTTTTTAAATAATTCCATTAACTTTGCTTATTTAATTACCTTATAAATAGTGATAAAAAATGAGTTATAGCAATAATAATAGTAGCAAAAAAAAAAAGCAAGAATCAATAATATTAATGCTTAATAATTTACTTGATTTACATATTGTATATACTTTTAAGTTAAAAAAAAAAAAAAATTTAAACCAAAAAAAAAAAAAGTCAAATTGAATTATTCATTTTTATTTCTTGAAAAAGCTATCTGTCCTTGGTAGTTTTACTCATATTTGGAGGAAATGGAACTCAAACAATAACTAAACAAAACTAAAAATCTAAAAGTAATAATAATTAATATTATTGTTTCTGTATGGACTTATCAAAAATAAAATTGTAATAATAGTAATAATAGATGATAATGAATGGAAACCACTTTATATTACTTTTATCTTCAAGTTGTTTTTGTCTAGTTGTCTGTTTATTTTTACTCTGGTTATTCACGTTTACAGATTAGGAAAGAGAAGATGAATCAACTACACACCAGCAGGGAAAGTTTCTCAAAATCAACTAATTAAATAAAATGAAATGTCGCCTTGGCCAGCTGTGTATAAAAAGAAAGGGGAGAAAAAAAAGCTATTATATATAAGATAAACATTACGCTATGCCCCATATATATATACATCTTTGAGTACATAGTACAACCATGACCATGCTACAAAGATTTGTGGCCATACTTCGCTGGCTAGTTATTTGATTTTTTTCTTCTTTATACCTTTCCGGTTTCTTTACCGGTCAAGGGTGTCATGATGTGTTCCTATTCTTGCCTTAGTTTTAATGAATCCCAGGGATTAATAGAGAATTAATCATCAGAGGAAGACAGGAAAATATATATATATAAAATAATAAAATCAAATAAAATAGAAACATTCTACAAAGAGAAGTCATATCTACTTCTTCGGGGTTTTAACCTGGAGATGAATCATCATCTCTTTTTGGTTTTACTCTTTTTTCTTTTTTATCTGCTTTAAAAAAAAGTATACTTTTTTTTTTTAATATATATATAAATGAAAAATTTGAAACATTTCATTACACACCCAAATTATTGAAGTTTTTCCTGTACAGACAATCATCCTTACAATAAAAAGGATGAAATAATAATAATATTAATACTTCTTTTATTCTTTCTTTTTTTTAAATCAGTATATTAGATTACTAATACAGATTCCACCTAATTAAAATTTTCTAAGTGGTATCTTTCCTGGTATTAAAAAAAAAAAAACAATTTATACGATTTTAGAAAGAAAAAGGGAGAGGAGAACATACAAATTTAAAAGTAACAACACACAACAGACGAGTCTCTATCTTGTTTTCTGCTCTTGAAATGGCTGATACCTTTATAATAGTCATATATTTCACCATAAAAATCTGGAAAGCAAAGCATTCAGTACTTCTTATAGAGATCTTTCAAAAGAATTCATCCATTTTAAAAAAAAAAAAAATCTCATTCTGATAAGTGATTTTTTTTTTCTTTGTCATGTCATTTAAATTAAAAATTGTATTTGAGTAAACAAATGATTCACACTTGTGATCTATGCAACAGTCTTCTTTCATGTCTAGAACATTACGATCTTCATAGAGATTTTTATTACATATATATAATTTTTTTTTTTTTTATGAAAAAAAAAAAAAAGACTGAAGTAAAAAAAAAATGAACTTAAGAGAAGAGAACCAACTAGAAAAATGTTGGGTCATCATCAGAAGACATATCTTAGCGGAACACACTCATGCGCTCTCATGTGCAGAGACGATTAGGCTCCAGATGTCAAATAAAGTTGAACAACTTCAAAAATTTTGAACCCAGGTGTTCTTTACTATATCGTTCAATGTGGAGCAGAATCTCTCTGCTGCTTCTGCTGCTCTAACAATCTTTCCAAAGGTGACGGTCCAGGGGTCGACCATAAAGACTAAAAAAAAAAAAATTAAATAATAATTTAATAAGTAAAAATTAATTTAAAATAAAAACTTAAAATTATGATTCATATTTTATAAAATTTTACCTAATCTAACTCTATCTAAAGTAAATTAGATGATAATAATACATTATAGGTCCAGCATCTTTAAGAATACGATACTTCCTCCAACAATGGTGTAACTCACATTATATTACAATTCTTATTTTTTGTTTTAACAGTGGTATAATAAGATTTATATGACTAATCTCAATTAATTTGGAATTTTTACCCTAATTAATAATAGCTAAGTGCTCATTTACTATACTGAATGACCATCTGACCTGATTATGGTTTGATGATCATTTGAGTCTAATTGCAATCTGAAAAAAATTCGTTAAATAGTATGTATACTGAACCAGACTGCTTGACGGCGTTGTTTTTCACATAATGCACATTAATATACCATTTTAGTGGCCTAACTTATGGCTAACACTACAACAGGCTGCCTAGAAGATGATGTATCCAACGATTATGTAACGAAATACTATGCCTATTGACTTGTGACAGTATTTCTCAAGAGAGCACAATTCAACTCTCACTATGGATCGATTTGATGGCGATCGTATTTGAAGGATGCAAAACTATCAAAAAATTCTTTGTGAAAAAATTTTGAGAAAGCGTAGTGGATTTAGTATTACATATTAAGAAGAATTGTCAGGCTGTCACGCACGCTTCCCTATGATTTTGAACTGCACACAACCTGAAAAGGTTAGGGTTTTCAGCAAATTCTGCCGAATTCAGGCGCAAATACAAGTTTATGCATGAATCCATGCAAGAACAGTAAAATGTCGATGGCAAGTGTTCAAAATTGGTTGGAGTGACTTGCCAGCCAGAGAAGTTGATGCTGTTATGTTTTTCCAGAAAGAAACCATCCTTCCAGATGCGAAGATATGCGTTTGCGGGAGGAGCATGGTTTTAGTCAACTACAGAATGTGGGGAATTCAGATACCACTCCTGCAAGTGTGCCTGGGTCTGCATAAGGGAAGTTGGTTGGACGGCTCCAAAATCCCATTACTTACAACTTTGAGGCTCATCTCTTATTGGAGTCAAACAAACTATAACTCCCCGCCCCCCTAAAAAAAAAAAATGTTTTTTTAAAAACGAACTCTTTAATTAAGGCTTTTTGAAAAAGGCAAAAAATAATGGAAGAACTTTTCATTATAATATAAAGGTTTGGTAGCGTAAATATTTAAAAAAAAAAACACCTCATAGTAAGAAAATAAAAGACGATAATTAAAAATCAAACCAACCCCCTCCAGCCCTCTAAAACCCAACTGTTGGTTTATTAAAAATGAATTGATTAATAAGGCTTTCCAAAAAAAAAAAAAAAAAAAGATCAAAATCAATAAAAAATCGATAAGGAAAAAGTCGATAATTTAAAAGCAAACCAACCCCCCTCCAATAATTCATATATTTTGTTAATCTATCTCTTTATATGTATTCTATATTTGAACACATTTAAAATTAATATGCGAAGTTTCCAGTACATTGGCAAAATATCACATGATCACTATTTCTTATGCTAGCACAGTACTGTTATTAAAACAGGCCAAACTCTCCATACAGTGGCTGCTGGAGGGTTGCATTAGATCCTAAGATCTAGCTGCAGTGCTCTCAGAAAGATCCTCACTGACGAAGGCTATAGTCTGGGGATATTGGATGAGTAGGCACTAGATGGGAATTTTATGCACAAGTCTTCTGGCATCCATTGAATACTCTGGCTGGCACTGAGTGGCACTACTGTATGGAGAGTTTTGCCTGTTTACATTGGCAAAAGATACTAAAGGACGAGAATTAAAATTCAAACCAACCCCCCTCCACCCTCTAAAAACCAATTGTTGGTTTATTAAAACTGAATTGTTTAAGGCTTTAAAAAAGAAGCTCAAGATCCCAAAAAAGGCAATATTTTAAAAGCAAACCAATCCCCCTCTAACATCTAAAAACAAAATGTTTGTTTATTAAAAGGGGGGGGGGGAACATACGAGTTTTATGTATAGAAAGGGGTAAAAACAAATTTTTACCGTGGTATTCTGTAGAGAAACCTACGGCCTGTGAATCGGTATATTGATGTGCATTGAGCTAAAAGCAACGCCATCAAATGGTGGGGTTCAGTATACATACTATTACCAATAATTCCTACAGTTCACTCAATCCAGACTTGAATCTAAAGCCATGTAGTGGAGGCAGATATACTAAACAAACTATAAAGTCATTATAAAATATAAGTTGATCCAGTTTACTTTTATCAACTTTAAATTTACTTGGTATATATGAGTTAAATTTATTAATCTATTTGGGTCAATCCATTTATTTATCATTCTCTCATTTAAATGATTATTAGTGCTTTGAATGCTTGCTACTCTTAATATTTTTAATTAATAAAACCGAATTTATTAATACACAGAATTATTGCCCAAAAATATGTTAAAAAGTAATTAATATATTCATTTACCTAAGCCTAGCTTTATATAAATATGTGATCATTTTTAAATATATTTTCTGGTTAAAAATAGGAATAAAGTATGATAACCTGAAATTAAAACTTATCATTTATTACTATTTTAAAAAAAAAATTAAAAAAAAAAAAATATTTTTTCATTTCAATCACAAAAATGAAATTTAATTGGAAAATTTAAATTGCCTTTGTTTTGTAGATATTAAAAGTTATATTTTATATAAAATTGTGTTTGTTAAAGTGAACAGATTAATTTTTCATTATTTCTGTATATAATCTAGTAATAAATTCTAATTCTTGTGTTGAAACAAATGAAAATAAAAACATTTATATCTTTTTTTAATTTATCCCTTCAAAAAATATATATATATAAACTTTTAGTTAGTTCCAAAATACCAAAAACTAGTTGTTGTTTTTTCTATATTGTTCAACTACAAAATTAAATTTGGAAAATTACATTTGTAATTAAAAAAATAAATCACACTGTTTCTTTTTTAATGTCTTATTATCTAATGAGTAAATGAAATTAATACAGAGCAAGTGCCTCCAAATTAACACAGATTTTTTTATCCAGACTAGGGATAAATTCAAAGTTATAAGAATATTATTAAAATTGTTATATTTGTACAATATTTTTTTTTAATCAAATTATCCATCTGTTTTTCGATTAGGATTTACATTTAATTCTTAAATATTTTGAAATATAAATGTGTAATCTGGAAAACAATGATATTGACATTGATCTTTTTTATGAGTCGGTAGTGAGTCAATAAGAAATAATATCATAAATTTTTCACCAAATATGTGTTTGTTACAGATTTTTTAAGGATTTTTATGTTTTATTTTTTTTTCCTGTTTTTGAAGTTATAGGATAAAAATAAAGTATAAAAAAAAAAGTGGACAGTGAGTATTGTGCATTAAGAAATAGTAAAATGTACATTACTTTGAATTTTATATACAAAAATAAAATATTGCTTGATTTCCCAGAAAACTATTGCAATATTGAAATAATATAATAAACAGTGGAATTATTAATCAAAGCATTTGAATAATTATTTAAAATTGGCTGCAAGATTTTTTTAAAAAAAATTATGGATGAGAATAAAGAAGTTACTAAAGCAATACTAATGCATCACTTGACTCTTAAGTTTCTGCAGTAGAGCTGAGGCTAATAAAATAGTTAATGATCTGTGTCAGACCTATACAACTACAGAAACAAGTTAGCTTTTGTCAGTAAAAAAAAAATTAAAGATTGCTGCCAGATGTATAACACTGTATTGGTTCCAATTTCGAATCACAAGTTCTCATTGATAAAGACAAAAACAAGAAATCAATCTTAGAATAGGGATTTAACTATATTACTATCTAATAATCACTGATAGCTCAAGCTTATATAAGTTGGCACTAGAATATATAGGGGAGAAATGCAAAAGGCAGTAATTAAAATATGTCAGAAAAAGTTGACCTACTTACAAATTTAAGTCTATTAGTGAATATTATTGCAAAAATGACTAATGATATGAGTAATGACACAAGGACCCATTGAAAAAGGCAACTAGAAAGTTATGCTTGTAAGTCTCGAGTTAAGGACTATGCTTAAGACTTCCCAAATTAAAATTTTATTACCAAAAAACCTAACCTCCATTCGCAATATACACAAAACTACAGAGGAAGAACTTTAAAAATATATATGAAAAATTTATATTAAGTACAGTCTAAACTGCAAAAATTTAAAATGTATAACAACTGGCGGTGACAAAAAAAAAGTCTGGTCAAATAGCAAGAGTGAAGGGGAAAAAATTCACAGTCAAAGACTTCATATTATTTTCTGCTTCAGCAATCATTATATAGAATATTTATAAACATGGAGAATGTATAAAACTGATATGGTTTTACAGCAAATTTTATCTACTTTAGTGAAATTAACTGCAACTCTTAGAGGAAATAGATTCAAAATTTCAGGATATGTCTTATCATATAACAATTTGGTGGATACAAAAAAATTTATAATATTTTTATTAAGAACAAATATTTACAATATATAATCTGTCCAAAATTTGTTATCATGATGTGCACATATGCAATGCATTATAAATTTATTCCTAGAAAGTTTGTATTTTTATCAATGCTCAGCGAATCTAAACACACTATGACACAATTTCAAGTCCAACAAACTTCCTTTATTTAATAAAATAAATAGTGTTTTGTAACAAGAAAAAAACAAGACCAAGAATAAAATATAATAAACCAAACTTAAAAAATCAGTGCTCATAATGATTCTTGGTGATTTCCAAGTCTTCATTTAGACCAAGAGTTCCCAAACTTTTTTTGGCCGCAGACCCTTTTACCAAAAACTTTTAAATTTGTATAGTACTTGATATCAAATATTTCACTAGATATCAAATTTTTCATTTTAAAAAGATTACGGAATATGGTATTACTTTGTGCAACATTTAATATCCAAATCTGTATTAATGAAAATTAAAGCAAAAAAAATACAAGCAGAGTTTTTTTTTGACATTTATAAAATAAATATGTAAATTCAAAATAAGTACAAATATTGAAATCACTTTATTAAACAGAAAAATGAAATGAAAAAATCGACATATTCAGACAGAATTAAACATCAATAAAATTACAACAAAAGATTTTAATCACAATTATAAAAATAGAAATACAAAATAAATTAGCTTGGAAAACTGAATTTAATGAGATGGATGCACCCGGTGATCTGTCAACAATTTATCTATGTACAGTTTTAAATTAGTGAATTGCATTCTCAAATCTCCATATTCAGTGATATGCAATTGATGTCTGTTCTCAAGCAGGTTTAAAACTATACTGAAGCCTCTCCTTACAAGTTATAACGATGGAAATGCCAGCAAATATTTTTGTGCAACAGTCCATAGAGCCAGGTACAGAAGTGGAATGTCTTACTGCAGTCAAAACTTTTGATAAGCCTGACTGGTTCTGCACTAGTAGTGTATAGGTTTTATTACCCAGTCGATATTTCCAATGATAGAATATCTTCGAGCCTAGTTTTAAAATCTAAGTGAAGCACCTCCAAGTGGTTGACATACAACAAGATGTTTTCTTTCTGGATTGTGAATATCTTAAATAAGTTGGGGAATTGGGAAAGCTCAGATCTTGCAATGTTTTGCTTAAAAAACATTAATCTGGCAACAAAAGCAGATATGACCAATTTTGATGTGATTCAAATCGTCACCTTGCAGTTTTGTAAATTAACATCGTTAAATTTGCCAAATAAGTTGGTTAAATAAGCAATATCTGTTTTATTCTTAAGTAAATGTTCTTTCAAACTGGAATCATTGTCTTCCAAAAACTCTAAAACAGATTGAAAAAGTGCAAAAAATCTCATCAAACGTAAACCTTTTGAAAGCCAGTGAACTTCGATATGGAGAACCAATTGATAGAAATCTTTATCGCTTTCCTCACATAATCGAGCAAACACTCTAGTATTCAAAACATTACTTCAAATTTTGTTCACAGCTGTTATAACAAACTGGAGCGATTGAAGCCTTTGTCGCTAAAGTTCTTAGCTACTAAATATTGCCCATGGATTATGCAGTGAACTGCAAGCACTTCAGCTCCATCTGTCACAAGAGATATCACATTTGTCAGTGGAATCACTTTTTCTGTAAAAAAAATAGCTCCATTACATTAAAAATCAATTCAGCTCTGGTGTCAGTTTCTAAAGTTCTAGCAAAAAGCAGCTCTTCATGCATTTCCTGATCTTGAATAAAGCAAATATATGCCAGCAACAAAGCTTCATTTCTGGATAATACTGACTCGTCCCAATTAAAGGAAAAACCCTTTTTGGTAAATGATTATACAAACAGTTTTCCACGTCGTGACTCATTTTGTCAATATGTCTTTAAACTGTGTTATTGCTCTAAGTAATCCTTTTTATAATATCTTGTGCAGGTTTGTGGAGTACAGGGTTCAATACCTCTGTGATGCCCGGTAGAATCAGTTTCTCCCCTATGCTGTGCCGCTCATCAGACTTCGCAATGAGTAGGGATATGTTGCATGATGCCCTTAATCCATTATCATTTTGCTTCAATGATAAAACAAACAACTATCGTAGTTCTCTTCAGAATTTTATCTTTAAGTGATTGAAAATATGATAAATCTTGTACTTTTTTGTCAGGGTGAATTCTGTTTAAATGATCTGCTAGTTTTGATGGTTTCATAGTGTCATTGCTAAAGACTTTTTTGCCTATGAGGGACATTGGTAAATGTCTGTTTGATAATGCAGGACAAATCCTAGCTTCAAATAACCCAAGCTGTATATTGTCTGCATTTCTTTTTTGGTTCAGTCACATTATTATCGTAAGAAATAAAAAGTTTTATTAATAAACAATTTCGATAGTCCCTGTGATAAAAAAAACAAAGTATTGTAACGAGCACAGATGACGTTACATTGTGTTTTATTATTAAACAAGTTAAAATAAGAAGTTCGCATTTAAAAATTTTCTTTAAGAATTAAAAAATTGAAATTAAATATCATCTTAAACTCGTATATATTAAATCGCACAGATTAAAAAAATTATTAAAATAAAACTGTATTAAAAATAGAAAAGGTATTTTAAAAACAAAAACTTAAAAAGATTTAGAGATAAAAATATATCTTTGATTTGGAAAACAGGTTAATTAATCAGAAATGGAAATGATAAATTTAATTAGTCAAATGTAAACCAGCCTTGGGCATTTAAATGTAAAAACATCGGTCAGATAGGAAAACAATAGAAACTTTTAGCAAATGAAATAAATCCATTGGGAAATCGGACCTCAACGAAAAGGATCATCGCATCGATGACGTAATGTAAATGCAATCCTTCAAATGAATATAAAAGGACAAGGTTGAAAATTATTAGTGATTATGATTAATTACGATGAGAGAGATATGGGTTAGTGCGGAAGTAAAGGAGAAGGGATTGAAAAAGACGCACGATTCAATCCCTTCAGTTTTGCTAGGAAAGAAAGAGAAATGAACTATCGTTTTTCTACATTGAGGACCAGTTAAAGCAAAAACCTCCGGATGGAAATAAATCGGCCAACAGAATACAAATCTTAGGACGGCGTGGGAATTCACGTTCATGGCAAGCAACGGATAAAGAAGAACTGTTTTAAACCGTAAGAACTTTATAAATAATGAACATTAAATTAAAACTTCCCAGATTTAAATGATTGCAATATTATCCTATCTGACCAACTTAATTTATTAATAATGTTATTTGATGTATTTCTTTTTTATATATTT
The DNA here is from genome assembly GCA_028023455.1 of Epiperipatus broadwayi. Lineage (NCBI taxonomy): Eukaryota > Metazoa > Onychophora > Udeonychophora > Euonychophora > Peripatidae > Epiperipatus > Epiperipatus broadwayi. The sequence goes on along the minus strand of JAQFVV010012485.1, from coordinate 3,756,098 downwards.
ATGTAAAATCATTTCCATTTATTTATTTTTTGTTCTTTAAGTTTTTATCATGATTTTTTTTTGTTTTTCGTTAAATTAATTATATAAATGTTAAACTTAAGTCGGGCGTGAATGGCTGTATAGATTTGTAAAGTTATATTAGGGGAGGGTAATCTTAGGTTATTTGTTAAATTGGGTCAATGGATTGGATATATTGATGTAGTTAGTAGATGTAGTCGGAGATTCGCTACTGGCAGAATCGCTTCATACGCCGCACTCTCCCGTTTTGCCTATGGAAGGAATTATAAGACGCAGAGCGCAGTTCCTTTCTATGGAGTTTTTTTTTTATTGCTCTTCTTGTCTGATAGATGTCATATTCCTATTTCTCGAGAGGCAATTTCTTCTCTTAACTTTTGGTGCCGCCGTATTTCGTATTACATTGAATACATCGATATATCAGATGGATTGATGCCAGTTTGACTGCGAATTTTAGCCTAAGGTTAAATAGGGATAGAATGTTTATTTTCAAAAGCAAATTTAGGTAGTCTATTCATACTCGACCCTAAATAAAAATGCATTAAATTTAAATTGTTTATGGACGCTTGCATGGATTGGTTATCGGTTAAGTATGTTTTGGGTTTTCATATTTGATCAAAATATATAGACATTCGATAAATAATGATACCTTACGGTGAGTATCTAAAATGTATTTATTCGGATGTCTTTTAAGTCATTGGTGACAATGCAAGTATCTTATGGTGAATACTACTGGATTACTTATAAATTTCCCTCTGCAATTGCCAGTATTAATGATTTTATATTTTGATCGTTTATGTTTACTTTGAAATGTTTTTAACCGTGTAATCTATGTAACCGATCTATAGCAACATATTAAAACAAGCTTTTATAATCCCATCTGTGCGAACTTAATTAAAATATAAACTTATAATATAATAGAAATTAAAATGTAAATTAAAAATCTAAAGTAAAGTTAAAAAAAATAATGTTAAATGTTAAAGTGTAAACTGATACTAAAACAATTTTCAATCTTATATATATATGTGAATAAATAAATGTTTGTATGTTAATTACTGGCAGTGGCTTATTTTATTCTTTTTTTATATATACTCTTATATTATATTATTAAATCTCTGCTATTCCACTGAGCTAGTGACATGGGCTAACGACCGGAATCAAAAAAAAAAAATTTTTTTTTTTTTTTACTTACGTATCTGCCTACTTTATAAATTTTTCTAGGTTCAAATGCCTAGATGGCGCCCCGTAGTGCAGATTACGTTAAGTCTACCTGCTCCGGATTGTTACAGTATATACTTACTTAAAACAGAAGATTTTTGTTCAAACTCGAATAGATAAACTGTGTCCTCTGATTTTCTTTTTCGTAGTATTGTTCCTCAATAAATAATTATATTCACAGTTCATATCACAAATAAGTATATATCACATCAAATGAACCAATTTATAGTCTTTTATGAAAGCATGATAGATTCTGCTAATATCAAATATTGTCTCATCCCATCGTGAGCAAGTGCAGACATGCAACGGTTTTTCATGTCCACACTTGCTTTGATATGTTCGATAAGACAATGCACAGACATGTTTGTGCTACATGTATTTTCATGCATTCTTACATGTGACTATTTTAATGACACATTTTACCTTTTCAATCGCAGGTTTGGTATTGTAACGGGCACATACGTATGTTACATTGTTTTTTATTAGTAAACATGAAAAGAATAAAAGTTCGCAAATAAAACTTCCTTTTTAAGAATTAAAAATTGAAAATTAATTCTACCTTAAACTCGTATATATAAATCGCACAGATGAAAAAAAAAATTATTAAACGAAAACTTTATTAAAGAAAAAGTATTTTAAAACTAAATTTTCAGTAAAGATTTAATTTAAAGATAAAAATATATCTTTAAGTTTGAAAACAAATTAATTAATGTTATTGAAAAATGGAAATGATTATGTTAATTAGTCCAAGTGAACAAGCCCTTGGGCATTTAAATGTATAAACAATGGTCAGATAGGAAAACAATAGAAACCTTTAGCAAATGAAAGAAATCCATCGGGAAATCGGACCTCAATGAAAAGGTTTTCACCATCATGATGTAATGTTGAGTTAATCCACAAAATTATTATAAAAGGAAAGGTTTGAAAATAAAAGAATTAATTAGTTATTACGAGAATACAGATATGTGTTAGTGCGGAGTCGAAGGAGAAGGGATTGAAAAGACGCACTCTTCAATCCCTTCAGTTCTGCTAAAAAAGAAAGAGAAATGACATCGTTTTCTACGTTAAGGACCAGCTCAAGTAAAGACCTCCGGATAAATAAAAACAACGGCTAACTGGATACCAATATCTTCAGTACGGCGTGGGAATTCCCGTTCAAAATTACCAACAACGGCAAGCAACTGTAAAGGATAAAGCTGGACGTTTTAAAAATCGTAAGAACTTTATATTCATTTGAAAACAATAAGAACTCTAAATTCTAAACCTTTTAGTAAATAATACAAATAGAATCCTATCTGACCAACGTAAATTAATGTTAATAATGTTATTTGACGTATTTTTATTTTTATTTAAAATCATTTCCATTTATTTTTTTTTTGTTCTTTTAAAGTTTTTAATATGATTTTTGTTTTTCGTTAGACTAAATTACATAAATGTTAAACTTAAGTCGGGCGTGAATGGCTATATAGATTTGTAAAGTTATATTAGGGGAGAGTAAATCTTAGGTTATTTGTTTCATAGTTGAATTAGGTCAATGGATTGGATATATTGATGTAGTTAGTAGATGTAGTATGAGATCCGCTAAGGGCAGGATTGCATATATACGCCCCACACCTTCTGTTTGCCTATGGATGGGTTTGTAAGTCAGCAAAGAACCACAATCCATTCCTATGGAGTTTTTTGTTTATTGTTCTACTCGCCAATAGATGTAGCATTCCTGTTGGTGGAGAGACGATGTCTTCTCTAACTCTACTTACTGTTCAGATATACATTCCTGACAGTATAGTATTTTGTGTTGTCGTATTTTCATGCTACATTTGAATACATAAATGTATCAGATGGATTGATGCCGGTTTGACTGCGAACTTGTTGCCTAAGATTAAATCAGGGAAGAATATTTTCTTTACAAATGCAGATCTATGTAGTTTATTCATACTCGACACCCTAAATAAAAATGCATTAAATTTAAGTTGGGTATAGATGTTTGCATGGGTTTGTTACCGGTTGATTATGTTTTTTGGTTTTCATATTTGATCAAAATATATAGACATTCGGTAAATACTGATACCTTACAGTGAGTATCTAAGATGTATTTATTTCGGATGTCTTTTAAGTTATTGGTGTCAATGCGGTGTCTTATGATGAACACCATTGGGTTTCTTGTATTCCCTATGCAATTGACGGTATCAATGATTTTGTATTTTGATCGTTTATGTTTATTTTGAAATGTTTTTGACCGTGTAATCTATGTAACCGATCTATACTCAACATTAAAAACACATTTTATAAACCCATCTGTGCGAACTTATAAAAAATTAAAATGTAAACTTATAATATTATAAAAATTAAAATGTAAATTTAAATTCTAAAATCAAGTTAAAATCCAAAGTAAAAGTTATTCTAAAATAATGCTAAATTTTATATATGTGCGTAAATAAATGTTTGTGTGTTAATTACTGGCAGTGGCTTATTTTATTCTTTTTTATATATTCTTAGATAAGAATTAATTATGAAATTTAAATCTCTGCTACTCCCTAAGCTAGTGACAATGGGCTAACGACCGGAATCAAAATTTATAAAAAAATTAAAAAAAAATTTTTTTTTTTTGACTTACGTATCTGCCTACTTTATAAATTTTTCTAGGTTCAAATGCCTAGATGGCACTTTGTAGTGCAGATTACGTTAAGCTCAAATTCTCTGGATTGTTACAGTATGTAATGTTTTTATCAAAAAACTATTTTTTTTTAATTATTTTACTTCTTAACTAGGTACTCATTAGATTCATGGATATTTTGAAGTAACAAACAAACAACAACAGTAAGATGATCTATTTTTAATATCACTGACCCACCAATTTTTTTATTGAAACTATCGAACTCTAGAAAGTTCAAATCGACTCTTTCCATGCAGAAAAATATTGCACTTGAATTGTGATTTATCAACTATAGCTGTATATACAATGCAAAAAAAATTTTTTTTATTAATTTCTAAGATAATTAGACAAAAGTGCAATAGAAAGAGGAATGACGCAACAAGGTTTCAATTGTACAGTTAAAGAAAAAATTATATTTATTTTAAATAAAATGAAAAACAAAGTAGACAAAAATTATTATTATGATATTTTTTAACGTTAATTTGATTTCTTTCTCTTTTTTTTCAGTTAACAAATTTTTGTGTAATAATAAAAAGCAGATTTTACAAACATTTTAACAAAATTCTTTATTTTATATCACTACATTTTATTTCAAAGACACTGGGAGGGGGGAGGGATAAATAACTACTAATATACATTTTGACTAGAATGTGCCGTCAATTAGGCTAAAGTATCTTAATCTTTTCTCATAGTCATATGTAAATTATGTATATAAATATTTAAAACTTAATAAAGTTTAAGATTTATATCCTGGATTGAGGGAAATGAAACAATTTCTAATGTAATAAAAACTAATTTGGATTCATTCATGTATTAGATGAAAGATTGTTACTTGAAATAGCATTGTCTGAAAAATAAGTATTAATAAACTAAGTTTATATAGTTCAATTAAATTCCTATAATTCAATTAAATTTTATTAATACTATTATTCCTAAACAAAATTATTCATTCATAATATTGTTTCCCTAGAAACAATTAATTGCAATAAACAAGGATTCATAACTTTTGGTATTCACGGTCTTAAATTTGTAAATCCTTCCCTATGGCATATAGTGAAGGAATGGACAATTACAAATATAGAGATTAACTAATGGCTATAGATGTAAATAGAAAGATAATATATACCAATCCATCATTAATTTTTGCATGTTACATTTAATTATAAAAAGTAATATTCTTTCCCTCTCAATTTTAGATGATGTCAAAACATAGGTTATAAATAAACTTTCAGAATGCTACATTTAGTAATAATGATTTTGCTTATAATTTGAAGAAAAAAGGACAATTTTAAAGCAAAATATAAAAATCATGTGACAATATTCATATTTATTATTCCTTTTCCAAAAGTTAAAAATTAGCTTTGAATTAAAATCACTAAGAAAATTATAAAAATAAATTTGTTTGAGCTCATGATCTGAGGGTTTTTGAAATTTCCAAAATATTAGGTTTGAATACCAAAATAAAAGTAAAAGATAGAAACTGGATGGCTACAGTGAAAAAAAAAACCTTTTCTATCTTAAGATAGCTGAATAGCTAGCCAATAGACTATTTACATTTTGACTTCTATAATAATCAGAGAAACATCATCAAATCCAGACTAAATGCTATAGTGAAAACTGGCCTCAACAATCAAGATTCAATTCCTACAAAATTATATAAACTTGATAGAATAAGTAAATTATTTTAAAACTATGATTTAAACAAGTATATATTTAACATAAAGTCTTCAAATACATTTATTGCATAAGTAAAAATGTATTTTTTCCAATATTCTAACTAAAATAGAAAGAGGGAGTTTGAATTTTATGAAATATAACAGGTTTTTTTTAAAAGTAAATTATTTTTAGTGATAAAATTAATTAAAAGTATTGATTTTTAATATGTATTTTGATATTTAAAAAAAAGTATAATAAATTAAATAATCCATGATATTATTTAAAATGTTTTTATATATGCTATGCATTTATATTTTAAAATTTTCCAAGTTGATTCAAATATGGTAAATTCTACATTACTCCAACAAATTTTCATGATAATATATTGTTATGAAGGATATACTTGTGAATGGTGTTAAACAGGCATATTATTATATTTTACATTCATTGTGAAAAACAATATTTAAATATGTTTACATTTATAAAGTACACAAAACACTTCAATTGAAAATTTAAAATTAATAACCTACCTGAATATTGTTGGACAATAAAGTATGGCCCACATTACCAGAATCCAATAAACTAGTTTCTGCAGGGTTCATCCAGGATCGCTCCATAGGTCCAAAACTAAAGCCTAAGCCAACTGATGGTGGCATAGTTTCATAACGTGTCTGAGCCATAGTGCGATCACTGTTAGTGTTACACTCAGGTGAAAAAGATGGTGAATTATTACCTTAAAAATAATAATTTTAAATTTCAAAAAAATTAGATATATGTATGTGCTGTAGTAAAAAATGTTTAAAATTTAATGAAAAGAGGAAAAATCCAAAAAATTTATAAATGTTAAAGAAATAAGAGTTCATTAAAATTTATAATTTTAAAATAGTAAAACTAGAATAAATTAAATTAAGAGAATGACAAGCAATGGCAAACTACCAAGTAGAGAATTCATCCTGCCTTATATCAGTGTAAATAAGGATTAACCTGATAAAACCAATTCATGTTTAAAATGTATAAACCAATTCATTATTAAAAATTAAATAGAAAATTCATTGTGGGTTTATGCAGATAATTTTCAAAAATAAGTTATAATTTTTAAATGTGTCAAAAGATTTAAATATGAAATGAGCATTACAATTAAACAATAAGTAAACATTTGATTACTGTAAATTTTACGATGTCGTAAATACTAACTTTTAGCAAAAAGTAATGTAATAATTCAATTTGAAACTGATTACAGTTCTAAATTAATTGCTAATAAATTTAATTATGCATAACACTTAAAATCCATATTAAAAATTAATTTCATATTTTTCATATAAATTTCTTAATAAAATAGATGTGAAGAAAAAAGTGCTGCAAGATATATAATTATCTTAAATATGTTTTAAAAAACATATCCCACATCAGTTATTTATATTATATTGCACGATTCATAATAACCATATGATAACAATTTCATGTTTTCACCTATTCGTGGGTTCTCATCCTCTGCTAAAATTTAAATAAGAACTGTATTATATTTATCAACTCAAATAAAAAAAATGAATATTCATTGTGGTCAAATTTTACCTACATGATAATTATTATTTCTAAATTTTCAAAATGAATTTTCAAAATGTAAAAATTTTTGCCTGAAAATTAACATCAATTCCATGTGATATATCTTTGAGAACAACTTATTTCAAAAGAATATATTAAATCTAAATTCCAACCACATGAGATTAGCATTTACATGACTTTTTATAAATAGAGAATATTAATTATTTATCACAATTACTTACAATTTAACAATTCCATTTATTTTTAGAATTAAGATACTAAACATAACATATTGTTGTTTTGGATATAGGACTAGCCTCAAGCATGATAACTTTTCCATATTGTAACATTTTTGAAGTGAAGTGGTTTTCTCCTTAATAAAGCTGGATAATCCTACATTAATTCATGACAACTAATGATTTGCATGCTAATGTTAATTATATTACAGATAGATGAATAGATGTTTGTTAAAACTGTCCAAATGTTTTTAACTTTTACAGAATTTCAAAGTAAAGAAATACTCTCATAATGTTAGTTTCAAGAAAATACTAAAATTATTTAATATTTATAATTTGTGTAAAAATCATAAAAAAAAGTCTATATATTTGTCTGTAAGTGAAGATTCATAAACTTCAGTCATTAAGTTTTTTTTTTTTATTATTAGTACTATTTTATTTTTGTTTATTTTTTAAAAAAAAACACTAAATGATTTATTCTAATGCAGTATGTAACGTGTTTATAATGAATGTTTCACATATGTAAGTAGAGGAATTTGAACTCAGGATCTTTCAGTCTACTCATCCTCCACTCCATCTCAAGCAATCAATACATATGACCACACACATGTGAAAAAGATACCAAATACATATATGGGGATCATTACTTTATTCACATGTGCGATAATGTGTATCGATTGCTTGAGATGGAGTGGAGGATAAATAGACTGAAAATTCCCCGAGTTCAAATCCTTCTATTTAAATTATTTATTGTAAATTTTTATTTTTGTAATTGTAAGAGTTAAAAAATAAATTAGTGCAGGAGCTTTTTACCATTAATTTATAAGAAAGAACAGTTATCTTCACTCTATTTGGAAGACAAGTGTTCCTGGAAATATACATAAGCAAAGATGAAACATGCTTAGTAAGAAAAAATATTAATTATTTGCATTGCTCTATCTATTCCCTCCAAATGAAAAATGTATTTTAAAAAAATTTAAATGATTTAGTATTGAAACAGTGAGATTCGTATTCGAATCTCAAGTTTCACCTTTTTCTGTCGTCTCTCACTGACCGGTCTATCCCACCCAAATTTAAATTTTTGGTATCGAGTGGTGTGTGTAACAATATTAAAAATGTATAAATATATGTAGAATTCAACATAAACACGCACACATTTCCATCTCAAATTAAAGGCAATAAATACGGATAAAGTAATCTAATTTAGATTTCTTTAGCTAAATAAATCTTGTGTAATATTAATCATTTATTTTGAATTTATAAAGTTCGTATTTATTGCTTAGTTTAAATTTCGTTAAATAATAATTCTAACAAAATCTGATGCAATAATTAATTAAAGTTAAAATAATTTTATTCCCTTTTGTCTTTGAAAATTTAAAAGCATCGGTCAGTGATAGATAATAAATTAATTATAGGAAAATTCCAAAAAAGTGTAATTAACGAATGTAAAAAAAAAAAAAAAAACAAACAATAGCACAGCAGATTTCTTTCTAATTAAAACCAGCAAAAGCATTGATTATCCTGAGGGCAAGATAAAGAAAACCTAAAAATATCTCAACAGAAAAAATTAAAAGATCAAGATAAAAAAAAGGAGGCCATCTTGGACTTGCTGGAGACTTTCACTTGAATTTTAGCTTTGCTCTCGAGTGGAGAGTCTAAAATATCTTAAAATAAATTGATATTGCCAAGGTATGACCGAGTAAGCACCGAAATTATTCTCCATCGGGAGATGGCCCACCATATGCCGAACTTCACTTTGCCCATCGTAAAAACACCATAATGATCTGCTGCCTGAAATAAACAAGAAAGCCGCTGCTGTTAAAATCAATAAAAAAACCCAAAGACAAGAAAGAAAACTGCTAATCACGAACAATCTACTATTAAACAAATGGACGAAAACATCTTATAAAACAGGTACCTGTGTGTGTATTCCAAATTCTAGAGTACTCTAGTAAATAAGCTATAGCTCATCTCCTACTACTTGTCTAACTTCTAAATGTTAAAATTGTAATTTTGTGAAACTAAAATTTGAGAATTAATGTAATCTGTAAATTTCTCGCATAATCTAGCTTACCTCCCTCTATCCTTCTTAGGTGTGTATTTCTCAAATCTACACTTTATTTATAAGTATCATTGAAATATTACCTTCTCATAATTGTCTTAGTTTTAAAGCTAAATCCATAATCGCTTGAACATTGAATGCGTGTCGAATTGTCATTAATATTTGTTTTATAAGTAACTTAAATTTCATATAAATCGAGACGCATTCAAAGAATCAGTTATTATAATGCAGGGTCTACTACTTCGTAACAGCTGGCATGCTCGCTGTAATAAGTCCCCTTTTTAGATATTTTTTTATTATTAAATTTTAATGAATAATTACGGAAATTTCATTTCTTTGAGAGTCACCAATTTTCTTTCATTCAACATTGATAATGGGGGGCCGAGTTTGAAATCTAGTTAAATATTACCATAATCTTTTAGATCTTATACATGTGTTACGTTTTGAAGCCACGATGGCTCATCCCACGCCGCGAATACTCCGGATTCTATAGGGTTGAATCAACCCCAGTCGTCCTATACAAGTGGACATGATAATGTTCCCGTAGGGCTTGACGACCGTCACGCAGCCAGCTGGCAAATTGCGACACGGACCGCTTGTCCCTGGTTATGCTCATGTGACACCTTACCTCTTCGGGTCGAGGCAGAGACCAACCCGAAGCCCTTATAAACTTATTCACGGCATTGCAGTTTCAGTGCTGCCATTTTATATCGCCCTTCTAAAGCGTACGTGTTCCTTTATTTAGTTTATCATTCTCTATATCACTCCGCCTCGGCATTATCTTCGTCATCCACTCTCAAATAAATGTTCGCCCTTAGTCGTAAAATAAATATTTTTATTAAATAAATGTATGTCCGCCGCCACGGATGACTCTTGCAATGCAAAGTATAAAGCCCCTACAGTACGCATTAGAAATACTCACTCGGGAACTTTAGGTAGCTAGATTACGCCTTCATATAAATGAATGCTCTTTATAAATAAATGTACTTTTATATATAGTAAAATTGCCAATTAGCTATTGAAACTCTGAATATAAAATATGATTAATAACATTAATAATGTTTTTTTTATTAAATACGTAAATAAATAATTTTAACTGTACGTCTGTAGTCAAGTTTTCATTTATTCGATGCCCATTATATATATTTCCTCGATTATATATGTGAATTAATATTTGTTTGATTGTTGGCCAACTCGGAAACAATACCATGAATCTTGTGCATCTCCCTGACCACCATGCCTAAAGAAGTGTTTACTTATGTCGCATCAGAGGCGTTGTTCCGTAGATTGTAGTGTGGAACCGATAAACTATGTTCGAACTCGGTACCATGAATGGCTTCGCTACTCGATGGTGCTGCTGTTCTGTGTGGTGGTCGAATTCTGCACTATGTTAACGAGATACACGTGTTTTGACTGTTACATAGTTAATTTTTTTTTTAGCGTTTGGCGCCAATAACGTGAGGCTTCGAGTATAAAACCCATAGATACCCTGAGCAAAAATAATGCAGATAAATTCCTTTAGCGTTCGTTGCCGAGTTGGCTAATTGTTTTATATATATAAGAGTTTGTTTTGGATAAAAATAAAAATAATAAAAATAAATCGAGTGAAGTAATGTGGGTCGAGTAAGTGAAGGGACGGCAGGCGTAATAACAAATTTAGGGAAAGCAGGGATGTGTGTGTAATTTAAGAAGGAACGAAATACTCGGATCTAATGAAATATCTTTTATATAATAATAATAATAATAATAATCAGTAGCTAAATGAGACAGCAGAAGCTTATTATGTTTAACAATAAAATTTAGTTAAGGTAAAAATATATACGTCATAGACAGCAGTGGCTTATACGCGTTACTAATAGTTCGTTATGATATATATGTTAAGTATATTAAAGGCAGCAATGTAGAGTAGGAGAGGGCAATGAAAGAGTATTATAGGGCCAAGATACCGGTGGGGAATAGTTAAGTGCTACTAGTGTAAAATAAATAAATAAATAGTAAGAAAATGGATAGAAAAATGGAAACAGAAAATACTGATACAGAGCAGCTAGATTTATCTGAGGCTTTGGAGTCGACACCCGAGCAAAGGGAAGCTCCGCAACAATGCAGAGCATCAATGGACTATAATTTCAGGTTCATGGAGGAGGTGCTCAGACGGAGTATGCAGGAGGTGAAGAAAATGTATGAGGAGGAAATGAGAAAAAGAAGCGATGAAGAATCAAAAAGGAGACAGGAAGAAGAAAAAAAAGTCAGGGAATGTCAGGAATTTAAAGACACTATAGTAAGAGAGTTAGAAGTAATAAGGGAACAGTTGGGAATATCCAAAGTTAGTAAAAAGGTAGAAGAGGTTAAAGACAGGCAGAGTGAAATGAAGGTAGAGAGATCTGATGAACCTATGATAGAAGAGCAAACAGGTAGTGTCGTGAAGGTAAAAAAATATGATGAGCAGAGAGACCTCATTCCAACCAATGAAGGCCCACAAGAACTGGAAAAGGAAGTCAGCATTAAAGAAGAGGCGAAGATGGACGTTGGACACCAAAGCTATTTAGCCAAGATGATCCACATCAAGATCTTTAGAGGGGAGATCGGAGAAAACCCGCAAGCCCACTTAGAGAGCTTGCAAAAGTTTTTCCAATTTCATAAAACAGGGCCAGACGAGCAGATAGCGATAGCTAGCTACCATCTACAGGGATCTGCCAAGGACTGGTGGAATATGGTGAGATGGAAGCTGAAAACAATCGGAAATTACAAAGATGTGTTAATGAAGCGTTACTGGAGCAACGAGCGTCAAAGCGGTATCTACAATACACTCTGCCAGGAAAAATATGGGACGATACCCCAAGAGACACACACGCAGTTTTTCCTCCGCCAAGCGAATCGGTTTAAATCCCTTACAACGTTCGCCTTTTCGGATTCACACGTCATAGGGACCATCCAGCGTGGCATGCCGCTGGCCATCCAACAGTTGATGGCAGGCAGTCGTATAAAGGACATAGAAGAAATGAGTGAATTTCTCACTACATTAGATTTTAGCCATTGGGCCAAAGAACCGCCGGATAGAAGACAAAAATTAGAAAACCCAAGGCCGCAGTCGTCAACGACGAGAGATATATATTATCCACCTGACCCGGGGTTATAACAATATTGGAGCATTTCGGACGGCCATTCCGTGTATAAAATTTAGTAAAACGAACTTGATAAATATTGGTTGAATGGAAATTATATTGGTCAAATAGGGCTTTATATAGAAATTTTGTTATGTATATTTAATTATTATTATTCTTTAAATTTTTTTTTATATATATTATGTTAATTAATATTAGTCTAGGAATTTTTTTTTATATATAAAATCGGTTTAACTAATAGTATTATAATGATTGCTAACCAGACACGGCCAAATTAGGTCATTTTAAAATTAAAGTTTAAATTCTAGATCCGGGTATATAAATTGTTCGTTACTTCAGGTAATCTCTGCTTTCTATATTTATATGTATCTGTAAAAAAAAGAAAAAATAATAATAATAATAATAATTCTTTCGTATTTAAATTATGTAATGTAAAAATTTTTTCCCTTTCTTGCCTCCTTTGTTCTTCCTTAATTGTTCACGGGAAGTACGGGGAAATGAAACAGTGAGATTCGTATTCGAATCTCAAGTTTCACCTTTTTCTGTCGTCTCTCACTGACCGGTCTATCCCACCCAAATTTAAATTTTTGGTATCGAGTGGTGTGTGTAACAATATTAAAAATGTATAAATATATGTAGAATTCAACATAAACACGCACACATTTCGATCTCAAATTAAAGGCAATAAATACGGATAAAGTAATATAATTTAGATTTCTTTAGCTAAATAAATCTTGTGTAATATTAATCATTTATTTTGAATTTATAAAGTTCGTATTTATTGCTTAGTTTAAATTTCGTTAAATAATAATTCTAACAAAATCTGATGCAATAATTAATTAAAGTTAAAATAATTTTATTCCCTTTTGTCTTTGAAAATTTAAAAGCATCAGTCAGTGATAGATAATAAATTAATTATAGGAAAATTCCAAAAAAATGTAATTAACGAATGTAAAAAAAAAAAAAAAAAACAAACAATAGCACAGCAGATTTCTTTCTAATTAAAACCAGCAAAAGCATTGATTATCCTGAGGGCAAGATAAAGAAAACCTAAAAATATCTCAACAGAAAAAATTAAAAGATCAAGATAAAAAAAAGGAGGCCATCTTGGACTTGCTGGAGACTTTCACTTGAATTTTAGCTTTGCTCTCGAGTGGAGAGTCTAAAATATCTTAAAATAAATTGATATTGCCAAGGTATGACCGAGTAAGCACCGAGATTATTCTCCATCGGGAGATGGCCCACCATATGCCGAACTTCACCTTGCCCATCGTAAAAACACCATAATGATCTGCTGCCTGAAATAAACAAGAAAGCCGCTGCTGTTAAAATCAATAAAAAAAACCAAAAGACAAGAAAGAAAACTGCTAATCAAGAACAATCTACTATTAAACAAATGGACGAAAACATCTTATAAAACAGGTACCTGTGTGTATTCCAAATTCTAGAGTACTCTAGTAAATAAGCTATAGCTCATCTCCTACTATTTGTCTAACTTCTAAATGTTAAAATTGTAATTTTGTGAAGCTAAAATTTGAGAATTAATGTAATCTGTAAATTTCTCGCATAATCTAGCTTACCTCCCTCTATCCTTCTTAGGTGTGTATTTCTCAAATCTACACTTTATTTATAAGTATCATTGAAATATTACCTTCTCATAATTGTCTTAGCTTTAAAGCTAAATCCATAATCGCTTGAACATTGAATGCGTGTCGAATTGTCATTAATATTTGCTTTATAAATAACTTAAATTTCATATAAATCGAGACGCATTCAAAGAATCAGTTATTGTAATGCAGGGTCTACTACTTCGTAACAGCTGGCATGCTCGCTGTAATAAGTCCCCTTTTTAGATATTTTTTTATTATTAAATTTTAATGAATAATTACGGAAATTTCATTTCTTTGAGAGTCACCAATTTTCTTTCATTCAACGTTGATAATGGGGGGCCGAGTTTGAAATCTAGTTAAATATTACCATAATCTTTTAGATCTTATACATGTGTTACGTTTTGAAGCCACGATGGCTCATCCCACGCCGCGAATACTCCGGATTCTATAGGGTTGAATCAACCCCAGTCGTCCTACACAAGTGGACATGATAATGTTCCCGTAGGGCTTGACGACCGTCACGCAGCCAGCTGGCAAATTGCGACACGGACTGCTTGTCCCTGGTTATGCTCATGTGACACCTTACCTCTTCGGGTCGAGGCAGAGACCAACCCGAAGCCCTTATAAACTTATTCACGGCATTGCAGTTTCAGTGCTGCCATTTTATATCGCCCTTCTAAAACGTACGTGTTCCTTTATTTAGTTTATCATTCTCTATATCACTCCGCCTCGGCATTATCTTCGTCATCCACTCTCAAATAAATGTTCGCCCTTAGTCGTAAAATAAATATTTTTATTAAATAAATGTATGTCCGCCGCCACGGATGACTCTTGCAATGCAAAGTATAAAGCCCCTACAGTACGCATTAGAAATACTCACTCGGGAACCTTAGGTAGCTAGATTACGCCTTCATATAAATGAATGCTCTTTATAAATAAATGTACTTTTATATATAGTAAAATTGCCAATTAGCTATTGAAACTCTGAATATAAAATATGATTAATAACATTTTTTTTATTAAATACGTAAATAAATAATTTTAACTGTACGTCTGTAGTCAAGTTTTCATTTATTCGATGCCCATTATATATATTTCCTCGATTATATATGTGAATTAATATTCGTTTGATTGTTGGCCAACTCGGAAACAATACCATGAATCTTGTGCATCTCCCTGACCACCGTGCCTAAAGAAGTGTTTACTTATGTCGCATCAGAGGCATTGTTCCGTAGATTGTAGTGTGGAACCGATAAACTATGTTCGAACTCGGTACCATGAGTGGCTTCGCTACTCGATGGTGCTGCTGTTCTGTGTGGTGGTCGAATTCTGCACTATGTTAACGAGATACACGTGTTTTGACTGTTACAGTATGCAAATTGATTACATTTTTTTTTTGATTATATAATCAATTCACTATATTTAAAAAGAGTAGTGTGTAATGATTTTTTCCCAAAAAAATTTTTTTAAATTAAGAAATATTTTTATCTACATTTTAAAGATTCAAAATAATATAATATGAACTTAAAAAATACAACAAATTACTTTTTTTTCTTATTATTAAATAAGAACAATCTTCAAATAAAATGTTAGCATTTCTTTTTAGTTTCTATTAAATATTATACATATAGGAATGTAATTAAAAAATGTCACTAATATTTTTTTTTACTAAGACAGTAATATATACCTAAATAAATTATAAACAAAAAATTTTTTTTTTTAGAAATTCAATAACTGACCTCACCAATCTACTAAGACCATCTCCAAAAAAATCTAAGTATTTAATAATTGCATATTTCCAATAATAAAATATTAAAATTAGTTCAACATTCATAAAACCACTAATATCAATTTTCAATTTCTCTATTCAAATACAAGTCTAGTAATACAAGATGACCACATTCGTCATTTGCATAATCATAATTAAATAATTGTAGAACATGATAAAATATTTTGATACATTACAAATGAAATTTTACAAATAAAACTCTTCAGCAATGCACAAGTTATTTAAAAATAGATTAATCATTTTATTACATTAGGTATTTATTATAAAGTTAATCACAGTATAACATCAGTATCTTTTAAACATAAAAGAAAATGCTATATTTACAGTTTATATGTGAAAATAATATGAAAGGCTAAAAAAAAAAAATGTAGATATTATCCCGAGCCTCCTACAAAAACTTACAATTAGAAATAATTACAATCTACTAAAAAGCTTAATGCAAATGAAATTTAATGAAACCTTAACCAAGTGATATTAAATTTAATTGCAAAGATTAATTATATTCCAAAACAAGAGTTTTTAACATCATCTACAAAAATTAAAATAAAAAGATTCACTTTTTAAAAAGTATTTTAAACATAAATTTGCTAGATGAAAAAATTACGGGGTTGGGGGATATTCATATTTTTAAACTATGTGAAGAAAAAAATAAACTTTTAATTTTTCCGTTATTTAATCTCTATATTTGTAAAAAAATATGTGTTCATAATCATATAGTACTCATAAAGATTGTAAATCATGTTCACCTATTAAAAAAAAAAAAAACTTCATAAGATTCTATATGTTTTTTCCATTTACAAAGAATGATAAACTATTAAGAAAAAGTCCTGTATTTCTTTTATCTTTTTACAAGAAAATTTTTATTCTTGAATTGCGAAGAATTAAGTAATTTAATAATTAATTTGCAAATTGCCCAAAAGATTAAGAAAACTATATTTAAAATGACAATTATTTTATTTTAGTCAATTTAATTAAACATTTAAATTATATCTAAACTATTACAAAAATTAATTATTTTAACATGTATAATATTGAGAGTTAAGTTTTATAATGATTTAAGACTTTTACTTTACTGTTAAATTTTTTATATTTTTGAAAAATATATATATATCAATAAAAGTATTTGGACCATTAAAAAAAAAGATCTTTATGTGTGAAATCTAAATAATGATATTACTGTGATTATGATTATTAATAGACTTTCCGATCTATTTAGTTTTTACATAGATTATAACTTGAATCTTCAGCAGACATATCTGCATTTCTACTAAACTGATACTATGATAAAAGCTAATAAATATTTTTAGAAAAGGCAGCATATGAGTAATTATAAAAATTGTGATAAATAATTAAATACATTTATTTATCCTTTTAAATACAATTTTGTAATGACAAATCATTATAGAATAATCATTACCCTAGGAAGGAATCTCATATATTGAATGACATAAAAGTTTTAAATAAAAAAACTCTCATTAAAGTTTATGGATAAAGTTCTTTTAAAAAAAATCCTAAAATAAATTATATCAAGAAGATTGCAAATAATGGCAAACATAATATCAACAATGCTTTCATAATTAAGTCTGCCTTAATAATTACAAATATACATACAAGTTGGAATTTAAAATACATCAATATATTGTTTGACTTCCATTATTGTAGTGTCTGACATTTAATCTTACAATGCATTCAAAATATACAAGTAGATTTTATATTTATTTTCTTTATTATTATTTTTAAGAAATTAAATAAATAAAATTTAGTAAGAAATTTGTGATCATGATAAAATTTACATATATCATTTGTCCTAAGACCAAAGGCAGAAATTCTATAATTCTAATCAGCATAATAATTTTTCTTCTT
Organism: Epiperipatus broadwayi; assembly: GCA_028023455.1. NCBI lineage: Eukaryota > Metazoa > Onychophora > Udeonychophora > Euonychophora > Peripatidae > Epiperipatus > Epiperipatus broadwayi. The sequence continues at coordinate 3,738,332 of JAQFVV010012485.1, read as the reverse complement.
AAAAATAAATAAAAAAAATTCCTTAGTCATTTTTCTTCAAAATACCATTTACATTTTAACTCTATATAGTGAAACTTTAGTTTCATTTTCTTTTCGTATATCTACAATCATCAAAGGTTTCCAAATATTTTCCTACTGCTTTTACTAATTATTCATGTCTCTATCTATAAATTCCAAAATATAAAATCATTTTTTTCTGAATTCTAATCTTTTCAATTTATTTCCTATTTAAAAGATCATTTATTTCCTCTTACTTTCAACATCATCTATCTTAACATTCAATATTTATAATAATTTTTACATTTCATATATTTAATATTTTTCTAAATTATTTTTTAAATAAATATAACTTAGCATACCTTTTTTGGTTTGTTTGTTGTTTATTTAAAAAAAATTTATTTATATATTTACAAATTTTTATTCATACATATATACACAAACATATAATAAAAACAAGTTTAAAGCAAAATAAATATAAAGAAAAGACATTTTTTTAGTAAAATTTTTTCTTTTACTTATAAATTTGATAATTATTTCTCCATTTGTAAAGGAAGCTAATTATCAGCACAGAATCTACTTTTCACTAATATTTATATTCTTTGATTTCCAAACAATATTCATTGAATCACTTTATTCAAATAAACACAATATGAATTTTTAAAAATGATTATCTAATTAATATTCCTAATTTAACTCAGTTTTATGGGTCAATTAATATATGCCTTAAATATAAATTTTGTTTCCTATTTATTATATAGTTTGATAATTAAATCATCTTAATAAAAATGAAGTTAATAATAAGGGAGGAAGATTAAATCAATTTTATTGAAATTATGGGTGCTAGCATATAAAAAAAAAAACAAGAATAACAAAAAAATTTAAAAATGTAAGTCTAAAGTAATGATTATAGAAAAAAAGTAAAAAGATAAAGTGATGTTGAACAGGGAATTTTAAAGCCATTTAGTACTTTCAAATATTTGGGAAAGTATTCATTGTGAAAATAACAAGAGGAAGCTTTAGAGTTGGTTAAGAATTTTTATGTATTTAGGAAGATGTGTGGCAGATAAAAAAAAATAAAGATTCTATGACAAATATAGGAATTATTTGGTGACCTCTTAAAAATTAGACTTTATAGATGTTTGATTAAAAAACAGCTTATAAAGAACAAAAACTCTGATAATGAGAAGAAGATTGAAGGTTTTTGAGATGCAATATAGGCAACAATAAAAAAAAAATCATGAAGAACAAAACTAGCAATATTAAAGAATTTTAAAAGGTAAACTAAAAAAAAAAATCTACTTATTAATAAAATTGTAATGCTGAAGATATATTAGATTGGGCATTTACTCAAAGCAAGAAAAAGTATAAGTGGTGCTGTATACTCTCACCATAAGTGCTGCTGTTGTGATAAAAGTGAACAGACAAGCAGAAATAAATATGATAGAAACAATTTGATTAACTAATAACTGGCATTTATTTGGTCAGAAAAATAATATAGTAACTGATACAAAAAATAATACATATACGCAGCCATAGAGACGTACTACATAATAATAAGGTTAATGTAGCCTTTATAAGTTCCTAGGTCCACTTTGGAACTTTCAGTGATGGAAATTCATTGGGTGTTCCAATGGCCTCTTGTACATTCGAACTTCAGTCTTGCAGTTGTCCTTAATTCACAACATAATGCAGCTCCCACAATGTGAATGTGTGCACATATATCATTTCTTCTTAAGTTGTACTTTTATCCTGTTCTAGATCATTCCCAGATAGCAAAGCTATAAACTTGTAATTATTTTTGCATACTATAGAAATTTCTAGATTTAGATGGTCAATCTAATTACTTATAATAATATTTCTACTTCTGGCAGAGAATTTCTTTTCATTTTAATCAGCTTATTTGATCTCTAAATATTTAGAGCTTTACAATGTTCATTATTTACTTCTAAACTTAGAAATTAGAGATTAAATATAAAGAAAAATTAACCAATGATCTGAAGGAAAAGAATGGTCACAAGTATTTGAAGAATAAAGCTATAGACAAAAAAAGCTTGAAAAAACTGTTGGATTGATGTGCAAGATCTGACTATTTCCAAAAGTGATTATTTTTTATTAATAATTTCTTTTTCAACTGTCAAGTGCATTTCTATTGTCGCTATCTTTTTTCCCTCCTCATCTAAAAACAAAAAATAATATCTATTTCAAAAACAATTCTTTAATTAATAATCTATAGGAATATTTTTTGTTCTCCAAAAAAATAAATTATTACATCTATTACCTTCATATCTGAATATATTATTTTTTTCCATTAAAACTACAATATTTGTCAGAAAATCCAAAGGCTACAATTATATCTTACTGAAAATAATCGCCAACATTTTCACTTTCTCTACACTTACTGCTTACAAGTTTCAATAGAAATTAACACATATTTTTCTAGTCATAATATCAATATAAGATCCATTTTTTTCTAAGTTTAAAATGTCAAATCTATTATATCTTCATAACATTATAGTCCTTTTTGTATTATTTATATAACATTAATATACTTCCCATCACAACTTTTTAAATCTTTCTCTTCTCTTTTGCTATTTTTATGGTCAATTTATTTTCTACTTAGCTTTATTCAATTTTTCTTGCCAATATTTGTTCTTTTTTTTTTTGTTTGTTTTATCATAATGTTAATAATAAAATACTTTACCTTATGGCTTCTTGAAGTCTTATTTGTTCACAATCAATTATTTCTTAATAATTAAGTAATTTTTAATTTTCTTCCATCTGCTTATTTTTCATCATTTTCTATTGTATGGAGAGTTGCTACCATTTTAATATATTGTATAGAAATGGTGGTCATGTGATGTTTATATTTTCTTTTTATATCTCAAAAATTATCTATAATTTCTTTGTTATTATCCTTTAATTTAGCTGACATTAACCAGATTCCTCATTCTATAGCTAAAAATCTTTTATATTCAAGTCAAAAATAAGTAACTATTTATATTAGCAAGTGATAAATTTGTAAATGCTATATACTCCACCAAATTAAAACATTTTGATATTATATTTGAACAAAATTATTTATAGCAGAGAATTTCTTATTGAAATCTAAAAGAATAAAAAAGGTAAATGGCAGACAATTGACATTTTAATATTCAATTGATAATTAAAAGATCTTAAATTTAATCAATAAAGTAAAAAATGAACTTCTAATAAAAAAAATAATAATTGGAAGACTTTATTGTTTGGGAGTTCCTAAGAAGTTTAAGTTCTGGAAGTGGCAGAGTTAGACATGGTCTATGGTCCTTATGTTCCAGAATATGCCCTATACCATTGCACCAACTCACACAAGGTTTTAAAATATGACAACATAAATGAATCAATACGCTCTCTATATTATATATTTGTAAATATAAGGTTATAAAAGCAATGTGACGCTATATATGATTTACTTTATTGATTACTATAATCAATAAACTGCATTATGAAATGGAGATATTTAAAAACAGAAATATATTCAATAAATAGCTAGTATGCATGGCAATTTTATATTTGAAATATTAAAATAAATGAAGCACATTGATCTACAAATTATGCTAATTAGTTTATATACTTATAATCCTAAAAATAGTAAATAATAGAGGCAAATTACTTTTAAAGTTGATAAATAAATATTCACTTAACAAAAGATTAAATTTTAAAAAAATCCATGCATTTTTGACAAATCAAAAATTCCTAGAATTCAGTAATGTAAAGTAATATTTACCATAGAATGATGTATTCTTTATATATATCTTAATTTAATGTTTTAGTTTTTTACTGCATCTTAATTTAATGATTTACTCTTTTAATGCTAAGTTTGTAACATAAATTTGTATTTTCAATTTTATGTTTATGGATTGTGCTTATAATTTGAAATCATAATTTTGTAATACTTTAAATTTCATATTTACTTTTAAATTAGTTTATATTAAAAGAATATAATTTATAATGATCTTATGCAACAGAAATATCTGTAGATGTAGAGTAAAAAAAAAGCATCTAATTTGATAAACAATTAACTACTTTTTAATAAAGTTTGATTTTATTACATATATGTAATTATTGCATGATTAAAATATCATATTAATTATGATATATCTGAACAAGGAAAAAAATCCAAATAATTTTTACTTCTAGAAAACTTCAAAATTACATTGAAATTTGTGCCAGTAATTGAAAACTCTATATGGATGCTTGAAGTAATGTTCTACAGACATAGAAATACCAAAAATTAGCATCCAGTGCATTCTTAAGATTTTCAATAAATATTAATATAAATTTCAGCTCTGATGTAGAATATAGGTTACAATGTCAATATGCTAAAATAATACATTTCATCCATTATTACTATTTCTTTTAGCAGACTTCATAGTAAACTAATTCAAAAGAACATGGCACAGTGAGGATAGTATGATGCACTATTTTTTCTATCATGCTGATCTTACAGGCTTCCTCTATGTGTGTATACACATATTCACACAACATGTATATGAATGGTTAAATATGTTTCAAATTTATTTTTGAAATTTCTTAAGACAAAAGTTTTTAATATACATAATAAACAATGAAATATATAAATTGAAATAGTATCAAATGTTAAGATATGTTGCATTTTGAACAAGAAATTGTGTGTATATACTTAAATATTGGCTTATAACTGAGGAATCTCATTAAAAATAAATGTATGTCTATTCAAAATACTTATTAAGATTATGTAAACACAGTGTTTCCATTTGTTTACGGAAGATTTAGATTCTAGATTTAAATTCTGGAATAAATCGTTCCCAACACTATCAGAGTAAAAGAGCATTATTAAATAGCTTTTTACATCACAAAGATATGTAGTTTTGAGATACTAGATGTTACAAAGTGGCAGCTGCTTTTCCAATGAATTTTTGTATATTCAAGGCTACTTTATTTATGGTAGTTAAAAATCTATTCTGCATTAATTATTTATTTTATGAGTCCATGCACAGAGAAAGACTTTTTAATCTTATTTCATTCTTTCATTACATTCAATATTTAAAAAAAACACACATTTTAATCAACAATTTTCTTTCACTTTATCAATCAAGAATAGATTTGTGTATGTTATAAAGAAAACCTTTTTTAAAAAAATGAATTTCCACTGTAATATATGGCATTCTGAAATAAGCATTCATTATGATCAGTTTTTTTTTTTTTTGTTGAAAAATGCAATTATAGTATATAAATATGCAACATAATTAGTGCACCACTAATAATAAATAACAACAATAATAAAATTATTAGTAATAATAATTGTTTTTATAAAATAAATAAATAAATAAAAATGAAAGAAAAAAAAAAAAGAAAATTTAAATATCCAAGGCAAACATGATTAACAGGAAAATATCAGTTAAATAAAAGGAAAAGATTAAAAGAAAGTTAGCTATTACAAAGAGAGAATCGTGGCACTTAACAATGGCTTTACCTTTGCCAAGTGGCTGCTTGCGTTTTTTGTTCAGCCACCGACCTCTGGAAAGCTGTTCCAGAGGATAGTCTTCTATTAGACTTCCTAAAAATCCAAACAAGGAGCTTAATTATATTTAGGAGTAAATTTTTGTTTTATTTATTTCTTAACTAATTTTCAAAACATTCGATTTTAAAATATATTATTTTTGTTCTTAAAAAAAAAAAAAATCATATCAAAAATAGACACTTCAACAACACTCTGTTATCATTTTTTAATTCATGCATAAAACATAAACAACATATAACAAATAGATGCATTGTAATGGTTTTTTTTTTTTTTTTCAAATGATGTTTTAATTACTCAAATTTATATTCAAAATTACATAAAACTATTACTTTAAAAAAAAAAAAAATTTTTTTATTTTACTAAATTATGCAAAATATATATAAATAATATACTTCAATTGGAACATTATAATTTCATTATTAATTCTTAGAAATGTATTAAAAGTGTATAGAAAAATGGTCAACAAATTATTTAAATATACTACTATTCTTATAACTACAAAATTATTATGATTTAAAAAAAAAAAAAAAATTAAATAAATGATTTTATTTAATCACAATGTTATTTCAAAACTATGGAACTATGTTCTAAATATAATTTCTTTTTAAAAAAAATAATCACTTTATAATATCAGTTAATTCTCAACATTACGTTTAAAAGTTATCATCACTATCTTACAAGATAATATATAATTCCTTTACCACATTAGACACTAGTAATAATCTTTACTATTCTTCATGGAAATTTATTTTAGTAAAACTCAATAAAAGCAATCAAAATAAAAAATCCTATTTTCAATATTAATGCGAAAACATCATCATCATCATAAACTGATTGCAATTTCCAAGTTGAATACAGTCCTTTTTCAATTCAAATCAACATCTTTAAACACTTTCCAATATTTTCCTTAATCACATCTTTCATATCTTTTTACTTATGTTATTTTATAAACACATTTCATACAAATTTAATTTATTGATCTAGGAAAATATCAATAGTTTTAGTTAATTCTATAAAATTTTCTCACCCCCTCCCCCCATTTCTAGTTGACTCTATATTTACTTTTCATGTGTAATAAAGTTTCTAATCAAAGGCAGATCTAAGCAATATGACAGTACAATTTGGTAATTGTAATCATCATTGGTAACAATTTGCCACTGTTTGCATTTCCTTGAGTATAATTTATTCTAATATTTGTGTTTTTAAATTCTTTTTATAATTACTGGTCGTGTAATTGCTCCATATAATATTATATTTCAAATAAAATATTTTACTGACCATTTCTTATGTAAATTTAATCTCATTAGTTGCTTTGCTCTTTCTCTTTCATATTCAATTACACACATTTATTTATTTATAAAATTAGTAATTGTTAATTAAATAATTTTTAATGCCATGTTTTCACTCTGAATTTCCATTAAGGTTGGGCAAGAATAAGCATATAAACATCAAAAGCTTAAAAAATATATAGATTCATTTGATTCATCATTCTTGTCAAACATACAGTGTTTGTTTTATTCATAGTCTAAAAAATGGTTAGCTCTCATTAATTAATATTTTTTGGTTATTACCAATTCTTTTCAAATTTAGTTTACTTCTAATATATACTGATCAATCTTATTCATCTAATTCATTTACAATGTTTTGAGCTCATTATTGTTATGAATAATTTTATGTGTAAAAGAGCTTTGAAAGTCATTTAATTATAATTTCTTAGTGATTAGAACATAAAAAATAGTTTGAAAGTTTTGAATAATCAATTCTCTTTGTTTGAAAAAGAATATTAAATTAATCTTTTTTTTTTTTTTTTAATCAATATATTGAAAATTTAGTTAAGCAATAAAGTTGTTAACAATCACTTTCTTTTTATTTTGTTAATTTTAATAATATCTTGTAATATTTATTCTTTAAAAAGTTTTGTTGATAGTACTTGTTTATTATACTAAAACTATTATTACTTTTAAATATAATAATTCAGTCAACTAAATATGATTTGTTTGCTTGTTTTTTAATGATATGTAATTGTATGAATTAAAAATAAATTTTGTTAAACATATATTTAATTTACTGCTTCAAATTTATTCTATTAAAATACTTTATTCTTAATTGCTATTTTAATATATAGATATACATATTTGTAGTTTCAAAAAAATAAAACTAATATTATGGCTAAAATTCTTATATTTTCAATTACTTTTTAAACAGGAATTTATTTTGAAGAAGATTTATATAAACTTTATTCATCAATCACTTTATTTATTTTTAGCAAATTAAAAACAATATTATATTAACATTTTTAATTTTATATATTTATATAAGTTTGTAAAAGTTTTTCTTTTAAATTTTTCTATTTTCTTTATGAAGTATATTATCAATTTATCCTTCTTTATACATTGATAAGATTATAAAAAAAATAAACAAACAATCCATTTTTTCAATGCTTATTTTATTAAAATTAATATAGAATAATTAATGGATAATAAGGACTTACTGATTTGACTTCTATAATAATAATAATTAATCCTCTAGATATAGTATAAGTTTTCAGTAGTTTAATGTCTATATATATATATGTTTTAAGATATGTAATATTCAAATCAATATATATATTAAAATACAGTAAAATTCTCATAAATTATAGTTATTTTATTAGAAGTACTTTTGATTGTACATCTTGTAGTCTTTATCAATTATATAACATTGAATAATCAAAATGAGACTTCCTTTCACAATACTCATAGTTCGATTTAGTTTAGTTCTCCCACAATTCTGTTATCTTAACATTTGATGATTGCCGATTCATTAACATTTGACGATTTCTTGAAATCAATATATTTTGTATAGATATATTGAAAGCAGTATTTATGTATTGTATATAAAAAAGAATATATGTATGTATAGTATAACTGATGAATATATATATATATATGTATACAACGATATAGGTAATAAGATATACTTAAAGAAATGAGTCATTGATAAGTAGATATAAGCCTGCAGAAAAGAGTTTGCTGTTAACTGAATGGAGACATTGATTTCTCTTGGAAGCCTTAAAGGAACCAAGCAGGGAAAATTTCCTAATGTCCACTCCAAATGTTCTTGTCATTGCAGTTGTTATTACTATGTGACCAACACACATTATCCAGCATGGTGACTTTATTGGCATTTTACCTCTGAGTTTAAGATAAAGATACACCATGGTTTTTCTTCTCAGTTGCCTAATAAGGCAGAATGAATGTTTGTGTGAATGAAAATTTTTTCTAATAGCTATTTACAATTATGACAGACAAAAATAAATCACGACCCTTATTCCCAGAAGACTGAAAAGTTGTCAGCCAAGGCAGCAGTTGGTGGCCAAAGGTGGAGGGTGCTAAGAATGCCCTGATTGTGGACCTAAGCCGCCATTTGATGATGACATTTACTTACAACTGCAGATCACTTTCAAATGAAGGAAGATTGCAAAAATTGGAAGAAGAACTGTCTCATATTACATGGGATATTATTAAACTTTGTGAAGTTAGAAAAAAAAGATGAAGAAACAATTGATTTAAAAAGTGGACATGTACTCTACTACAAAGGCACAAATATTGGAAGTACAAGTGGAGTAGGAATCATTATAAATAAAAAGTGGAAGAATAACATTGTGGAGATGGTGTATGGGACAGAGTGGCAAGATAAGTTATTCAACTTAATAGAAGATATTAAATGCAGATAATTAAGGTTTATGCCCCAACAAGTTCTCATAGTAATGAAGTAATAGAAGATTTTTATATGGATGTACAAAAAGCTTTTGATCAGACCAAACAACATTTTAAAATTATTATGGGAAACTTTAATGCTAGAATTGGCAAACAAATTAAAGTGCTGTAGGTAAATTTGGTTATGGTAATAGAAATGAGAGAAGACATAGACTTGTGAAATTTTGAGAAAAATGTTAAAAGGAAATGAACATAGAAGCATCCAAATGAAGGTACAGCAGAATTGGATTAAATTTTGATTAAAAGAAAATACATAATTCAAGATTGTAATGTCCTTAATAAATTCAATACAGGAAATGATCATTGATTAATAAGATGTAAAATATATGTCAATGCAAAATTAGAGACAAAAATTATTAAGGAAAACAATATTCACAGTTGAAATTCCTAATGTTCAGAAACATTCTAATGAATTTAAATTAGAACTTGCAAATCGTTTTCAAATATTAGCTGATTTTAAACATGATTCACATTTGAATGAAATTAATAAAAAAATAACTGATAAAAGGTGCAACAAAGATAACTAGTAAAGAAAAAGCAGCAATTGACCATTAAAATTTCTACTGAGATTAGAGAATTTATGAAGAAGAAAAAAAAAATATGAAGATATAAAAAAATTACATATTAAGGATTGAAAATCTTGAATTTTGTAAAATAGTGCAAAAAAAAAGTTGATAATGGTATAAGAAAGTATAATTGTGAATAAGCAAGAAAAACTGTAGAAGAGAATAAAAGTCTCAAGACTGTAAAACATTTTGGCATTGGTAGGAAACTTATTTCTGCAATAGGAAAAAAAGATGGAAACTATTACTAAAAAGAGAGATGACATCATGAAATGGATAGAAGAATTATTAGTAATAGGGAAAAAGTACCTTCTACAACTATTATATCTTCTGAATTGCCCAGAATTTTAAATGAAGAAGTGAGCCATGCAATTAAAATTATGAAGAAGAGATAAAGTTCCAGATAATGATGGAATTATAATTGATGTATTAAAAAAAGCAGATGAAAAAATAGAAAAATTTTTGGCAGTTATATATCACATATCTAAATGAGAAAGATGTACCACATGATTGGAAGAATGCAATATTAATATTTTAAAAAGATGATAAAAAAGATATTAGAAATTACAGACCTATCAGTCTTTTATCAGTTTTATACAAAATTTGCACCAAGATAATTACAACTCATCTATAGAGAACTTTCGATTTCAACAACCTAAAAGAATAAGCTGGATGTAAAAATAGTTTTAGTACAATAGATGATATCCAAGTATTGAGAAAAGTTATAAAAAAGACCAATGAATATGAATTGCCATTATCCTTTGAATTTGTAGATTATGAAAAAGCATTTGATTTTTTAAGCATTTCTTCATGATTAAAGCATTCGATCAAGGTATAGACCCAGGATATTATCATATTCTGAAAAAACATTTATAAAAATAAAACAGCAGCACTTAGATTACATAATGATACTAGGAAGCTTAACACTGAAAAGGGTGGAAGACAGGTTGACTCTATATCTCCAAAATTTTTACAGCAGTGCTGCAAGAAGTATTTTGTGGATTAAAATAGGAAACTAAAGGAGTAAAGTAACTAATAAGAGTACCACAACTTTCCATACAGTATCGCCACCAAGTGCAAACTTTCATAATCAATAAATGCAAAAAGGTTTGTGCATAAAATCTCTATCTAGTGCCTACTCATGCAACATCCCCAGATTAGATTCTAGCTTGTGGCTTTCATCAGTTAGGAGCCCTGGGTTTAAGAACACTTCACTTAGATCTTAGGATCCAATGTAACCCTCCAACAGCCACCTTTTATATATTTGGTTAATTATAGCTAGGAGCCCAAGATAAAAATACCAAAATTTCTGACGTAAGCACATTAACTTATATAGCCATATAGATCTGAACTCAGTTCAGCATCTATACATTTTGGTGACTGGTTTTTCAAAAACCAGCCACCATTATCCTCTGAGCAGGATAGATATAAAACCATCAAAACATCACATGATCACCATTTCATATGCTTACACATTCTGTTAATAAGAGTACAAACTCTCCATACAATAGTGCCACCAAGTGCAATTTTTCGTAATCAATGGATGCAAGAAGATAAAGATTTTATGCACAAATCTTCCACATCAATTGATTACAAAAGCTTGCACTTGTTGGCATTACTGTATGAGAGTTTGGTACTCTTATTAACAGAATGTGGAAGAATATGAAATAGTGATCATGTGATGTTTTGATGATTTTTATATCTACCCTGACTATAGAATAATGGTGATTGTTTTTAAGAAAAATCAGAAACCAAAATGTATATATGCTGAACTGAGTTCAGATCTATATGACTATACTAGTAAATGAGCTTGAGTTGGAAATATTATGGTGTTTTCATCTTGGCTCCTAGCTTTATAGTTAACTAAATAGATAAAAGGTGGCTGAAGGGGTTGCATTAAATCCTTAAGATCTAGATGCAGTGCTCTCAAATCCAAGGTTTCTTACTGATGAAAGCCACAAGCTAGAAGCTAGTCTGGAGATGTTGAGTGAGTAGACCCCAGATAAGAATTTTATGGACAATACCTTCCTGCATCCATTGATTATGAAAGCTTTCACTTGACGGCACTCCTGTATGAAGAGTTTGGTACTCTTATTAACAGAATGTATAAGCATATGAAATAGTGTTCATATAGTAGTTGTTTTTCCAAATAATACTTCAGAGCTTCAGAGAATGTTGCAAGAGTTATCAGATGAAAGTAAGAAAGTAGGACTAAAGGTAAACGATAAAAAGACTAAAATAATGTTCAATAGGCTTTTTTCAAAAGATGAAGATAAAGATTGATTATGATGAGTTAGAAGAAGTTAACAACTGCAAATATCTCGGTCAAAATATTACTACAGATGGAAATATAATGGATGAAATTAATCATTGAATTAATTTTGGTTGGAGAGCTTTTGTTAGAAATAACAATATTAAAAGGAAGTAATATAATTTTCTTCTTCTGCTTCATTTTCCTATGTATTAATTTCTGCTTTAACATATCATACCATTTACAACTTTCTTAAACACTTTATCAATATACCTGGGTCTCGGTTTACACGATAGATAGGTTCCTCAGAAAACACGCGCAAACTCAATCGCGCAACAATAAACGTAACTTACATTGAAAAGGGGGGGATGCGGTCTGTGATTTTTTAAAATTCGCGTAAAAGCAAAGCACCAACGTAAAATTACTTTAAAATTCGCGCAAAAAAAAAAAATAAGGAAATAAAATATGACTAATAAAAAATTTCAAATTTGAAAAAAATTGATACAAGACAAACTTTTTTTAACTATAATATTTAATTTTATTCAAAATAATATATTTTTAAGCATAATTTACAGTACAGTAATTTACATTTTTTTATACACGTTTTAATTATTATCGCTATTTGCCAAAAAACACGTTCGTTTGCAAACTGGTAAAAAATCAAATTCTCACAAGAGGAAATACAACTAACGCCAAGTTCACTCTCATGTTGTGTTAATGGTTTTCTGTTGACAACGTAATTAATCTTTGAGACGATGATTTTATTAATTGTTTATGAACTTAGACTTATGATAATAAAAAGACATTTATTCACCACTGCTGAAAAAAATTTAATTAAAACTAACAACTAAAAATTAAATTCTTATTTTTGTCTTTAATTTTCAATTCCGTTTAAAAATCAAATTTCATTTTACATCGCATTAATTTCAAGTCGTCATAAGTAATTTTTAAATTGTTAATTACAATTAAAAATCAGACTTTAATTTTTAATTGTCAAATTTAATTGTTCCCACTGCTATTACTCACCTTTTAAAAATAAACTTGTGGACACTAAATGATTAATAATTGATTACATTCTTTTTTAAAAAGCAAAAACAGAATGTGATTTAAAATGCAAAATTAACACGCACAATGTTTGAACAAATTTACATTATAATCTTGTAAAATTTAATGTGTGTATACATAAAATGTGGAAATCATGATTTTAATTTCATTATTGCATAAAATCTTACTATTATAAAGCACTGAAAATTTTGAAATTACTAAGATGAAAGTCGAATTCCAATAATGTGATATTACTTTCAATATAACGTAAGTGCGCGAAATTTATTATTTAAAGTAATAGCGCATTATCGGAGTTCGACTTCCGGTGAAGCATGAATCGCGTAACTTCAAAATCGTGTTAAATAAGTCTGTGTAAAGAGAGACCCAGGTGTATTCTTTATTTATATCAAAACTAACAGTTTTGACTGTCCTGCAGTCATCATCAGAGCTACAATATTCAAATACATAATTATATAATTAATACACTTATACAAATATTCATATACATAATTAAATACACAAAATAAATAAAAAATAAATAAATGTATATTTTATTTTTGTATATTTTATGTTTGTTTATTTTGTGTATTTAGTTATGTATATGAATATGTGTATAAGTGCATTATAATTATATATTTGAATATTGTAGTTCTGATGATGACTGCAGGACAGTCGAAACTGTTAGTTTTGATATAAATAAAGAGTATTGATAAAGTGTTTAAGAAAGTTGTAAATGGTATGAAATATTAAATGAAAATATGTCATTGTGTTTGAAAAGGAAGGTTTATAATAAATATGTTAACAGTTCTTACTTTATGGATCTGAGACTTGGATACTTAATAGAAGAGCAATGCAGACTTCAGACCACTCAAAGAAATATGGAGAGATACATGTTTGGAGTAACAAGAAGAGATTGAAAATGCAATACATGGGTAAGAGAACAAACAGATGTTACTGACTGTCAAAAAAATTAACTGTGGAGTTGCGTTAAAAGAGATGATCATAGATAGTCAATTAAAATCTTAAATTGGATTACAAAAGATTGTAAAAAACCCAGAAAGAGACCACATGTGAGATGGAAGGATGATAGAAGAAAGTGTCAGAGATGATGTGGAGAAGAGAGACTAGATAGGAGGAGAATTGTACTTGGAGAGACCTTCATCCTGCAATGGATTGATAATGGTTGATAATGATAATGTATGTTTATATGATTAAGTATTTGTGTATTCATATAAGTCTTGTAGTGCTGAGGAAGATTGCTAGGCAATCCAAACTGTTAGAGGGATCAAGTTTAATAAGAATAAAAAAAGTAATAAGAAAGGTAGATTTATTTAAATGTTTTATTTCTTAAATTAAATGTAGAGTTTATTTTCTAAAAAACTCTTTATTATATATATAATTAAGCATTGAATCTATACAAAGTAGACAGACAAGTAAAATATTTTATTTCTTTTGTAAAAATTAGATTATAAATATTGTTGAAGTGGCGGTGAGGAAGACAAAAAACTAATATACAATTATGATTGACTGCTTAAAGCCTTTGGGGAAATTATAATAAAAATATATACAGAGAATATTAGAACAATGAATAATCCAGATCAAACACTAAATTTACTATCAAAAATTAAAAAAAATACCTATAATAAAAATCTATGAGACAAAATGGATGAACTGCGTAAAATGAATGAAGTATTAATAGTACTTTATCCTTGAGATAAAAGATATAACAGTTTAGATATTATTTTGGGTACAAAAACAACAGATCATTTTATAAGTAGTACTTTTATAAACAGAAAATTACTAATGGTAAGACTTTAAAAAATATTCATGTCCCAATTAGTTCTCATATGTAATATAGAGATAAAAATCATATATGAAAAAAATAATAGAAAAATCAGAACCCAGAAGAAGGAAAGAAATGATAAAAATAGTAAGAATTGAATTAGAATATATAAAAAAAGATTGATTTCATTAGAAAAATAGTATGATAATAATAAACACGTAACTCAAAAATCAGAAAAGGATTTACTCATTGAAACATGAAAGATTTCAATTATGTTTTCAATATATATTTTGATAATAAAAAAATAGATTTAGAAGTTGTGTTTATGAGTATATGTGCACATTCTAGAGATGAGATTCTAATTTACTGGTAAGAGAATTGAGATTTATTTTTTAAATGAATAAGATAAGCTAAGACAAATAAGAAACAGGCTTTTAATAACTTGAAAGAAATATTAGAATTGATTTTTTAGAAAAAAGAATAAGTATAAATAATAGATGTTTGATTAACAGTCAAAAGCTAGGATTATGTATGAATATATTGTGAGAGTACCATATGAGCCTCACCTAAAACAATGTGTTTCTTTGTGAATTTAACTGTGCCTATATCGAATCAACAGATATAAATAACATACACCTATCTTAAGCTTTTCGTGTATCAGCTATATATATAAACTAGTTAGTATTAAAAGAATAATTCTAAAAATGAATAATTCTAGTTTATTTATACACACACATAGATAAATGTTTCTAACTAATAGTATTTTTTTTTTATTAATATAAAACTTGACATTTGACAAAGCCTTAAGTCAACATTGCATTTTTATCAGTTGAAACAAAGGAAATAAACGTTTGGGGTTCATTACAAATTGTATATTTTAAACAATAGAAAGCGTGAGCGTGATTATGTGATATGCTTGCAGAAATTAATCCAGTATAAAAACGAACTAATATTGTTATAACAATAATCTTCTATTTAGTTATCAAGGCAAGAACTACGTCTGTAAATTTAAATGTGTTCGAATTTAGAACACATTTAAGAAAAAAAAAAGAAGATTCAATATTTTAAAACCTGCTTTAAGTAATTAATTTACTGCCTTTGAATATTATAAAGAACTATAAAAAAAATAATCATTGTAATTAACAAAGCTATAAAAGTTATCAACGTCTTCGAAATGAGTTTACAAAATATATATTTAAGAAGACAAAAATTTATAAAGATGTTCTGTGGCTAGATAATTTATGCCAGGGATTTCTGCTGATGTTTTAAACCCGAACAGGTAAATTTATTCCTATTTAATCAATGCCTAAAATATAATCGTCGTAATTCTCATTTAAAAAGCTGCCTTAATATTGGAGTATTATATTGAAGAAGATGTTAAATATTTTACTACGCAAATATTTAAAGAATGAATATCTAGATTGCCTCTTCGAAGGATGATCAATGAACTTTATGTTTCAACATTCATCATCATTTTATTTCGTCTAAGGAGGGATATAAAACCGTTATTCTTTCTCGTCTTGGATTACTTCATTGTGTATTTTAATAACCCTTAAACTTTATTTCCTTTGTGGATAATTATATTTACTTAGAAAAATTACTTCGTATATTAAAGTGGAGAACTGATAAGATGAACACTTTATTTTTTTTATTTATTTAATAAAATTTAGATGTTGATATTTTGATATATACTCTGATGGAAATGACAGCTGACTAAGGTAAACGTTTTTAAATTATTTCAATTTGGAAGTAAGTTTTATTATATTGCAAATTGAATCTTACATGACAATTAACATAATATATTTTTAAACATACATAACTAATATCAGAATACATTCTATTATTAATCTAGTGTGAATGGATGTTATCTTATATAGGCATATAACACACACTGAATCATTTTAATGACACAATAGGTAGATTTATAATGTATCATGTGTATTATTTATTATACACATGATTTTAAATTATATATATATGTAAATGATTACATTTTTTTTTTTTTGAATATTAAATAATTTATTAGTGTATATATATAAGCACAGATTATAATTCTAAATTTTAATGTTTTTATGTGATAATATTTTTGTTTTTTATTACGGATTAAAATGTGTTAAACTTGATTTTAAAATTAAACAGGTCTAGTCGTTTTATAAAACCAATAATTATAAATATACATACTCACGCATATATATGTTAAATCAACTTAATGATTTAATATTTATAAAGAAGTTATATATAGCTTATACTAAATTTATCATTACTATGGGATACTTGTGGAAATGCCTGAAGAGAGTCAATTGCAATTTCTACTCTGAACTCGAATTACGAGAGTAACTAGGTTATTAATAGAGGAGTGGATTGAATTATATTTTAAATCACATCATCCATGGCATTCTATAAGAAGACTCAAAGTCCGACTATAGCTAGATGCTACTTCCTCGAGTCCTGAAAAGGATCGTCCCGTTATAATATGTACAATAAAAGGTTTTTTGCTAAAGTGTTCAAAGTAGAAAGAATAAATTGCATTTGATAGATTCAATTTAGATATATGAAAAAAATATATAGATTGAAAAATGATAAATTTATTAGGATATTTATATCAGAAAATATGTTAGATTTTTAATTAATTAACAAATTTCTAATTTTTTATTTTGTACTTCATTTTTTTTTTTTTTACTCATTTGGATTTTGAAAACTAGATACAGAAATTTAACTGCATTTATAAATATTTTTTAAGAAATAATAATTCAAGTTAGCAATATATAAAAAGAGGAAAGTATATGTTTTTCATTTATTAGCAGAAAAGTAGTTTGACCATTATATCATTCAAATTGAAATAATAATTTGTTTGGTTCAGCTGTATGAAAAAAACAAAAAAGTTGTAATATCTTATTTTCAATCATCATCAAGAAATTAAAATTTTAGGTTCTCATCTGATCCTTCGTGTCAGCCACGGGTGGCGCTATTTCTAGCTAAATTTCTAGAAATATGCCGTTTCCATGGCCGCACTCAAGCCTTTAAGCATTCTTTCTAAAATAAATCCTAGAAAGATTGTTAACTCGGAGTTAAGTCTTGTTTCTACGCTAAAAGGTAGAGTGTTAACTCGGAGTTAAGTCTTCTTTCTACGATAAAATCTAGAAAGAGTGTTAACTCAGCTTAGCGGCGAATGATGTGGCTTTTTCCGATGCTAAAAGCTGAGGAAAATGCCGTAGTTGCTTGTGTCACGCACTATATCGTAATGCTGTGTTATGTATTTTATGTAACAATATCGTACGAGGGTGTGTTAATTTGATCGTGTCAAAAGTATTTAAATTTTCATCGGAGCCTTTTTTTTTTAAGACGAATTGATATACTGTTACCTTTTAACAATTTAAACAGTGTTGTGATTGTTCCTTGTAAAGCTATAAGCCTCCTAAATTCTCAATTAGGGTGGGGTAGTATAAAATATTTAAACGATCACGCTTTGAGACATGTTTTAACGAGAAATTTTCCGAGACCAAGAAGATGGCTAATTCAAACAACAGAAAATCTTGAAAAGATGGGAATTGCCAGACACGGAAGCTGGCGCTGGAATATTTCTACAGCAGAAAAAAAAAACATCCTGCTGCTGAAAGAAAAGATTGGATTGTGCGGCAAATATATGCAGATTTGAGGTCCAAAAACATCTTTCGACTTTCATTTGTAAGTCTCATTGTGGCCGACGTAAATATTCACTTCGTAAAGCAAGCTTGTTTGAGGGATTCCAAATGGCCTTCATCAAATGTCAAAAATAAAAGAAGTAACTTCAATTTTTATTTAAACGTACATCCCTTCTCCCGATAATTGTTGTCGTCGGCAATCAAATGTAAAATAAAAGAGGTAACTAAAATTTTTATTTAAACATAGCCCAAAAAACCCTTCTTCTCCCAATAATTGTTGTCATCAGCAATCAGATGGTCAAATAAAAGCAACGTCAATTATTCTTTAATTGGATAGAAAAAAAAAAACCCTCCCACTAATTGTTGTCGGCAAACAAACGTAAAGCAATCAAAGTAAGACCGTAAATTATTAGTTAAACATAACCCAAATTACTATTTGAACATACACTGAAAAAGACCTGCTCTTGTCAATAAAAATTAAAGAAACAACAACTATTATTGTCCCATTGTCAAACCGAATATTATTTGCAAAAACGCAAATAATTTATAAACGAAAAAAAAGAAAGTCAAATCGGTTGTCAATCAAATGGTAACCGATAAAAGTAACTTAAATTTTGATTTAAGCATACACACAAACAAAAAATAAAATGCAAAAACCTTTCTCCCAATAATTGTTGTTGGCAATCAAATGTAAAAAAATAAAAGTAACGTACAATTATTCTTTAATCGTACACAAAAACACCCCTCACACTAATTGTTGTCAGCAATCAAATGTAAAGTACTAAAAGTAAGGTAAAGCAATTATTTTTTAAACGTAACCCAAATTACTATTTGAACATACACCAAAAAAGACCTGCTTGTCAATAAAAATGAAAGAAACAACAACTATTATTGTCCCATTGTCAAAAATATTAGGTTTTGGGAAACCAAAATCATAATTTATAAACGAAAAAAAAAAAAAAAAGAAAGTCAAATCGGTCGACAATCAAATGTAACCAATAAAAGTAACTTCAATTTTGATTTAAACATACACAAAAAAACAACCCCTTTCTCCCAATAATTGTTGTTGGCAATCAAATGTAAAATAAAAGGAACGTAAATTAGTATTTAATCATCACCCACCCCTCTCGCTAATTATTGTCAGCAATCAAATGTACACCACCACTAAAAGTAACGTACACCCCTTCTCCCAATAATTGTTGTCTACAATCCTACACACAAAAAAACACCCCTCCCAATAATTAGTGTCGGCAATCAAATGTAAACCAATCAAAGTAAGACCGTAACTTATTATTTAAACGTAACCCAAATTATTATTTGAACCTACACCAAAAAACACACTCTTGACAATAAAAATTAAACAAACAACAACTATTATTGTCCCATTGTCAAAAATATTTATTTGTAGAACCAAAACCATAATTTATAAACGAAAGGAAGTCAAATCAGTTGTCAATCAAATGTAAACCGATAAAAGTAACTTTAATTTTTATTTAAACATACACACACATGAAAAATTCTCCCAATAATTGTTGTCGGCAATCAAATGTAAACCTATAAAAGTAACGTAAATTATTATTTAATCATACACAAAAACACCCCTCCCACTAATTGTTGTTGGCAATCAAATGTAAACCTATCAAAGTAACGTAAATTATTATTTAAAGACCCATCCAAAAAACCTGTTCTCTCTTAAATTTTGGCAATCCAATTTTACAAAAACAGTAATACTATTTTAAAAAAAACACAAATTACTATTTGAACACACACCAAAAAAGACCCTCTTGTCAATAAAAATTAAAAAAAAAAAAAAAACTATTATTATCCCATCGTCAAAAATATTATTTGGGAAAAATAATTCAGAAACGAAAGAAAGTAAACTTTGTAAACGAACAAACAAAAAAAAAGTCAATATTAATAGAGAATCGCTAGCCGGGAACATTATATTAACGTGTTTTTGGTTAGAGAACCAAATTTTATTTTTTTGTCTACAGTTCAAAGTTGAATAATAATTGAAAATTATAATATTAAAAAAAAAAACATAGATCTTTCTTGCATTCATTATCTGCGAATTAAAATTTAATTTGAAATGTTTTTACTTTTGTAATAAATATATATATAAATGTTTTGAACATTTGAAAAAGAAAAGATTATTATGTATGAAGATCTTTAAAATTTGCTGAGCATGCTTTTGATCGCTAAGCCCAGAATCATAGCCCTCAAAACCTGCAGGATGCATTATGAAATTTAAATAAGGTAGAAATTATATTTCTTCATAGCGTAAGCATGTGTTTTAAAGACCTACAGAGGTCCCTAGTGACGATTTTTTCAGACGCTCATTGCTAAGGTTTACAGCCTTGTTAAAACTATTATAAATAACTAATTTAAATATTCCACTTTTTGGACAATGTAATGCTATTTTATTTTTTGTTGATAGCATGAACATTATTAAAGATAAACCATGCCTCCTTTACTTTGCACAACATAAATACCTATATAAACGTGCAATAAATAACTCTGAGCATAAGTCAGTTTTTCTCAAGCACAAACTGAAATGTGCTACATTTTTGATCCAGTAAAGATAGATATCTTATGTTGTAAATGTGATGACAGAAAATGCAAAGTAAAGGAAGCATCATTTACCTCTAATAACCCTCACACTATTAACAAAAAAAAAAAAATAGTGTTCCATTGCCTAAGAATATTTAAATCAGTTATTTACATAATTTCCACCATGCACCCTGCAAGTTTCAAGTGCTAGACTCTTGCCTTAGTGATTGAAAACATGATCAGCCACTTTTAAAGATCTCAATACAGAATAATCTTTTCTTTTTCAAACACTTAAAATGTTTATATATATATATTAAATTTATTAATTATAAAATTATCAGTTATAGGGCAATCATAATTTTAAATGTTATTTTAAAAATAATATTATGAAACTAAAGAATGGTTATGCTCTATAAATAAGATCTTACAAAGGTTTATAATCCTTTTAAATTTAAACATAAATCAGATTATGCAAAAAAGTGATGAAATAGACTACATATGTAACTTTAAAAAGATGAAAACTGCCTGTATGTAGATAAATAACAATATATTTTATTAGAACAAAATGTAATCTTATTTTTTGAAATATGTTTATTTTGTTAAAAACTTTTAGCATATTCTATGAGAATTACTATAAAATATCATTTAAAAAAAAAAAAATGACAATTTAAATGAAAATATCTAGAATATTACATTACATACGAAGTTTGTTTCCTCAACAGCTTAACCATTCTCCATTGTCAAAAAATTAAAATAATTTACTTTTTTGCATTCAAATAAATCATAAAAATATTGTAAAATAATATAATTTTTTTATTTATTTAAAAAGTACTCTTTTTTCCATAATAAAATAATTAAACAAATTGTTTTTAAGTATGAAATGATTTACAAATATTCATGGATGCACTTTTTAACATTTCACAAATTTATTAATAAAAATTGTAATTTACTTTTCAAGAAAACAGTAATAAAAATCAAATGAAAATATTTAAATCACTTTAATAAAAAATATTTTACTTTAAAAAATTTGTTTTATACATGAATAATTGAATAAATTATATATGTAATTTGCAATAAAACTAATAACCTCTTATAAGAAATATTTGATTTCATTTTGTAATTTTAATATAATTTACTACATCACTATATCTTACTTTTATGTATAAAATGTCTTTAAATAATATATTTTCTAATTAATAAAAATAAAGGGAAAATTGCAAATAATCATAAATTATCTAAATCTATCTAAGTTTATAAATGTAGATAGATTTATAATTATAATTTTGCATATATAAATTATATAAAAATTATATATATATATATTTACTATAAAAATTTTAATTATACACATAATCTAACATTTCATATTGATAACTTAACAGATAAAAAATAGCACAAATTAATTTGATGATTATAGCAGCTTTGTAGAATCCAGAAATATAAAATTCTTAATGTATGCAATTACACATAAAGAATATAAAAAAAAATTAATGAGAATATTATTACTTATTTTTAAATATTAATAAGTAATATATATGTAGCAATATGAATATTAAAAAAAATTAGGTAGTCGTCGATGAGCCACCATATCCCACTGGATGGCGCCGTTTTCGAGCTAAAACACATAAAAATGTCATTTCCACGGCCGACACGTTCGAACCTGCGTTGTCTATAATACAACTTTTTTGTTGTGCTACAGATTGCAGGCCGCTATGTCGTGTCGCAGTACAGCATGTATGTCGCATCGCAGCAAATACATTTTTCCGAATTCGCTCAGTTTATAAAATGGTTATGGCTTGGGGAGAGGGTGTGTTTTTTTGAATTGGATGGAAATGTTGTTTTCATTGGATTTTTTTTTATTTTAAAGTATTGAAATGTTCAGATTTTGTAAAGTAATTAGTAACGACTTTTTACACCGTAGTGTAATAAAGTTTTAAGTAGTAAATGTTGACGAGATATATGTATAAAGTGAGTTGGAATTAGGTAACGCGTCAAGTAACGTACTGTTCGTAACATTCCACGAGACATTTTAAGATTGTACCGTGTGTATATTTTTGAAATAAAAAAGAGCATTAACACAAAAATATCCAATAAGAAAAGTACAATTGTACACTGTTTTTTTAAATGTCATAAAAAGCATATATTATAAACATTTTATATATATAAAATAATGAGGATTGCCAATTCCTCTACAGCTTTGTGTTAAATGCTTAGCCAGAGCCAACACTTAATATATCTCTGTCAGGAACCTCTCCCCAAACGCCTGACCATGGTTTTGTGCCTTGGCACTCCTCAGAGAGGTGTCAGGGTAGGTTCAGACACTAGATCTAAAAATACCAACCCAAAGCCAGCATTTAACTAAAAGTTATCTATTTAGTGGAAAATCTGAAATTTTCAGACATCTACATGTCTTCAAACCCAGCTATCCATCTCAAATAGCTATATGGGGCTGATAGATCTTCAGCCATACCATATAGTAGTTGTCTAAGCAATTTAAAAATTGCATAAGACTTATGGCAGAGATAACTTACAAGCTTAAGAGATAGGGTCATGTGATCTATGACTCTTATTTTGACTATTTATAGTCTCTGCCATAAGTCTTATGCAATTTTTATATTGCTAAGACAACTACTATATGGTATGCCTAAAGATCTATCAGCCCCATATAGCTATTTGAGATGGATAGCTGGGTTTGAAGACATGTAGATGTCTGAAAATTTCAGATTTTCCACTAAATAGATAACTTTTAGTTAAATGCTGGCTTTGGGTTGGTATTTTTAGATCTAGTGTCTGAACCTACCCTGACACCTCTCTGAGAAGTGCCAAAGCACGAAACCATGGTCAGGGGTTTGGGGAGGGGTTCCTGACAGAGATATATTAAGTGCTGGCTCTGGCTAAGCATTTAACACAAAGCTTGTAGAGGAATTGGCAATCCTCATTATTTTATAACTTACAAGCTTAAGAGATAGGGTCATGTGATCTATGACTCTTATTTTGACTATTTTATATATATATTTGTCGTTGTTTAAAAAAGTTTTAGTTTTTTTCTTTTCTCCGACTACTGTTATACTTTGTTGAATATACTTATGTTTATTGTTATCATTTATTTTATAGATGTTAGTAAAAAAAAATATTTACAAAAATACAATTTTGATATTTTTTATTTTAGCATTACAAACAACATAACACTAACCTAAACCTAACCCTAAAACTAATCCTAAAGCTAACCCTAAAACTAACCCTAAACCTAATCCTAAAACTAGCCCTAAACCTAACCCTAAAACTAACCGTAACAACTTTTACTTTTAGTTGTCATTCTATTTGAAATAAAAAATAGCGGTAATATCTATTTGTCTGTAAAAAAAAAATAAAATTTAAAACAAAAGACTAAAAAAGTAAAAAATAGCGATAACACAATAATATCTGTTTCTCTGTAGAAATAAAATGTAAAAGGAAGAGTAAGAAATTTTACTTTTTATTCCGATTATGAATTTTTAAACAAACAAAAAAAAAAAGCGGTAACCCTAGTAAAAAAATCTCCGATAAAAAATTGATTTTTCTAATAAAAAGCAAACTAAAAAAGACGAATCAAATTGTAATTTGTTTATTTTATTTTACATTTATTATTATCATTTAATTTGTATATGTTAATAAAAAATAATATTTAAAATTAAATAATATTTAAAAAAGACGATTTTCTTTTGTTTTTATTTTCGCATTACAAAAAACACATCAAAATGATTATAATTAACGGCCCGGGAATGATCATATTTTATAGTTTAAGCATGAAAACTGCGCCATCGAGTGGTATATGGTAGCTATTCGACAACAACCCAAAATTATTTTATGTCTTTATCAAAAAACTTAAACATTGTAATAAAAAATATATAAATATTTTAAATTTCTGTTAAAATACAGGTCTAACGCTAAATTTTCTTTATTTTTTTATTCTATAGCTTTATTGATTTGACTATTTCATATCAAATAAATGGAGATCCAACAATACATTTGCCCAATTAATCTTATACTTCTCACATTTCTAAAACATTGCAGATTGTTAGTAACTTAAATGTAAAAATGAATTATATTTCAGCCTTGATAATGCAAAACAATGTGAATGACAGATAGTCAGACAATCCAAAAATGAAAGTCAGTTTCAAAAAAGTCAAATTTAATTGAATTCCACTCGGTTTCACATTTTATTAAAATTACCCAGTACACATTATAAACTTATAGATTACTTTCTTTTAAAAAAAAAAAAAAGATTCAATTATTGTAGTTTATTAAACAATGTATTTTCTTGAAATAAATTCCTGTAATTTTGCAAATATAATTTATATCTTTTCTCTAAAATCAATTAAAACAGTATATGTGTATATGCATTTACACATTAAAAATTTAACGAGAATTTTTTGTGTATTTTATAATTTTCATCTATAATACAATGAAGCCCAGGACCAATTGTAAACAGTTATTGCAACTGATTTATCAATCAACAGTATTTGACTGAAATACTTACTTTTAGCATATTATCAAGTTTATATAAAGTTCATAAAAGATACAATAATATTTTATATGTGTGAAATTGGAAGTATAATAATTTTCCAAATATTTTCATAATCAAATAAGGCTCTCCTGCAAAGAACTACAGAATTTAAATGGGAATTCCCTA
The DNA here is from genome assembly GCA_028023455.1 of Epiperipatus broadwayi. Lineage (NCBI taxonomy): Eukaryota > Metazoa > Onychophora > Udeonychophora > Euonychophora > Peripatidae > Epiperipatus > Epiperipatus broadwayi. The sequence continues at coordinate 3,712,531 of JAQFVV010012485.1, read as the reverse complement.
TTTTTTTTTTCATCTATGATATAATGAAGCAAAGCACCAATTAAATTTTGCTTCATTATATCATAGTTAAAAATAATTTTATAAAAATATATACAAAATTCCCATTAAATTTCCAACACATTCTTTTTAAATTCTATAATTTTTTATTTGATTGTCAAAATATTTGAAAAACTGTTATGCTTCCAATTTTCACACATATAACCCTTATATAAACTAATATAAGATAAAAATGAATTCACTTTTGACTTAAAATATTTCATACAAATAACATCATTGGATGGCACATAATTTCAGCTTGCAATATCTGTTTTTAATTGGCATATTTTGCTATATTATTACATCATAGCGGAAAATTATTTACAAAAATACAGAGAAAATTCCTATTGTATTTCTAACATTTACATCTGTAAATCTGTGAAACTCTTCAATTTAGAAAATATATATAACTAACTATATTTTTTAATTGATTTAATTATATGATTAATCAATATTTGAAGAACCTTAGTATTTAGAATTTTAGTTGATAAGATTCAAAGTTTAACACATAATATTAAATTAATATTTATCCTACTTTTAATGACAAAAAAATAATAATATTAACATATATCCAAAATAATAATAAAAATTTAATCTTTTAAAATAGAATTTCAGATTTATTTATATTAAAACAATTATTTTATTTTAAAAAAAAGGTAATTAGTTCAAAAGTATTTATCAAAAACAAACAAAAGATATACATACTATCATTGTTAACTCCAGGTAACCCAACGGACCAAGGAGAACTAAATAGTGAATATGTATTAGTCAATGGCACTGAGGCACTTGTTCCTGGAGCTTTGACATGAGAACTGCTTGGCCCAGAAAAAAGAGAGCTATATTAAAAACAGAAGAGGAAAAATAAATATTTCTAAAGAGTATTAATTTAATATGAAAAAAATCAAATGCATCTAAAATATTTTCTCAATTGAATAAATCATTCCAGATGCTTATAAAGCCATGATAATTATTAATTTACTAAATATAAAAAATATGTAATTTATGTAAATGTATAATCATAATCATTAAGAGAAATCTGTAATCAGCATTTCTAAATATATGTTGATTTATTTACTCTCTATCCAGTTTTGTCTATCCATTACAACAGAGTAAATAAATGCAAATTAATTCCCCATCATTTTTTAATGTCGTGCACAAACAAATGCAGTGAAACTTCTACTATATTTTGTACTAAGACTCCCTAGAGGTATCATGAATAGCAGATAATAGTTAAAGCTTTATTTATTTACAATTATGTATAGGATTGTACTCTTATATAAGTACAGCTGACCACCAGTAAAAGTGACCTAGTGATTTGGTGACTAAATAAACAAATTATTGTACTGGAATAGCCTAAGACAAATGGATCGGTGTATATAAGATAAATCATATTTAGCCACCCACCATCATAGGTCTATATGATTCACACTGGGAATCATATCCCTAAGCTAGCTCACAAATAACAAACAAACAAAAGGAAAAACCTCATTTGTATGGCCATTTAGTCTATTTATCCTTCGTTTAAATAAATAATATAATGATGATGATACTCCTCTCATTCACAGCTTTATAACCAAACTCACAACTAACATAAATCATGTCTTATTAATTTAGAATTGATGAATAATGCTATGGTATGTATAAATGTATATTATAACAACCTTCAATAATTTAATAAATACTCCGATGACAATAGGTTAATATGCATTAATAAAGATTGGCTATATGTAATGACAATAACAACAATAATAAATATAATCTTTAAACTATGTTTTATGATTGGAATTCACTAGTGATGATGATACTGACTAAGCTATTTTCACAAAAAAAAACAATCAACCTTGAGAAATCTATAAACTTCTTTGATTAGAGAATTTAATTTTATTATTAGTTATTCATGAATATATACAGAAAAATTTACATAATAATCAATAAAGATTAGTTACATTTAATGATAACAATAACAAATATAATCTTCCCCCCTAATGAAATTTAAACTTAATCGTTAGATGAATATAGTATGATATGTGTATATTGATATATTTAATAGGTGTATAGAAGTCTCAGATCATGAAAAATTTAGACTTCATAAATAAACATTCAAAGCACACACATATGCGCATAGTATATAACACATAAAATATACGTATAAAACCTTACAAAAAAAAAATCGAAAGATAGGTAAAGAAAATTTCCCAAAATTATAGAGATTTAATGTCTAAAGAGAGATCTATTTCTAATCATAATCCTCATTCATCCCATTCCCCCCATTAAGCTAGGTTACTGATTACCTGAAATTTATTTCTTATTATAATAAATTTCGACCCTTATTCTTTTTCTACATTTGTACATTCATACATAACACCCATGCTTACAGATGGTATTATGTGAGCATGTTATTTCCCAATATTAAGAAATCTGGCATTAGATTTTCATATATATAATAAATATCATAATAACAAATAATCAAAAAAAAAAAACTTTTCTTTCTTTTTTCATGATATCAAAATTAATAACTCAAAAGAAAACGTTTTATAAATACATATGTAGGGGGGGGGAGGGGGGGGGGGGGGGGGGGGGGGGGGGGGGGGGGGGGGGGGGGGGATATTAGTAGTTACATATAATATATATAAAAAAAAATTAATATGCTATGGATATTATCAATATCAAGCAATATTGAAAAACCTTTTTTTTAAATAAGTGATACTTCACTTAACACTTTAAAAGAGAGAAAAGAGAATTGATGATGATGATGATAATAATAAAATTAAGAGTTAGTGAGAAAAAGTTTGATATTACCATATATTTCTTCTTTGGATGTAGAAACCATCTCAGTTAGTTTAATAACTTTTCTCTTAAGTAAGGTTTATTTAACATTAATAATTTGACTTTAGCCACATACTATTGTTTGATGCATGTAGATATTGGACACAGTAGTTTATCTTAAAAAAATCCTTTTAATCTCAGGCTTGTAATTTTTTTTATAGCAATGATGATGATGACAGAGGTCTTGGACAAGTAATAGTCGGGTTTCAGTCCACAATTCTTTAGGGACAATTTGCTTTAGTATTGCAATGGGTTCTTCTTTTTTTCTCTGCTCTGTTTGCAGACATGCTAATAGATAAAAGGGGATTTTTTTTTCTTTTCATACATTGCTTGCATATTTACTCTCTATAGAAATTTCTAGATATTTATTTAAATCCATCAACAGGAGACATGAAGCAATAGTGAGGCTGGAATCCCTCTTGGTCTCTTATGATCAGCCACGGGTGCTTCTTGATCTCCATACTCTACTTAAATTTTCAGATGTGCAAAAATTCTTGGATGGCCCATGGCCTTCCAACAAAGTATATACAAGTTTAGCATTGTATTTGGTTAGTAAAATCTCAAATATATATATAAAATTCTCTGATGAGTTGGTTCTAAGTTTATTAGCTAAAAAGCAATAATACCTACTTCAACTTCCTTTTTCACGAATATATATGAGCTAGCTTTGGTGACATCACAGCACTCTTATCCATTGGAATTACAGCTGTGGATAACACATATTATTTGTAGAATATCTTTAGCTGTAAAGTTGAGAGATAATTATCTGATGGTGGATTTCTTTCTTATTTCTCTTTTTGATCTCTTTTTTTTCCCCAAAATTTATTCTTTGGTGGTCTAAAATAATTAGCATTTCGTTTTTAACTTTAATTGCTTACTAATGTTTCTTTCTCCTTTTTAACAGTGGAGTTATCTTTATCTTTAAAATTGACATAAAAAAAAAAAAAAATTTACAAAAAAATATGAAATTATTAAAACCTTTTGATATATATGTCAATGTTTAAATGTGTTCGGATACACATATGCACACATATAAAAAACATCTGTAATTAGTAAAAAGGTACTCATATTATAGCTAAAGGCACCGCTCTATGGCGCGGTTTTCGTGCCAAAACACATAAAAATGCTGTTCCCGCGGCCGACACATTCGAACCCGCGTTTTCTATAATACAACTTTTTTGCTACAGAATGCAGGCCGCTATGTCGTGTCGCAGTACAGCATGTATGTCGCATAGCAGCAAATAAGATTTTCCGAATTTGCATAATTACGGCTTGATGAGAGAGTTTGTATTTGAATTGTATTGAAATGTTGTTTTCATTGGATTTTCTTTTATTTTAAACTATTGAAATGTTCAGATTTTTTAAAACAATAATTATAAGACTTTTTACAATGTACTGTATTGAACTTTTATTTGGGAAAATGTTAAATATCTATGTTTTTATTGAGTTGCAATTAGGTAACGTGTCAAGTAACGTACTGTTAGTAACATTCCACGAGACAAAGAAGATTCTACCGTCTGTATATTTTTGAAGTAAAAAAGAGCGGTACGAAAAAAATATCCAGTAAGAAAAGTCCAAATATACATTTTTTTTTTGTAAATTTAATAAAAAGCAAATATTATAAACATGTTTAATAAGTAAAGAAGACATTTGTATGTGTTTGTTGTTGTTTAAAAAAGTTTGAGTTTCTTTCTTCTGTCCGAGTACGGTTACGATTTTGAATTTTTTTTATTTTAGCATTACAAACAAACAGAACACTAACCCTAAAACTAACCCTAACCCTAAAACTAACCCTAAATCTAACCGTAACAACTTTTACTTTTATTACGATTATTATTTTTTAGTTAAACAACAACAAAAAAAGTCGTAACACAAGTAAAAAAATATCCGATAGAAAATTGATAAAAAAAAAGCCGTAACACAAATAAAAAAATATACGATAGAAAATTGATATAAAAAAAAAAGCCGTAACACAAGTAAAAAAATATCCGATAGAAAATTGATAAAAAAAAAGCCGTAACACAATTTAAAAAGTATACGATATAAAAAACAAGAATCAAATTGTAATTTGTTGATTTTATTTTACATTTATTATTATCATTTAAATTGTATACGTTAATAAAAAATAATATTTAAAAAAGACGTTTTTGTTTTGTTTTTATTTTCGCATTACAGAAAAATTATTAAAATCAATGGCCCGTGAATGTTCATATTTTATAGTTTTAGCGTGAAAACGGCACCATCCAACGGCATCTTTATCTATAATACAAGCACCAGTAAAAACAAAGACAGAAAAAAAATATAGTGAATTAATAGATGACTGGTGAAAGCAAATTAAATAATATAAAAGCTAAAAATTATGAGTACTATCAGGAATAAAAGTCATGCATCAAATTAGTAATGAAAAGTATTAAAAAAAATACTATTAAGAAAGAACAAAATTATAATGTATTAGATATAAAAGTAATAGAAAAACTTAATAAGTAGACTTAGGAAAAAAAATAATGTACGGAGTTTGCAACTACAGATAACTATTTATATATGCTTAAAACTTTAACTTTGAGATATAAATATGTTCAGATGCATAAAAATACTGGGCTAAATCATAATTATAGATATATTGGAAACTTAAAACTGGGACAATAACTTCTTATATCATTAAAATTTCGTGTTGCAGTAGACTGTTTAAATATTCATAATAAATTCATTATCATCTTCACTAGTCAAAGTTTCAACAATCTTCTCTATTTCTTACTCTATGCTTAACATTTTCTTAATGATATCTCTCCTTTAGTTCATTTATCTTCTTCCTTTTACAATCTTAAGTTCCTCTGTAGATAGCTAATATATCAAACTAGCATTTGAGAAAAAAAAAATTCCCCCACCCCTTCTTTCTGAAGTCCCTTGTAATTGGAGATGTAGGGTTTGAACTCAATATCCTACAATATATATATATGCATACACCTGTATAATTTAAAAATTAGTACAATACATATTATTAATAAATAATAAAAATAGAGAATGCTTCAAAACAATAAAAGCATTCTGCTTTTTCGTGGTTAACTTTTGTTAATGAATTATCTTCTATGTATCTGATGATTGAATTAAATTTTTTTTAAAAAAAAAAAAATCACTAAATTCATTATAGAATTTTTAAAAAACGGTTAAAGGAATTTTTTTGTTGTTGTTTATTTTAATTTAATTTTGCAGTGATTTTTTTCTCCATCTTTTCCCAACTTTAAATATAAAGCAATACAAATGTTAGCGAGACTTTTTTAATCTTTTAAGTGAAAAAAAAAAAAACTATATTTAAGCAGTTTAATTCATCATCATCATCATCATTATCAACCATTATCAATCCACTGCAGGATGAAGGTCTCTCCAAGTTTAATCCATCTTCTCCGATCATTAGCTTCTCTTCTCCACATCACCCCTACACATTTTCTTATTTCATCCATCCATCTTACATGTGGTCTCCTTCTGGGTCTTTTACAATCTCTTGGAATCCAGTTTAAAATTTCAATTGTCCATCTATTATCATCTCTTCTAGCAATATGTCCAGCCCAACTCCACTTCAATCTTTTAATTTTTTCAATGAGGTCAGTAACACCTGTTTGTTCTCTTACCCATACATTGCGTTTTCGATCTCTTCTTGTTACTCCCAACATACATCTCTCCATACTTCTTTGAGTGGTCTGAAGTCTCTGTATTGATCTTCTATTAAGTGTCCAAGTCTCAGATCCATAAGTAAGAACTGGTAAAACACATTTGTTAAAAACCTTTCTTTTCAAACACATAGGCATATTTCCTTTTAATATCAAGTTATTTCTACCAAAAGCACTCCAACCAAGTTTAATTCTATGATTAATTTCCTCCATTATGTTTCCATCTGTATTAATAATCTGACCAAGGTATTTGTAACTCTTAACTTCTTCTAATTCATCATAATCAATCTTTATTTTCATATTTTGAGCAAATCGATTAAACATTACTTTAGTCTTTTTAACATTTATCTTTAGTCCCACTTTCCTACTTTCATCTGATAACTCCTGCAACATTTCCTGCAGCTCGGAAGCATTATTTGCAAAAACAACTACATCATCTGCGAAATCTAAATGACTTAAATAATCTCCATTTACTTTCACTCCTTTAGTTTCCCATTTTAATCCACAAAATACTTCTTGCAGCACTGCTGTAAAAAGTTTTGGAGATATGGAGTCACCTTGTCTTACACCTTTCTCAATGTTGACTTTCCCAGTATCATTATGTAATCTAATTGTTGCTGTTGCATTTTTATAAATATTCTTTAAAATATGACAATATCCTGGATCTATACCTTGATGATCCAATGCTTTAATCACTGAAGAAATGTTTATAGAATCAAATGCCTTTTCATAATCTACAAATCCAAAACATAATGACAACTCATATTCATTTGTCCTTTCTATAACTTCTCTCAATACTTGAATATGATCTACTGTACTAAAACCACTTTTAAATCCAGCTTGTTCTCTTGGTTGGTGAAAATCCAAGGTTCTCTGCAGACGAGTTGTAATTATCTTGGTAAAAATTTTATATAAAACTGATAAAAGGCTGATAGGTCTGTAATTTCTAATATCTTCTTTATCACCTTTTTTAAATATTAATATTATTACTGCATTCTTCCAATCATCCGGTACATCTTTATCATTTAGACATTTGGTATATAACTTTGCTAATATTTTTTCTGTTTCTTCACCTGCTTCTTTTAATATATCAATTATAATTCCATCATTACCTGGAGCCTTTCCTTTTTTCATACATTTAATTGCATTTCTCACTTCTTCATTTAAAATTCTGGGCAATTCGGAAGATGTAATAGATATAGGAGGTACTTGTTCTTTATTACTATATAATTCTTGATAAAAATCTTCTACCAATTTCATAATGTCATCCCTCTTTTTAGTAATAATTCCATCTTTTTTCCTTATTGCAGATATAAATTTCCTACCAATACCAAAATGTTGTTTTACATTCTTAAGACTTTTATTTTCTTCTACAGCTTTTCTTGCTAGTTCACAGTTATACTTTCTTATATCATTTTCTTCTCTTTTTCCGCACCATTTTACAAAATTCGAGATATTCAATTCTTTTTAATGCATCATTCTTGCATATCTTCATATTCCTTCTTTTCTTCATAAGTTCTCTAGTCTCAGTAGAAATTTTATTAGTCAATTGCTGCTTTTTTCTACCAGCTATCTTTGTTGCAGTTTTTAAAAGTGTATCAGTTATTTTCATATTAATTTCATTCAAATCTGAATCATGTTCAAAATCTACTAATACTTGAAACCGATTTGTAAGTTCTAATTTAAATTCATTAGAATGTTTCTGAAGATTAGGAATATCAACTGTAAATATAGTTTTTCTTAATAATTTTTGTCTCTCTAGTTTTACATTAACATGTATCTTACCCCTTACTAATCGATGATCACTTCCTGTGTTAAATTTATTAAGAACATTACAATCTTGAAATATGTATTTCCTATTAGTCAAAATATAATCCAATTCTGCTGTACCTTCATTTGGATGCTTCCATGTCCATTTCCTTCTAACATTTTTCTCAAAAAAAGAATTCATAATATAAAGTTTTTCCTTCTCTGCAAACTCCACAAGTCTATGTCCTCTCTCATTTCTATTACCATAACCAAAATTACCTACAACACTTTCATCTTTCATTTGTTTACCAATTCTAGTATTAAAATCTCCCATAACAATTTTAAAATGTTGTTTACTCTGATCAAAAGCCTTTTGTACATCCATATAAAAATCTTCTACTACTTCATCACTGTGAGAACTTGTTGGGGCATAAACCTGAATTATCTGCATTTGATATCTGCTATTAAGTTGTATAACTAATCTTGACACTCTGTCTGATACACCATCAATCTCCACAATATTGTTCTTCCACTTTTTATTTATAATGAATCCTACTCCACTTGTATTTCCAATATTTGTGCCTTTATAATAGAGCATATGTCCACTTTTTAAATCAATTGTCTCTTCACCTTTTCTTCTAACTTCACAAAGTCCAATAATATCCCATTTAATATAAGAGAGTTCTTCTTCTAATTCTTGCAATCTTCCTTCACTTGAAAATGATCTGCAGTTGTAAGTACCTAAATAAAAAGTCGTCATCAAATGGCAGCCTGGGTCCGCCTCCAGGATATTCTTAGCACCCTCCGCCTTCGGCCACCAACCGCTGCCTTGGTTGGTGACTTTACAGCCTCCTGGGATTAAGGGCCATGCTTTATTTTTGTCTGTCATAATTGTATAATTGGGAAAAATCTTTATCATTTACACAAACATTCATTCTGCCTTATCAGGCACTGAGAAGAAAGACCATGGTGTTTCTTGATCTTAAACTCAGAGGTAAAAAGCCAATAAACTCACCACGCTGGCTAATGCGTGTTGGTGAGCAGCCCATCCATGTTCGTATACTATATGAATAAACATATAGTAATAACAGCTGCAACGACAAGAACGTATGGAGTGGACATTAGGAATTTGCCCTGCTCGGTTCCTTTAAGGCCTCGAAGAGGAATCAAAGGGTCTCCTTTCAGTTAATATATATATATTAAAATGAAATACATACACACACTTTTAATAAATAATATGTTATTGAAAACTAATAATGATAAAATACAAAAAAAATATACCTAATTAATATTAAAATAATTAAGTACAGTTGATGTTGTGGTCTGACTCTATACACACACACACACATTTAAAGTAGCTAATGAATCTATATATCCATGAATAAATACTTGGCATTTAAAAGAACAAAGAAAAAAAAGTTTAAATGATATGAAGACAATGAAATTAATAAAAATAAAGCAAATATAACACAATTCTAAATTAAAAAAGAAAATGACGCAACAAATTTTTAATTATAATCATGTTATAGAACATTTACACAAAACCATTAATCTTAGTAATAATACCATCATTAGTAATCTACCAAAAAATAAGACTCGTACAACAAAGCAGACTACTTGCATCTAGGTTTTCTGGTTCTTGATCTAACCCTCAAAAACTTGAAAATATTTCCTTTCTAAAGTTCATCAATCAACTTCTTTCTACTCTTTATTTCTTTTTCTCATCCTTCCATAATCCCAAAAAATATTCAAATTTCCAATTCTAAATACATACCCAACCTTCATTTCCACTTTATCTTCATAATTTCTTTAAAAAAAAATTTCAATTACTCTTTTCAAAATTTCAACATTGCATCTTTTCCAATTCTCAAATTATGGTTTTAACATCTCTAATTCTTCCTCCTTACTTGTCTTAATTGTCAACACTGCTACTCTACTTTCAGCTGCATTCTTGCTAATTATATAAATAGCATTTTTCCAGAATGCTTCATCAACTACTTGGTTTTGTAGAATGCTAAAAACACATTTATTATTATAAATAAGGAGTCCATTTATCTCATTGGACATCTTTTTTTTACTACCAATCTTTTCAAATCTTAAAACATTTTTCTAATGAATTTGCTCATAACATGATATGACCAAATAAAATAATTTCAATATGATTACTTATGCTTCGAACAATAATTCAAATCTAATTTGATTAAGCAACCTCCCCCATCCCCCCCACCCCTTTTTTTAAAAGCCCTTGTCAATACCACAGCTCAAAAAGAATCAATAATTTTTCTATCATTTTTCATTAACCATCTTTCACATTCATAAAAAGTCATAGAAAATGATAATGTAACTCTGCTGAGAGTTTATATTTTTTCATTATCACTTTTGAAATCAGCTGCTAATCCACTCATCATTATCTATATCTGCTTGATATGTAACTATAATCCCATCCTTTCATTCTGCTCTCTAATTTTCCAATAAGAATCCAGAGGCTTTCTTTATTTTTAACATAGAAATATAGTATTACAGAACAGCTAATGTTTCTTTCACTTCTGAATCCAGTCATCTTTGTCCATAAGTTAAATAGATGGGGCAATAATATGCAGCCCTAATTCTTTTGCCAACCCTTAGCAACGTATATTTTAACTGTAGCTTAAATAAACAAAAAAATATTCTGGTACAAACATTTTTCTAAGAATATTCCACAATTTAATGTGATCGACTATATCACAGATATAATCAATAAAGCACATACACAGTTCTTTCTAGTAATCTCTGGCCTTCTCAATAATATAACATACATTAGTAAAAATAACTTACAAGCTTCAGAGTATAGGATCATGTGATCTATGACTCTTATTTTGCCTATTTATAGTCTCTGCCTTAAGTCTTATGCAATGTTATATTGCTAAGACTACTAATATATGGTATGGCTGAAGATCTCTCAGCCCCATATAGCTATTTGAGTTGGATAGCTGGTTTTGAAGACATGTAGGTGTCTGAAAATTTCAAATTTTCCATCAATAGATAACTTTTAGTTAAATGCTTGGCTTTGTGTAAGTGTTTTTAGATCTAGTGTCTGAACTTACCCTAGCACCTCTCTGAGAAGTGCCAGAGCATGGAACCATGAACAGAGGTTGGAGGGGAGGGGTCCTGACAGGGATATTTTAAATGCTTTCTCTAGCTAAGCATTTATCATAAAGCTTGTTGAGGAATTGGCAATCCTCATTGTTTATAACTTACAAGCTTAAAAGTATAGTGTCATGTGATCTATGGCTTATCTTGACTATTAGTAAAAATATTTTACTTTCCCAATCTTTACTAAAATTAGCCTCCGCTCTTTCATTATAATGATGTAATCTGAACTAAATGACTTTTCAGAATAATTCACTTGCATATGGTATAAGATATAATGGAACAAGTTGCATCCTCTGATAGTTCTTTTCTTTGATACAAAGATATAAATAAATTTCTTTCAATCTGTAAGCCAATAAGTAAAAATTTTCCAGATTAATTGGAATAATATTAGTCAGGATTTTTACTGATTCTTCCTGCAATTTCTTGCAGAATATCTGAAGTAATTCTATCGCTTTTATCTTTTGGTAATAAACCATCTCAATGCTAATCTGATTTCATCTGTCCATCATTAAAAAATTTTAATGTAGGATATCTTATCAAAAGTGTATTCCTGTATATTTCTTCCAATTCTGATATTTATTAATCTATCCACTGATATTATTCAGTATACCTAATTATGACTGAAACCTTCTTTTTGGCATAATAAAAAGATTGTTAATGTTTTTACCTACTCATGACTGAAACTTCTTTTCGATATCAAAAATTTCATAAAAAGATTGTTAATGTTTTTTAAATACATTTCCATTTTCAATAACTTAGCAAATAATATTATACATAACCAATGTTTTTCCTGAAAAATTGTTGAAATTTCTATTCAATTAACCTTAAAAGATTTCTTTTCTTTGCAATTTTCATAGTAAATTCTAACATCCATTTTAATTTTCCAGGATATTTTATCTTACTCAATTTTTTTAGATTACTCTTTTTTTTTTTGTTTAATCCACAATTCAATTAGCTCTTCATTAATTACAATGCAAAATCTAATCAATTAAAAATTTTATTCCTAAAAACAAACAGTATATTCGCTAGGTTATATCTATGATGTTGGACAAGCTTGAAGTTATTTTTCAGTTTTCCTCCAAGTTTAAACATGACTAACTTCATAATTTATTGCATAATCTACTCTGGATATATTTTTGCAAAAATGTAATTAATTTGATTCATACACTTTCCATCCATGGTAGGCATGTCTATAACAAAAAAAAACTTTGAATTCATAAAAGTTTATTAAATCATTTTCCTGTCTCAAAGACTTTTCATTTCCAATTTTATTGCTCCAATCACCAATATTAAAAGTATATTTTGCTCGCAATTTTTTGAAATTCAGCTTCAGATAATCATATAATCTTTTATTCTCATTTTCACTTGTTTAATTTTTTAGACATAAACTTTTATTAGAGTGAATATCTATAAAATTGAAATATCCAATAACAGTCCTTGCAATATCTTTCCTTCCAATCCGGTTCATCTTACTTCATTCACGAATTCCTAAGAAGTCAAAATGTATAAGTGAATCATTTTCTTCTTTACCATATCAAACTTTCCTCAGCTTAGAGTCTGCTATCCTCCAAGTTCTAATGATAATCCCTTTTCGTGAAGATCTGGATTTCTTTTCTGGCATGAAGAAATCATCAACATATAACCAAATGACACTAATCTAGCAATCATACAAGTCAGTTAAACTTAGAAAATGTTCCTAACACTTTTTGAACAATATCTTGTCTTCAAATTTGAAGGACCCACCTTCAAGCAATTACTACTTAGAATTTTCCACTTAGTATACAGAAATAATGATTACTTTCTATTGCATAATTTGAAATTATATTTAGTTGCTATATGATTATGCCCAATTGCCATCAGCAACATCATATTATGATGCTACTTAATAGATATAGCTAATAAAACATTAAGAAGTCTTTGTTTTGGCTATAATGCAAAGCAAATAGAATTAAGATAAAAAAATACACTTCATTTTTAACAATATTTAAGTTAGAAAATACTCATCAAAGCAAAGTATTTTAATAAAAAGTTGACAATCATCATTGATAAAATAGAACTCTGACAATAAAGTAATTATAAAGAACTATATAAAATAAGAAAGAAAATATTTACAATGAAATCCTTATTAAGAGAAAAACTATTGCAATGACATCATCACACTGTATTCTATAAAGGATTATAATTTTATAAAAGTAAAAAGTAATTTTAAATTTTACCTTGCACTATTAGTATATGCCAGTTGCTCTCTGTTAGATGAATTATTATATGGGTTATGAATTTCCTCCTACAAATATAAATTATTTTAAAACAATATATATACTAGTATATATGAATATGTGATGATATATGTAATCTTTATTTTAAAATGAAAATCATAAAATATATATTTATATAAATTGTTTGATATTTCACTTTAATATTTATCATTCAAAAAATACTAATGTTTAAAGCCTTGGCATATTTGTTAATTAAAAAAAACAATGAATGGCCCCAAAGAATATTTAAATAAAAAATAGATCAAATTATTATAATATCTAGTTATTCATATTTACAGATTAATAATTGATAACTAATAAAATAGCATATTAAATTAATAAATTATTTGCAGACATGGTTTTTAAAATAAGTATTGACTATCTTTTTATTAATACAATGCTAAGAAATAATACTATATATTCAACAAGAATTTATGTTACCAACAAATAAATACACATTTTACGAAAAGTGCATAAAAGGAACATTATGTTATGGGTCACTATGATATCTCTCTCTAATAACGATTCATAACCAGTCTGTTCTAAAATAAAATAACATATTAACTGAAAAACAAGACTGAACAAACTGTTGATTTTTAGTTTATAAAAAAGATAAATTGCCATTTGTATTTTTGAATAAATACTTAAGTTCTGTTTACATAACTATTGTTGACAGCATTTGCCAAAGTCTGTTTTTATAGTTTGTAAGTATGTATTTGTTTTGTGTATTATGTATAAATATTATAATTAAATTCTAACATTCATAAACTCATATCTCTTACTTCTTAAATCAAGTACTACTATTTTTTAAAATAATAAATAATTTTAATATCATTTTTAATTATTATTAAATGTTCTCAATCATTTAAAATTAATTACATTAGAATTAATTATTTATTATCATAACTCAAAATAGATAAATTTATTAAATTAAAACTGAATTATGAATAGAGTTATTAAACCTGCTATTACCGAAATCTGTAAATTAGTTTAGTTACAATTTTATAAATAGTAACTTGCAATTAATATTTTTTCCCCCTATTATGTAATAAATATATAATCAATCATTTTTAGTAAAACTATGATTCAATCATATTTTTAGTATCGGTTTTACAATTGGAGTCATCATTTATATGTAACCACTCCCTCTTCCCACAGAAAAATACATCACATGATTATATATCTTAGACATTTTTCAGAAGCAACTTGCTCATTCTACTTTAGCGATGTCTGATCAAAAGACTCCAGGTAGTACTTATTAAATCCACATTTAGTACTATTCTATCCATATTACCTGGCTATTTTCTGACTTGACCTTCATCATTAGATAAATCTAAATTTCTCATTAATGAAGGATATAAGCCAGAAATTAATTTAGCTTGGGTAGAATAGCACTGGATATGAATTTACTAAATCTAGCATCTAATGATTACTCAAACTTACAAAATATGTCAATACTGGAGTAGAATGAAAGAAGATGCTCTGTGTATTTTAATATTCCCTACAATTATAATCCAAAGGATTTTTTTCTTTAACTTCAAAAAAGTTAAAATTTTCTGAAAGTGCAATAAAGTACTTTTTTATATAAAATAAATGATGGGTATTAATATAATGATTCATCTATTTGGATAGTTGATCTACACAATATTTAGCATTGAGAAAAGAAAAAATTCATTTTAATTTAATATGCAATTTTAATCAGAAGAAAATTACAACCTATATACATGTGCTGTAATGTTATTTTAATATCTCAACAATGTTTTGTTGAGTACGATAGATACTCTCAAACCAAAGCACAAGATACAGACTTTGAAAAAATAAGAGGGCTATCTTATCTTTGTACCTAAGTTTACTTTTATAGATAATCTAAAGCATCTTGGAATGAGAGCATGAAGGTCTTCCATTGATCACTTCACATCTATTAACTTCATTCAATCTATTAACTATCATGAAATAGTCCCATCTACTACCTGTTAATATTATATAAAATATTACAATCTATGTAATTCTCTATTTAAATCATTAGGACAGGAAATTACACTCTATACACATGCTGTAATGTTACTTTAATACCTCAATGATGTTTGGTTGAGTACGAAGTATACATAATATTAACAGACAGTAGATTGGAAGATTTCATGATAGTTAATATAGATAGCATAAAGTTAATGATTGTAAAGTGATTAATAGAAGACTTTCATGCTCTCATTTCAATACATTTTAGATTGGCCTATATAAGTGAATTTGGGTACAAAGATAATGAGCTCTCTTATCTTTTCAAAATCATACTCAACAAAACATCGAAGTATTAAAACAACATTCCAGCACATGTATATAGGGTGTAATTCCCTTCTGATTAAAATTACATATGAAAACTGCACCAATAAATTAAATAGAGAGTTAATATGCAACTGAAACCATAAATTTTAAAATAAATGCAGATATTTCTTATGGATTTGTATTTCTGCATATATTTTGTCATCGATATACTTTTTTGTCAAAAAATTGATATTGTTTTGAGAAATAAATAAGTTTTATTGCAAATTATATTATTTTCTTGATTTTATTTAATACTTGCGCCCACAAATTCAAGAATAAATGTGAACATTTTTTTTATTCATTAGACTTTTTTTTGCTTATAAAGCTCTATTAAATGAAAAGAACATACACAATATTAGCATAAATATCTTAGTTTTTTATAATAGTAAACTAGGTTCAAATATGTAGCTAGTAAGAATTATCAATTGTATAAAGCAATTTGCATTTAGAATATTGTTGGAATTTGATTAGCATCTAAGTTTAACCACAAACTAGAAATCTGAAAATATGTTCATAAATAAAGTTAACAGTTTTCAATAGTCTAATCTATATTCAGAAGAAAAAATGATTAAGAATATTTCTTCCAATATATGATTAGATATTTTAAATAGGATTATATAAAAGCACAACAACTTGTTGGGCATATCTCACTTATGCACAATTACTTAGATATGTTAATGTTTTATGCATTAAGATATTCATAATGACTAAGATTACTTAATTGCATATCTCCAGTTGATATGAGATATTAATACCCTTGGCATACTTTGTTTTATATAAAGCATTAAAAGTGAAATATTAATGTTAAAAAGACACACACATAGACCCTTTTCTTTTTAATAATATATCTTTTAAAAGAATATAATACAGTGTCTTAAAAAAGATATTTCAATTTAATAAATTTTATATTAATTAGATTACTATTTTTATCTACCAGTGCTAATTACAAAATAATAAAACATATTAATAAATTTGAAACTACTAAATTACTAAAAAAAAAACTCCCCACTTACTTTAAGAGTAGAATTATACCCCATATTCAGTCTTGAATTTTGTCCTAATTTGCTCTGTGAAACATCATTAGAAACTTGGGCCTAGATTGCGAAAACAAAAATAATAAATATATATATAAATAATTATTTTTTTAAATATATTTTTTAATTTAGTTATATCAAATTTTTCCCATTTAAATTTACAAGATATTTTATAAACGTGAAGAAAATTATTTTAGCAATTACAAAAAATACTATTACTAAAAGGAGAGACCACACTATAAAGTGTAGAGAAAATTTCTATAGAAACAATCGGAAAATTCCTACAAGTAATACAATATTTTTTGAATGAAAAGACAACACACACAATTAAATTTACATAGAATGAAAATGTTCCAAGAAATAATGAAATTAACAATGATATATTAAATAAAATAAAGATAAGAAATAAAGAAATAGTTGGCAAAGTTTTGTAACAAATATCTAAATGACAAAAACATACCAGATGATTGAAAAAATTTTGAAATGATATTAATATTAAAAAAAAGATAAGAAAAAATATATTAGCCTATCACTTCTATATAACACCTTCACTAATTTCATTATAACTTATCTACAATATAATTGTGAATTGAACAAAGAACAAGAACAGTAATTCACATTCAATTGTTAAGAGAAATTATAAATAATATATAACAATTTTTTTTTTTTTTTTTAAATAATGCTTTTATGTGAATAGCGACTAAAAAGTACAAATAACAAAGTAATCCATCTCTTGGTTAATTTGCTGCCTTTGGAAAATATCAGAAAACTTAAAAATCTATACTTATTATAAAACAATTGGAAATTGCAGGACTATTATTATTTAAATAAGAGCATTTGAGACCTCTTTTTTGGAAAATATCAGATCTCTTTATAGACCTGTTATAAAATAATTGGAAAATGCAGAAATATTGTTATTTAAATAAAAGCATTTGATGAGGTCTTAAATGCTTTTATTTAAATGACAATATTCCTGCAATTTCCAATTGTTTTATAACAGGTCTAGATTCTTAAGATCGCTGATACTTTCTAAGAATGGCAAATTAAACAAGAGGTGGATTAATTTATTTTGTACTTTTTAATCGGCTGTTTACATAAAAGCACTATTTTAAAAAAAAAATTTTTTTTACATATTATTTTATTTAATTATATATTATTTAAAAAAATAAAACTAAAAAAAAAAAAATCTGCCAAAAATTACAATTTAATAAGATGTGAAAATAAAAAATATACCCTCTAACAAACGAATTCTAAATTTAAATATCATGTGATCATCTACTATATACAAATATTTATGTATTGGCTTTTTAATTAATTCTCAAACCTTTCTTTACACATTTATTTTTTTCATAAAATACCTATGAAATATTAAGTATTTCAGAAGAACAATTCAAACTTATAATAGAAAATATTTCTTTTTAATTAATTGGATATGAGTTAAATAAAAATATTAAAAAATTTTTACTCTACAAACATAATATTTCTATGGCTCAATTGTTAAGGATTTTTCTTTGGAAACCTAAGTTTGTGAGTTTGAGTTCTGAAGGCAAACAGATTTTTTTTCATTGTTAAAAATTCAAAAATCTAGTCATTCTGACAGGATAACAGACAGATAGGGCAAAATAATATAAAAGTTTTAAAAAAAATCAATGATTCCCAGATTACAATGGATTTTAAACTACATAAAGATTTTTGAAAACCATTTCCATTATGATTATAACTTTGGAACAACAAGATGTAAAGTCAGGATATTGTCAAATTCTGACAATTTTTTTTTATCAAAATACAATATCAATCAGTGATTAGATTGTATGATGTTGATAAAAGATTGACATTGAGATAGGTGACTGATAATGTGAATCCATATCTTCAAAACCTTTTTAACAATTTTAAATTTAAATTTTAAAAAAAATTAAAATGGGAAGCTAAAGCAATAGAAATAAATATAATTATTTAAGTCAATTAGATTTTGCTAATAAGAATGCTCTTTTCTTTTTTTTGCATATGATATTTCAAAGCTGCAAAAAATGTTGCAAGAGCTATCAAATGAAAGCAAAAAAAGAAGGACTAAAGATAAATACTATATAAGACTGAAATTATGTTCAAAGATTTTTCAAACAAGGAGAAAATAAAGAGTAATAGTACTGATTTAGGAGTTAACAACTATAAATAACTTGAACAATTCAAAACAAAACAACACTCTCCATATAGTAGTTGTTTTGTTTTGAATTGTTTAATAACAATTATTGTGCTAGTATGAGATAGTGATCATGTGATATAAATAACTTGGTTAGATTATTAATAATTGAAATAAAATCCTTTTTTACTTCACCTTTGAGTTGTAAGTTTTAAATTGCGCTTTACGCAAAAAAGTGAAGCTTATTATTATTAGAAAAGAATGGTCTTTATGAAAGAAAACTTTGCATAAACTTCGCATAAATTATCGCTAAACTTCGCTTAATGGAAGCTATGAATATGGAGACTTAAGTTCTCTGAAAGCGCTCAGCTGTATAATTCTTTTCTAATAATAATAAGCTTCACTTTTGCGTAAAGCGCAATTATTAATGCAAATCATGATATAATAAATGAAATTATTCATAGAATTGAACTTGAAATGCTTTTGAGAAAATAACTTAATATTGAAAAGAAATATGCCAATGTTTTTAAAAAACTTAAATAATAATCTGTAATGAGAATTCAAATCATGCAGTGAAGTACGGAAAGATGTATATTGGGAATAATAAGAGGAATCAAAAAACGAAATACATGGAAAATAGATTAATTAGTTATCACTGACATAATTGAAAGAATTAAGACACTAAAATGGAGTTAGGCTGACCAAGTACCAACAAGAGGATGATTTTCAAAGAGATTCCAAAACGTAAAAGAACACTGTGTGTGATAGATGAATATGAAGTTTGCTAAAATGATATGAAAAAGCTATGAATCAAAAAAAATCTGAATTAAACTTAGAGAAACTTTATCATGTAATAGATCGATTAAGAACAAAAATGATAATAATGACTACTAACTCCACAATGTTTCTGTTGTTTTTTTTTTGATTGATTATTAATAATAAATTGTTCCCAGAAATTGTTTACTATCTTATATTAAATTCAATTTGATGAAAAGAAAGTTTTAAAGTTCCAGATATTTTTAAACTACCCCATAAATGTGGTTTTATATATAAATTAGATTTGACTATAATTTCAATGCATATACAACAGCATAAAATAATTATTAAGATTAAAGCAATTAAATAATAATATACACCAACACTCAATCATAATAAACACTTTATTAGAATAAGCATTGCGACATAAATTACAAATTACAGGAAAAGATTATAAATAAAAAACATCTATATATATAAGAACATTAATAATTTTAAAGATGGCCCCATCCCTTTCCCAATATTTATTTTCCAATTTTAAATCTTTTTTTTTAATATGGAAATAAATTTAATATCTAATCAGAAACAAAATGTAAAAATAAACTATTATTAATAACAAATTAAAAACACAATAGTAAACTTTGATAGCAATAATACTGACATAATTTTTTTCTTGTAGATAACATATTCTGCAAAATGCAGAATAAAATATGGAGTATTTAAAAATTTTTGAGATGGCAAAAAGACTCAATGAAGAATCCTATTTAATCAATCAATAACATAAAAGTAAACTTGAAACTATAAGAATACTATATTAGGACAAATAAGTTTAATAAAAAAATATGTAAGTCCACTATTTAGTTTAAAAGACAATTTAGACTACCTAAACCAAAAATCCTTCTGATTAAATAATGCAGTAAATTGTTTAACACAATTATATAAAACAAAATAGTCTTAAATGACCCAAATGACCAAAGTCAACTGTTTAATTAATAGAAAAATTTAAGCTTTTAACCTAAGTTTAATAAAAATACAATGCTGGAAGTCTTTTGTGCAACTTTGTGGATTTAATTTTTAACCCAAAAATTATTTGAGTAGAAAAATGCTTATGCAATTTCAGGCTTAAATTGTTTTTTAAAAAATATATTTTATTTTATTTGAATAAAAACAGTGAGTTTGGGATATAAATTATTGAGTATCTGCATTCTTGATATATTTTTAGAAATGAAAGATTTGAAATAAATCCTAATTCATCACAATTTTTTAAAATACATATATTTTAGATATTATAAAATCAAAATCTTTTATACAGAATTTTTATTACATTATAACATAATAAAATAAATAATAACACTCATTACATCGATTCTTTCAAATCAAAACAATATCTTTCATGAATATATATGTAAAAAATATCTTTCCTAAATATTTCTTTACCATACCATTATAAGTTAATTCACCTTAATGTTCGATTTTTTTTTCATTTATTAACGTCAAACAAACTTAACATACCATTCAAAATTAAATAATAATTCAATTTAACAAGTATTAAAAAAAGAGAAAAAATATCTTTCTTTATTCAATAATATGAAACAACTTTACTAATGGCAAAATTATTACTTGTAAGGCACTATTAGAAATATGATGTTTCAATTAGCATACACTTTAAAATAAAAAAATTTCATATTGAAAGACACTTTTAATATCTGACAGCAATAATGGTTTATAATTTTTTTGAGTTATGCATTTGCAATATAAAAGATAAGACTATTTTAAACTTTTATATTAATAATGAGTTTAAATTATCCATATTCAAACTAAATAAGAAAATTTTCCAATACACATATTCATAAGATACCCCAATGGCCTATAATGTCTGCATGCAATTTTTAATTTGCTAATATAAGAAAATTTTAAGAAGTGCTAATGGTCATACTATGTTATTTCTCATCTGTATCACAAATGTTATGCTCAATAAATACTGAAATAATTGACCACTTGGAAATGATGATGACTATATATCTGCCTTTTAGCCCTATATGATTTAGTGCAGTGGTATAATGAAGGATTTTAGAGCTCAAGATCCACAACTACTCAACTCTGTCACTTCTAGTTCTCAAATTTCATCATAACTCCTAAACAACAAACCATTTGATTATACAAGTATTATTGCAAATGACAAAATTCTATAAGTATTCTTAAGTTCTTAATCAAAAATATAGCTTTAAAACAAAATGTACCTATTGGGTTGTATAAATATCTTCAGTATTAAAAAAGAGAAAGAGATTAACTAATCTACGAACTTGATGATTACACTATTAATTGTGATACAGTATATTATCTGTAACAAAGTATTTAATATCTTTGTTTTGATAGAATTATATAATCTATATAGTAAATATGAATATTGTTCTAATTTTCAGGTTAGACTAAACTAAAAAAAAATAGTTTTCACATATATGGAATAAAAAGGAATATATTCTGAATATTAAGAACAATTTTTTTTTCCTGATAAAATCTACCATAAAATTAATTTTGTGATTGAGATGATTGAATCTATTTTCATACAAAAATTTAAAATAATTGTTGTTAAGTTACAAATGTTTATTGGAAAACTTTAAAATAGAACCTATGAAATAATTATTTAATTAAGAAATAGTTATTCAAATTTTGATTTTTAAACCAGTCCCATCAATGTATATTGCCAAAAGAAATGACTCTCATAAATTAGTTCTAGATTTGGTAAACTTTGTTAAAATGCAAATTAAAATTATTATATGTAATATTGTAATTAGTAACATAACTGATAAGCTTTATTATGAGAAGAGTTAGATCACAAAAGAAAGCATTTATTCCAAGATAAAATACTGACAATAAACAAAATAGCATGTTTATTTTAAGTGCAAAAACTTCTGATAACTTGTTTTCATTGGCAAAATTTCAAACATTGTACTGAAATCACAACTTATAATTAAGAAATAAGCAATTGCAAACCAGAGGGAATTATAGACTACATATCTGAAAAACTTTCTTCTGTAGAATTAGGCCTTAATTAGATGTTCATTTACTGTATGGATTTCCTTTTTTTTTAAAAAAAAAACAAAAAAACACACAGTTTAACTATTAACAAAATATTATAAAGGAACTTGGTAGAGACTCCAATCAGAAGATAGATTCACTAATATCTTTATTAAAACTTTCAATTCTGCTATTTTAGCTTCAAATCTGATAGACATTAATCATGTAGTAATGGTTTATGTATGACCTCATCTACATACATCAATGGCTATTAAATTTCAGCTATAAGTGCAACAACCACAGATTGTCCTGAATCGGTTGATGAATTTCCAGTCTTTTCTGGGAAAATCAAATCCACCTGGCTTCATTGTTAGATCTTTTAAAAAGGAAATTTGTTTGCAACCTCATAAGAATTTAATTTTTTTTATCATAATTCTTCAATTGTAGATTCTTGGTTAACCATACAAAAAGAGAAGATCTTAATTTGAGTCTTAGAGGATGAAACTATGCCTGGAGTTATTGATAAGCTCAATCTACTTAATAGAATTTATACATTTTCTATGAAAAGAAGCCAATGCAAAGGAGTAGCTTTGAGAGTATCAGTAATATTTCTAATGACAATATTAAATTTTAAATTGAGTATCCAGAAATGGGTATGAGAACTTTTTCTCTAACAAGAACTCAATATTTACCGGCTGATTATGATAATGTTAAAGAAGTTGTTTGTAAAGTATTTGTATCACAACCTTAAGTAGTTAATAAAAATGGTGATCATGTGATGTTTATTGGCTTAAAATCTTAAGTAGTGTCAGTCAACTTTTAAAGGAAGTTACTTCTAAAAATTAATTTTGAGTTAACTCTAGATAAATGAAAAAAATAAATTAAATTATGATCCAAGGTCATTCTTAATAACTTAGGTAGAATTATGTTTCTGTCTACTATTGCAAAAGGTTATATTCAGATTATGAAAAGTTTTCCTGTTGTTCAGATAAATAATTCACCACACCATTTCATTGGATTATGAATAAAACTTTAGATTTTGAAAAGGATTTTCAATTTTTCCATATTCTTATTAAGATTTTCTATTTGAGGAATAAAAAGTTTTGAACAGTCAAAGCAATTTCCTGCATTATAAAAAAGACTACTTTGTAAAATTTTATATCTATTAAATTATCATTTATCAACACTTAGAATTTTCTACTGGAAAGCATTATATTCAAATAAATTAATAGTTTTCCTGCATTTAAGAACTTTAGAAACTTTTAGAAAAAAAAATGTATCCAAATGGAATCATAAGTTGAGATTAGATCAATAAAGGTGGATTGAAAGCCTTTTTCAGTGCGAGTTGTTAAAGACAAAACTTGTTCGCATAGCTTCTTTCTGACCTAAACCCAGCCTGCTCTATAACTAGGTGATTCTCAACTATTATCAAAATTTTCATTAATTTCATTTTTTCAAAAAGCTTGTAGAAACACATAAGAGCAATAATTTTTTTAAATCATTGCTAGATTTATTTGGTTTTAAGACTGCTATAGTTTTGCTTTTATACCAAATTACTGGAATACTTTCTGTATGAATAATGTTATTGAATAATTTTGCCAATCTTGCTTTGGCTTTAAATCCTAAATTTTTTAAAACTATAAAAATATATTATCTATTTCTGAGGCCTTTCCTGATTTAAGTCACTCCAAGACACATTCAAGTAGATTAACATCTACTTGTTGTATCACAATTGTTATTAATGAAACATTGTAAAAGAGAAGTTTGAAATATTTTTATCGATTTTGGGTTTTGAAAATATATAAAATTGAAATCTCATTAAAACTAACAGTAATAGTTTTTTTAAATTAGTTTTACATGCACCAAACTTTTGTAAAAATGATCAGTCCTTATGACTAGATCTCGTAAAGTTTTGTTTATCCATGGTCTCCTCCGCCCCCATTTTTTTTCGTCATTAAATGATTTTACAAATTTGTTAGTAATTTCCGAATCTTCGTTTGACAAAAACTGACTATAAAGAGTACTGCCATTTTTGTTCTAACATGGAATGAATTATTTTCAATAAGAGGTGGATTATTTGGAAGCTGTGGTTGTTTGTTAAACCTATCATAGTAAAGGAGAATTGGAGATATTCTATTAATAATCTGCTCAAGATAATGGACTCAAGATATCTATTATCTTAATACAATTTAACATCGTAATATTTAAAACCACATCATAAACTTTACCAAGTTCTTTAGACACTCAAAAAAAAAAAAAACTTTCCCAAAATAAATGTATATCTTATCTTATTTTCCTATATTATCATTGATGTTTAATGTATATATTTTCTGAAAATATCCAAATTATCTTTTTTCTCACTATATTAACAGATTCCATAAACTCCAAGTAAATATATTTCTTTTGACTAATTATTATGTTTAATATGAAATATAAAAAAAAAAAATATTAACTTCTTAGCACTGATAACATTTTTAAAAAATTAAATTGTTTTGTATATGTTAAAAAGTACAAGTGATTAAACAATTAGAAAACAAATATTGATATTACTTTATCACTGCTTTCAATCCCTTAATATAAATTGTTAAAGCATGTAACATTTTATTATGTCTATAAACAAAAATCATATTCCTATTTCAAAAATTTCAGAATTTGCCACACAATTACATTACTTTAAATAAAAAAAAAGATTACCTGAGTCATGTGATAACTTGGCATTATGACAGGAGGATAGCCTGTATCTTTCTCCATATGTAACTGAGCATCCATGAAGGCATTCGAATGATTGCCTAAATTTGGCATAGGTTGGTGAACATGATTAGGTCCTGTTTTGGCAAAATTTGGAATAGGATGTCGTATAGGTTGTGAAAGAGCCTTATGATTAGATATGAGATAACTATTTGCAGGATGAGGTTGGTGTATGGTTGGACCCAATGGAATATTTGGATGCATAGAATAAGGGGTAAGAGGAGGAAAAGCCATAGCTTGCAAATGTGGCATCGAAGCTAAAACTGGATTTTCATTTCTAGAATGATTCTATAAAAATAAAACAAAAAAATTTTTAAAGAATTTACATTTCTTGTTTTTTAAATTTTATAAAGTACTGAAAATGAAAATGTTTTTATATTTGTAAAGAATTGTTTTTTATGAAGTAAATCTTATTTTTTTTTAAGTATAAATCTCTAATTGTAAAGAATAATCACTAATACATAAAGATATGCATTAAAAAATATTATCAAATTCACCACTTCCTTTATTTTGCTGTAATATCTTATATAAATGTAATTTATTCACTTTACTTTGAACACTTTTTAACAAAAAAAAATATTTTACTGTACATATATGCATATACAATCTTATGTTTCGACTGTCCTGCAGTCTTCTTCAAAACTATGATATAATGAATAAAATAAAATGCATAACTGTATAAATAATATCATAAAAAATGTAAACAATAAAATTAATTTTAAAAAACAAAATATAACAAAACATAATAAAACTGAAATAAATATAATCAGACCCAAAATAATCCAGTAAATATAAAATAAAATAAATATAAAACATACATGTATATTCCTGACTATATTTAAGTCATTTAGATTTCGCAGATGATGTAGTTGTTTTTGCAAATAATGCTTCAGAGCTGCAGGAAATGTTGCAGGAGTTATCAGATGAAAGTAGGAAAGTAGGACTAAAGATAAATGTTAAAAAGACTAAAGTAATGTTTAATCGGTTTGCTCAAAATATGAAAATAAAGATTGATTATGATGAATTAGAAGAAGTTAACAGTTACAAATACCTTGGTCAGATTATTAATATAGATGGAAACATAATGGAGGAAATTAATCATAGAATTAAAATTGGTTGGAGTGCTTTTGGTAGAAATAACTTGATACTAAAAGGAAATATGCCTATGTGTTTGAAAAGGAAGGTTTTTTAACAAATGTGTTTTACCAGTTCTTACTTACGGATCTGAGACTTGGACACTCAATAGAAGAGCAATACAGAGACTTCAGACCACTCAAAGAAGTATGGAGAGGTGTATGTTGGGAGTAACAAGAAGAGATCGAAAACGCAATGTATGGGTAAGAGAACAAACAGGTGTTACTGACATCATTGAAAAAATTAAAAGATTGAAGTGGAGTTGGGCTGGACATATTGCTAGAAGAGATGATAATAGATGGACAATTGAAATTTTAAACTGGATTCCAAGAGATTTTAAAAGACCCAGAAAGAGACCACATGTGAGATGGATGGATGAAATAAGAAAGTGTGCAGGGGTGATGTGGAGAAGAGAAGCTAAAGATCGGAGAAGATGGATTAAACTTGGAGAGACCTTCATCCTGCAGTGGATTGATAATGGTTGATAATGATGATGATGATGATATACATACTCATGAACAACTATTAATTTAAATATACCTCAATTCATATATTAATATTCTTTTTAATTTTTAAATCATATAATATCTATAATTTTCTTATTCATTCTTCTGTTATTAACAATTTTTTTTTAAATATCTAAAAACTATAAATATTGTGGTTTTTCAACTTACCCATGTTTAGTTTAATTTTTAAAAAAATAAAAAAACGTTTTTTTTTTAATTTCTTATATAATTAGTTTAAATAATATGTAATAAAGGGCACTAGGATTGGAGTAATACAAAAGTAAGATTATTATTTAAAGGTAAGGATCATAGAAAGTTAAACAATTATAGACTGATAGCGGTAACATCAATTTTATATAAAGTTTTCTCATATATGGTGGCTGTAAGAGTTGCAAAATGGATGGAAGAAAATAATGTAGTGGGGGAAATGCAAGGAGGTTTTAGATCAGATAGGTGTATAGGAAATAGTTTATTTGTAGTTACACAACTTATGGATATGAATAGGAATTCAGGTAGACAGTTATATATGAGTTTTATAGATATAGAGAAGGCATATGATAGAGTAAATAGAAAAAATTATGGGAAAGTTTAGCAAATTTTGGAATGGATGAAGCTTTAGTGGATATTATTAAGAAATTATATGGAAAATAATTATTATACATATCAATTAGGGGATATAAAATCAGTTAAGTTAAAAATGGGGTGGGACTAAGGCAAGGATGCCCTATGTCACCTATTGTTTTTCTTGTATTTGAGTGAAATGGAGAGAGCAATAGAAATACTAGAAAGAGAAATAGATACTGTTAATAGATGGAAAGGGAGTATATATTTTGTCAGTGTCTTTTTTGTGTGTGCAGAAAGAAGATATGGAAGTTATGCTGAGGACATGTGCAAGGGTGGGGAAAGAGATGGGGATTAAATTTAGTGAAGAAAAATCAAATATAATGATGGTTAATACTGGAGAACAAGAAGATGAAGAATTTTTATTGGGAATATAAAGTTAAGTGTGATGAATAGATATAGTTATTTGGGAATCATCTTAAGTAATCAGAAAAATTGCTTGGATGAATGGGAGAAAAAATTGATACAGGAAGCAAAGAAAAGAAAGAAATTGATAAAGAAATTAACAGTATTTTCATATAATAAATATGATGTAGCTAGAATTGTATGGAAGGGAGCTACAGTAGCAGGGTTAGCATATGGCAATGATGTGTTGTGTGTTAGTAGAGGGGTATTAGATTACTTTGAGACAGCACAAAGGGAAATAGAAAGACATGCATTAGATGCAGATGTGTGGACAGCAAGGTGGCAATTCAAGGAGAAATGGGATGGTCAGGTTTTTATATGAGAGATGAAAAAAGCAAAATGAAAATGTTCAGTAGATTGCAGTTTATGGATAATAAAAGAATAGCCAAAATAGTATTTAATTGGGTTAAGAGTTAAGGGCCGGCAAATGCGGTATACAGAAGATTTGGATAAAGAATTTATATCAGTATATTTGTACAAAAAAAGGTGGGGATGATTGTGTTAGGAGGATTGTTGAGTTTATAATAGTAAGGAATGGGATAGAAGAATAGGTGCATTAATAAAAAATAGGAAATTGGAGAGATGGAGAACTAGTATGGAGAATAAAAGGGGTTTAAGTATATATAGAACGAAACATTGGGTGAGAATTAATTTATGATAATAGCAAGGAAAGTAATTTATCATTTAAGGCTCGAATGGGATCTTTAGCAGCAAGGAAATCTACATGTAAATGGAAAAATATGGGTGATTTTGTCTGCAAGTTGTGTAAGGAAGGCATAGAAAATATTAGGCATCAGTTAATTCAATGTAAATGCTTGAAAGCAGAAAGGGTACAAATAATGAAGTTATGGAAGAATAAATATGAACAAAATGATTATACAGAAAGTGGGTTATTGGTTTTGATGCTGGGTTTGGGAAAAAATAAGGGGGATTTAGATATGAAAGCCATGGAGTTTACAAAGATTATGTTGTGGAAATGGGATGGAGCAGATTATGGAAAAGGGAAGGTAAAGTGGCTAACAGGTTTCTCTGGGTATAAATAACAGTTGCTGAGAGATTCCTGACTCCATAAAAGAAGTCACAGTGCATCACATCAAAAATAGAAATTTATCAAATATTTAAGAGGGACAATACACATGGTATAGAAATAATATATTTCACACAATAGATTATGTATTAGTAGAGAAAGAGAGAATAAATCAAGTACAGAAAATTAAACTATTTGATAATGAAGAAAGAGTGTGTAATAGTGATCATAACTTATTTATAATAGAAATGATTAGTAATGTGATGGAAAATAATAATATAAGTAGAAAGAATAGTGAAAGCTGTAGCTGGAGAGTGAATGATAAGAATAAGTTAGAAGAGTATAAAATAAAAGTTGAAGAAACCATGGAAGAGTTGGCTGGGGATGGGTATAAGAATTGGTGTGGTGAAATAGAAGAAGTGGCAAATAGAGTTTTAGGTGAGAATATTCAGAAGAATAAAAGTAATAGGAAAGTGAGAGTTAGTAAAAATGTAAAAGAGAGGGGGAAAGCATGCAGAAAATATAAGTGTGCTAATAAGAACAAAGAAAATGAAAAAGATGTTAATGTTAAATGGGAAAAGTATTTAAAAAAAAGAAGATGACTAAAATAGATAATTATATAAAGAGAATGAAATTGAAAAGTAAATTGTTGGAGGATAATAATAAAAGTGGAAGAGATGGAAGTAAAAAAATTTGAAAATACATTAAAAGAAACGTAGGGAAGATAGAAATAATATTATTAGATGATGAGTGAATAGAGTGTAACTCTAGAGAAGAATTAGAGATGATCTTAAATAAGTATGTAATGGATATAGAAAAAAGGTTACATGTAAAAGATAGAATGATAGCAAACATAAAAGCATATAGTAATGAGAATATTAGGTTTACAGAAAACGAACTGAATGAGGCAGGGAAAAAATTGGAAAAATGGAAAGGCAAGAGGATTGGATGGATGTGCAGCAGAAATGGTAATGAATTTAGGGCAAAGGGCAAAATTAAAACTATTATCATGTTTTAATAAGATGACCCAGAAGCAAGATTTTTTAGGTGTAGCTAGAGTAATATAAAAGTAAAGCTATTATTTAAAGGAAAGGGTAAGGATCATAGAAAATTAAACATAGATCGATAGCCTTAACGTCAGTGTTATATAAAATTTTCTCATATATGTGTCACTGGAAGGGCCGCAAATAGAATAGAAGAAAATAATATAGTAGGAGAAATGCAAGAAAGTTTTCAATCAGATAGGCATAATGGAGATAGTTTATTTGTAGTTACACAACTTATGGATATGAATAGAAATACAGGTAGACAGTTATATATAGTTTTTAAAGATATATAAAAGGCGTATGATAGAGTAAACAGAAATTGATTATGGGTAAGCTTAGTAAATTTGGGAATGGATGGAGCTTTAGTGGATATTATTAAGAAATTATATGAAAATAATTACTATATGTATCAATTAGGGAATATATAATAAGTTAAAGATGGGGTGGGACTAAGGCAAGGATGCCCTATGACACCTATTTTATTTTTGTTGTATTTGAGAGAAATGGAGGGTGCAATAAAGACTAGGAAGAGGGATAGAGATACCATTAATAGGTGGCAAGGGAGTATATACATTGTCGGGTTTTTATTTGCAGATAATGTCTTTTTGTGCGCAGAAAGAAGAGAAAATATGGAAGTTATGCTGAGGACATGTGCAAAAATGGGTAAGGAGATGGGGATTAAATTTAGTAAAGAAAAATCAAAAGTAATGCTAATTAATACTGGGAAAAGAGAAGATAAAGAATTTTTATTGAGGGGTCATCTTTGTAATCAGAGAAATTGCTTGGATAAATGGGGGAAAAAAAAATTGATAAATGACGCAAAGAAAAGGAAGGGACTGATTAAGAAATTAACAGTGTTTTCATATAATAAAAATTATGTAGTTAGAATGGTATAGAAGAGAGTGGCAGTAGCAGGGTTGACATATGGTAATGATGCATTATGTGTTAGTAAAGGGGTATTAGATTACTTAGAACAAGTACAAAGAGAAGTAGGAAAATATGCATTAGATGCAAATATATGGATGGCAAAGCAGTCAATTCAAGGAGAAATGGGATGGTCAAATTTTTATATGAGAGATGCAAAAAGCAAAATGAAAATGTTTGGTAGATTGCAGTTCATGGATAATAAAAGACTAGCCAAAATAGTATTTAACTGCGTTATGAATAAAGGGCAGGCAACAAGATAGATGAGGAAGGTAATGTGGTATGCAGAAGATTTGGATAAAGAATTTAAGTCAGTATAGAGATGGGAGAACTACTATAAAAAATAAAAAGTTTAAATATATATAGAAATAAATGGAATATGGGGAGCAAGTTAATTTATGATAATAGCAAAGGAAGTAGTTTACTGTTTAAGGCTCAAACGAGATCTTTAGCAACAAGGGAATATACACATAGATGGAGAAATGTGGGTGATTTAAAGTTGTGTAAGGAAGGCATAGAAAATATTAGGCATTTGTTAGTTAAATGTAAATACCTGACAGCAGAAAGGGTACAAATAATGAAAGTTGTGGAAGAATAAAGTGATTGTACAGAAAGTTGGTTATTGGTTTTTATGCTGGGTTTGGGAAAAGATAAGGGCAATTTGGCTATAAAGGCCATCGAGTTGACAAAGATTATGCTGTGGAAATGGGATGGCGCAGGATAATGAAGAATATGAAAAAACTTAAGGCAGGGAATGGAAAGGGAAGGTAAAGTAGCTAACAGGTTTTTCTGCGCATAGTTTCCGAGACATTCCTGACTCTGTATAAGAAGTCGCAGTGCATCACATCAAAATAAAATAAAATAAAAAACGTTTTGTTTTTTTTTACTTTTAAAAAATTCAAGTAAAAGCGAGTAAGTTGAAAGATTACAATATTTATAGTTTTTAGATATTAAAAAAAAAATTATTAATAACAGAAGAATGGATAAAAAAATAATAGATGTATGATTTAAAAATTGAAAAGAATATTAATAAATGAATTAAGGTTGAATTGAGAATTACACCTGGGTCTTGTTTTATGCGGTAGATAGGTTCCACAGAAAACCCGCATTAAAAAAAATCGCACAAAAATAAACTTAACTTACCTTGAAAAATGGTGGTTATGGTCTGTAATTTTCAGAATTCGCATAAAAGCAAAACAACAAGGAAAAATTACTTTAAAATTCGCATTAAAAAAATAAGAAAATAAAGTAAGACTAATAAAAAATATCAAATATTTGAAAAAAATTGGTACAAGACAAACTTTTTTTACTTTTTTTTATTAACCACAGTATTTAATTTGACATTTTTTTCACACGTATTTTAATCATTATCGTTATTTTCGAATGTGCGGTTCGTTTGTAAACTGGTAAGAAATCAGATTCGTCGATGTGATGTGAAGTAGCTTCTTCTTGAACGAAGTCAAGAATCTCTCAGCAATTATGCCCAGAGAAACTTGTTAGCCACTTTATTTTCCATTCCCCACTCTTAATTTTTACCATATTCTGTTCCATCCCATTTACACAACTAGTGCCAATTTCAGTCTTGTGCTGTGTTAATGGTTTTCTGTTGACAACAGATTTTTACTACTGAAATAAATTTTAAATGTTCACATTTTGTTTCAATATTTAAAAAATGAGATTGCAAACAAAACAAAAAGATTCTACATTATCATTAAAAATATTATTTTCAGTTTATAAAATCAATAAAATCTTCGTTATTTATTTTTAAAATCTACATTATTTATTTCTGTTATACTTAACAAAATACATTTTAAAAGTTTAAAATTTTTGAATATTTATTGCGATATTTTTATATGTAAGTATAAATCTATTATTATTATTTACTCATTAGTACAAGTAAGTTATTTATTCTAAATATAACTTCAGGCCATATTCACATTAGCTGTTAATATACCGTTATATTTTTGAAGAAGAAAAAAGTATTTAAAGTCAAAATAAATTATTAATAATTTTAATTTCTTGATATCTAATAAATATAGTGAATACGAAAAATATTAAGAAACATGAATCGCATAACTTCAAAATCGCATTAAAATAATCCACGTAAAATGAGACCCAGATGTATATGAAAATAAAATTATTAAGTATTTTATTAATGTGCAGTTAATAAAACTTAAAGTTTAAGTTTATAATGACTAGAAGTAATTAGGAGATTATTAAAAATAATAAAATGAATAATATATTTAAATTAATAGTTATTCATGAATATGTATTGTACCGAGACAAAGTCAGTACATGTATATACCCACACACACAAGCAAAGTAAATACTCTTTTTTATTTACTTTCAATTCATGATAAAAAATAAATGTAGTTTTCTTTAAATGCTTTATAAAAAATACACTATAAAATAAAATGTTAATATTTCTGATTAAATAATTTAAGGCTTTCATATAATCTATTATAAATAGTCAAAATAAAAGTCATAGATCAATTCATAGATCACATGACCCTATCTCTTAAGCTTGTAAGTTATAAACAGTGAGGATTGCCAATTCCTCTACAAGCTTTATGATAAATGCTTAGCCAGAGCCAGCACTTAAAATATCTCTGTCAGGAACCCCTCCCCAAACCCCTGACCATGGTTTCGTGCTTTGGCACTCCTCAGAGAGGTGTCAGGGTAGGTTCAGACACTAGATCTAAAAATACCAACCCAAAGCTAAGCACTTAGCTAAAAGTTATCATATTATAATAGATATCCACTATAGATAACTATAATTCCACTTTCAGATCATGATTTCAAGCTATTTGCTATCATCAGTGAAAGACAGGAATAAAGAAACTAGATCTAAATACAAACTCTGAGCGTTTATGAAACAATTTCTATTCAGCTTGCAAGCGTCTTTTAGGGACACGTAATGTCTTCAAACTCAGCATAGCAAACCAGATAGCTATATGGGTCTGATCTCAGTTCAGCATCACCACATAGTAGACGTGATTCTCTGCAATCTATATCATTGCAAGAAAGACCTCAAAGGTACATTTATGATAAACAAAAATGCAAGTTAAAAAACTTGCTAACGCTTGTATTTATGTCCACAGATGGCGTTCTACCAAAAACACCGATCAAGCGTATGTTTTGTTTACATAAACGTCAGAGTAGTTAGTATTCACTATCTCTAACTATAATTCCACTTTCAGATCATGATTTCAAGCTATTTGCTATCGTCAGTGAAAGACAGGAATAAAGAAACTAGATCTAAATACAAACTCTGAGCGTTTATGAAACAATTTCTATTCAGCTTGCAAGCGTGAATTTTTTAGACACGTAATGTCTTCAAACTCAGCATAGCAAACCAGATAGCTATATGGGTCTGATCTCAGTTCAGCATCACCACATAGTAGAAGCCTCTGCAATCTATATCATTGCAAGAAAGACCTCAAAGGTACATTTATGATAAACAAAAATGCAAGTTAAAAAACTTGCTAACGCTTGTATTTATGTCCACAGATGGCGTTCTACCAAAAACACCTATCAAGCGTATGTTTTGTTTACATAAACGTCAGAGTAGTTAGTATTCACTATCTCTAACTATAATTCCACTTTCAGATCATGATTTCAAGCTATTTGCTATCGTCAGTGAAAGACAGGAATAAAGAAACTAGATCTAAATACAAACTCTGAGCGTTTATGAAACAATTTCTATTCAGCTTGCAAGCGTGAATTTTTTAGACACGTAATGTCTTCAAACTCAGCATAGCAAACCAGATAGCTATATGGGTCTGATCTCAGTTCAGCATCACCACATAGTAGAAGCCTCTGCAATCTATATCATTGCAAGAAAGACCTCAAAGGTACATTTATGATAAACAAAAATGCAAGTTAAAAAACTTGCTAACGCTTGTATTTATGTCCACAGATGGCGTCCTACCAAAAACACCTATCAAGCGTATGTTTCGTTTACATAAACGTCAGAGTAGTTAGTATTCACTATCTCTAACTATAATTCCACTTTCAGATCATGATTTCAAGCTATTTGCTATCGTCAGTGA